>CM012455.1:23759046-24189046 GCA_003999625.1 Oryzias javanicus
TCGGAAATGTAAAAACTAAATGATTTCTGATTACATTTGTTCTCTTTCAAAAGGAAAATGACACACAGACATGAGAAAAACTTTAGAAACAGGATTTTCATCAGAGGGAGACTTTAATTTGCAAACTGACCCCCCCCCCCTCCCCCCCCCCCCCCCCCCCATCCATTAATGTTCATCACAACCAGGTTCATGTCAGGGAGTGACATGCAGGAGACATAAACAACAAAAGGTCCAGGAGTCCAGTTCAGGGTTTTTAGAGAAACGCACATAAGCCAGAGAACTAGGACGCGTAGACACAGAACTAGAGAAGAGCACATCCTTAAATACACAGTTCACAATTGGGAGAACAAGAAGCACCTGTGTGACCACAGGTGGCCTTGAGGAGAAGAGGGTGTCCATGACCGTTCATCCATCTGGTCAGACGAAGCGGTCGTCACCTCCATCTGCTGACTTTGATAGACGACATCCAATTATTTCTCCTTTTAATGTTTTGAAATTCAATGACAGTTTGATGATTGCAGAGGGTTTCAGTCAGGCTAACGTGGCTCCAAACAAACCTTTACCAAAATGAGTAGAGTGTATGGGCAGGACACGGGCACCCCCGACACTGACCTTCTGAGCTAGGGAAGCTGCAGTAGGGAAGCCTCTCCCCTGGAGCATGAAGAGTCTTGCAGAGGGCTTCAGGTTAAACATGGGGCTCAAACCGGGTCATGCTGCATAAATCTTAAACTCTGTTGTTTGGTTATTAAAGTTGCCTGATCTGTCAGAGGTTGTTTTTGCACAATACTCATAGAAAACATGAAATTAGCAGCAAACAAAGTGGGGCAAAGGAGCGTATTGTGGTCATGCTGACGAGTAAACAATAGCTTTTGTACTCCAGGTTTCCTGTCCCACTTTTCTCAGAGCCACTACAGATCTGAATGTGTCCCTTTGAATGCTGCCAGGCAAAGAAAACATCACTAAATCACCGTAGGAACCTAGACGGTAAACATTCGGCAATCCGGAGTGATGACACGAGTGTTCAGCTCTCTGGATTTCAGGAAACAGCTGTTGGCTTGTTTCCTTCTTGAGTCACAGAATGCTGGACCGCCTCCACTGTTCCTGCGATGTATTCTGCATCCCTCCTTTGTGGATCGTTACCATGGAAACAGACATGCTCCGACCTCAAGCAGAGCAGGGTTAGCCGTTCCGCATAAGACTGTTTGAGGACACTTTTTAACAGAGGTCAACAAGCTTCTTTATTTTCTTCATGACTGCTCGGCTGAATCGTTTCTCTCCTCATAATCACGTCACGCCATGGGGGCTCTCTGTTGGAGATCCTCTGAATGGAACTAGTGAGTGAGACCTCTGTAAACGGGGGTTTGATGGTCAAAAAACAAAGGAAAGTATGTGGAAAGAAAAGCAGGCGAGCCTCCGGCCAAGTTCAACAATGTGATGGGAAGAAATGTATGCCCCCCACCCCCAGCCCCTGTGTGGTTCAGGAAAGGCCAGTCCTTCAGGATGCAGAGGAACCGTGTCGCCAAACGTGATTCTGCTGCTGTGGTTCTGCCAGAGGAAGCTGAGTTTGGGTTCAGGGGTCTGAAACCTGGAGCCACTCCTGGCTCGTTTAGCACTTCATTGTTGTATCTCTGGCTAAAGAAACATAAAATAATAGTAATTTTTTTAACTAAGTGTTACTAAATTAACATGTATTTAATTTAAATTATCTAAGTTTATACATTTATGGTTGAGGTGCACCTTGAACGTAAAATATGTTAAGATTTTTACATCCCTACTTTTTTGGTTAAAACAAAAAAGTGAGTGAGATGAGTTTTAAAGCAGATTTTATTTATTCTGCACAACAATGGTTGCTCTGGCATGATCCTATTCAGCACAGGATTTCTTTTATTTTGAAAGGAAATCATGTGAGATTCTGTTAGAAAACACTTGTTTCCCTTTATATCCCTTTTTTTCATGCAAAAAAAAAATGTCATTTAAATTTGTTATGTTATTATTATGTTATTTTGTAAAGTAGGGGTGTCAAACTCAATCCCAAAAGGGGTTAAAATCCAAAACACACCTTAGGTCGCGGGCCGAGGAGGAAAAAAAATATTGGGAACTCTAAAACTCAATTTAAAAACTTTAAAACTGTAACTTTTTAACACGAGTATAATAAAAACAGGCAGGAATATTATTCCAGAATAAATCAATTTAAACCTTAAATAACTTTCAATATTTTACTCTCCATAAAAATATGTTTTGTTAAATTAGATAAGTTTGGAATAAATGCATAATAACATCGAGCCATTATTAACAATAAAATAAAATGATCTGGAGGGCCGGATAGAATTACCTGGAGGGCCAGATTCGACCGGATTCGGCCCCCGGTATCAATTTCTAGCATCTCATTCACACTAGCATTATTGCAGGTAATGTTATATATCGAGTCCATAATTATGTTAAAAAGTTACGGTTTTAAAAATATATTTTCAGAGTGTTCAGTAAATGTTCGACCCGCGATCTAAGGTGTGTTCTGGATTTTGGCCCCCTGTGTGATTGAGTTTGACACTCCTGCTTTAAAGTCATTAACTGATTCTTTTATTCCAGCCAAAGAGAATTCTTCCTGCATCTCAACATTACTGTACAAACAAGCGTTGTGTTGTGTCATGGTCCATGTTTCAGTATTCACATGTCATGTAGATCAGAACCCCTCTACATGAACAGGTGAAGTGCGCATGGCCTCAGCTGACAGAAGAAAGAAGAGGGAAACTCCTAAAATGACTGTCCCCGCCTGTTCCTGTTCTCTCCCCACAGTTTGATTTTGGAGATGTTGCAGTCCACCAGGCTATCCACACCATCGAGTACTGTCTGGGCTGCATCTCCAACACGGCCTCCTATCTGCGCCTGTGGGCGCTCAGCCTGGCCCACGCGCGTACGTTTGGAGGAGACTGCAGTTCGACCACACGTGCCCCTCCTCTGGGGTTTGACACCTCTCTGTCTGTTTCTGCAGAGCTGTCAGAGGTGCTCTGGTCCATGGTGATGCACCTGGGTCTGTCCTCCCGGAGCGGGGGCGGTTTTTTCGGCTTGTCAATCATCTTTGCAGCCTTTGCCACGCTCACCGTTGCCATTCTGCTCGTCATGGAGGGGCTGTCTGCTTTCCTGCACGCCCTGCGTTTGCACTGGTTAGAAACTCATCATATCTCTGTGGCGCCCTCAAATATGTGACATGTCTTGATGAGTGTTAATGATGGGATGCAGAACTCCATACCTGGAGTTCCAGACTGTTAAAGTGAAAATCTTTTGGTTCAAACTCATGGAATCTCCTCATTTGATGCAGAAGTAACATTTATAATACGCCAACATGTGGATTTACATCTTCTACTTCATTTTGCACTGAAATGTTTTTCTTTCTTTGGACAAACCAATAGTTTATTAAGATCAGTTATTTGTAAATCAAACACCAGACTTTAAAGGGTAACCAAACCCTAAATCAACCTTTTTTTGTCTGTTGTCTTCTATAAATGGGATTTCTGTCGGTCATTGACAAATTTTTAATACATTAAAATAAACTTGTTCAATTCTTGAAAATATAGTCAAAACCCCTCTGTGTGCTGCCCCCTACAGGTGGAATCAAGACGTTACAGTTGAATGTTGTGATTGGTCAAACAATTTAAGTCCCCTGTCATGATCTGCAGCTGCAGTAATGATAACAGTCATGTTCTCCAGCCCCACCCCTCTGAGTGGATATTCACATTTCAGCTGTACTGTGGGTGGAGTCAGCCTCCAACTTCCCTGTTTGGTTACCCTCTAAAGTCCCTCTCTGATCATCTTTATATCTATTAGTATTTTATATATGAATAGGTTTTTTAAACGCTAAATAAATAAATAAAACCTGTGCAATTTAAAAAAAAAATATTATCTCCAAAGCAGCAGGAGCTCATTAGAAACTCATTAGAAGATGCTGAAATTAATAAAAATGCTAAAAACGCTGAAGCTGATAGCTAAAAATCACTGAAACATCCTATGTGCATTTACTAGGGGTGTGCCAAAATGTCGATATTCTGATATGTTTCAATATTTAGTCCTGTGATTGATTCTCGACGGGTTCTCACCAAGCATCAATCTCTGGTGAGACGTTCCTCATGCTGCATGTCCGACTGTTGCAGGAAACTCTAGTTCTGTTGTTTACAACTATTTTTCACTACGTAGTGGCACTGCTGTTCAGGTTTACTATTGTTACCATTGAATTTTACAAGTAATTCTAATCCAATGGTGAAGATGCTTGTCAAAGACAGTATTACTGATTTGAATAGAAGTGTCTAATATTTGTTTCAAAAAATAAGACATTTATGTTTAAGATAAAAAATGAATTGTGATATATTCTCCCACAAATTATGTTCTTATATAGTGTGAGTTATAAAAGATGATTTTTACTAACTATCATGAGGTACCCAGTGAATACATAAACCAGGGGTCTGCAGTCTTTAACAGTAAAAGAGACATTTGGACTCGTTTTCTACTGATCAAAACCTAGAAGGAGCCACCGTGGAGAGATGACAGACACATGTGGATCTGGAGCCAGAGGTTGTAGACCTGACATGGACTTTTCGTTGGAAGTGGTCTCTTGGAATGCGCATTACCGAGGCCGGTGTGAACGCAGCATTAGGTTTTCTGGTCTCAGTGTATGTAAAGTTATTTTTCTGAGAACATTGAGAACAAGGAGGGTGACTTCTGATCTTTTCTTTTGGTCTGTGCATTTTGTCTGATAGCTCGGCTGAAGCGTTTCCATGGTCCAGAACCACGGGGTGTGGGTTCTGTGGATTTGTCTTCAGATTCTGTGTTAGCTGTACTGGTGTGTTGTAAAAAAAAAAAGCCTACCATACTGTAACTTTTCAACCGTTAACACGACCATTCCAGTAGATTGTGTTCTGGAATTATCATGCTAACGGTTAAAATGTTAGAGTAAATTAAGGAATATAAACACACGGAGCTCCGCTGTTAAAGGCTTAACATCAGGTGGATCTACAGGATCTGGATGTTGGAGTCGGACAGGTGTCTTTCTGTCTGGATGTGAGGACTCTAATAAAGCACCAAAGTGCGAGTGCAACAGCTCTGTGCTAAAGCTAAAAGGTGCAGAGGAGGATTTTTCACAGAGCTGAGTCAATGGAAACAGTCCGGTCCAAAGCAGGAGGCGGTCATGCCCGACTCCTCAGTTTCACACTCACACTGCAGATGAGGAGGTGTTTGCTTGGTACACAGCTTTCTCACCTCCCCAGCAGATGAGAGGATCTCTTCTGTCTTTCCTCTTTGTGAGCCTTGCTCTCTCCGGCACGCCAAATATTTACCACCACCAGGAGACATTCCCGGCACTCCTCCTAGCTGCCGGAGACCTGCGAGAGCTCTAATGTAAGATCGATTCCTCTGGCTGCAGAACACATAAAGTCAAATTACACGGAGGTGCAGAATGGGGTTAACCACGTTTCCTCTGATTTGCTGTGTGGACATGCTCAGCCAGGAGTTCAACCACACGCTAACCACCAGCGTCTCTACCTGCAGAGATGCAGCTCTCTGTGTGTTTGTGCTGCACTTCTATTCAATCAGATGATGGTGTGAATGTATTTCACTGATAAACTGCCGTTCATTCATCTCCTCGTTCTCCTGCGTTTCCTCCATCCAGGCTCCTGCTATAACTGTGTTAGGGAGGCAGATGCTCATACCAACACAACTGCACTATTTGTTTTTTTTCAATTGATTTCTTTTTTTCAGATTTTCACTCTGGCAGTAATTCACTTAGTTTAGTCATACATTTCCAGCGCCCACGCTTTGATTCTGGACAGGCTCGTGTGAAGATGCTGGAGATGTTGTCTAATGCGACTCATCGCTTTGTTGTTTCTTGTCTTTTATTCTTTCAGGGTGGAATTCCAGAACAAGTTCTACACGGGCCAGGGCTTCAAGTTTGTGCCCTTCTCCTTTGAGAGCATCCTGGAGGGCCGGTTCGACGAATGATCGCGCCCTCCATCAGACTGAAGAGTCTCCAGCCTTCCCTCTGTTCCTCTGTGGAGATGTTTGTGTGCATGAGCCCTGGTGCACCCATGTGTCGTCCTCTAGTGGCTGTTTCAAAAAGTTCTGCATGAGCTGAGTTTTCTTTGAGCCAGCTCATCACTGCTGTTGTAATTTTTTCCTTAAGTGAGATTTTTCTCTGCATTTCCTGAAACATGAAAATATGTGACTTCCACTATGAGACATATCAGTTAATTTACCAGAATTTGGCCCAAAGAGCAGAAGAGCTCCCAGTTTACTTCCTGTGTTTGCTCATCTGAACAACACCAGAGGAAGTGTGCGTGGATAAACTGCAACACGGATTCAAAAACAAGCTTTACATTTCCACTGGAACTTGATTTGTGTGAGCTTCATGACAACAACGTGTGTTGTTCTTGTTTCAGTGTGTGTGTGGTGGTGATCCGATCCAAACTGAAAACCAAGCTGGAGCAGCTCAGATGTTTTCAGGTCTTTAATGTTGAGTAAAAAGCCTTCTCCCTCTGGGTTCACTCACACGATCATATGATGTATTTGTGACTGTGTTTTACCAAATAAAAGTAAATGTTTAGTTCCAAATTCTATTTATTCAACTTGTGAAGAAGCCCCAACAGAGAGCAGATTTAAGACAATGAGTGTACTGTAATGTGTTGTGCAATAAACCCAGAGATTCATTTTTGTGTACTGTTTGGTCCTTTTCAAGAGTTGCAACAACTTTTCTGACTCAGAGAAGGTGATACAGTTAACTTTATAATAACTCCATCGCTGTCATCCAGTTTATCATCATTTGAAATTTGTATTTAAAAAATGAGAAAAATAAAAGTATTGAGCTGAAGAACTGCTAAAAACTGACACCAAAACACTATTGGATGAAACAATACAGCATTCCTAAGATTTACATTTTTCATTGAAAACATTTGCTGTTCCATTGTGAAAACTAACATGGCTCTGATGTTTTGAATAGTCGCTGAATCACAAGCACCTTTTACCTTCAGTTTCTGATCACAGACATGACTGACACCTAAACATCCAGACCAGAATCATTCAGACTTGTTTCAAGTTTCTCACTCTGTCACAGCTGTACCACCACTGAAAGGACTGCTCTATTGAGTGGAGAAAGAAACAAACAAACACAATAAAAATACAATCTTAAGAAAATGATGGCACCTGAGATTTACCACTATCGTGACCCTGACTTCCAGCAGCATTGGGTGAGGTTCCTGTAAACACTAAAAAAAAATGGAAAGTAATCATGAAGTAAGAAGAGAAAATTACACAAATACAAACAAAAACCCATTTAGCGTTGCTAAAAAAATGTAAAAAAAAAAAAACCTGTAAACTCAAATGAAAAAAAAAGTAATTTGTTTTTCTTTTTTGACAAAATGTCAAATAGTTCAACTATTGACTTTGGAGTCTATATAGTTAATTTGTTACTCAGAGAATGTAAATATAAACTTAACTCCTGGTTACAGTTGGATTTATCAATCTTTGGGGAACTTTACTGAACTATGCATTTACCCAGCTTATTCTACTGCCATTAAATATAAGCTAATAAAAACAGTCAATCAGATAAACTGTAAATTCATTTGGAGGAATAAACCACATGGCATGGAAAAAAGTATTTCATCTCTGAGAATGGAAGAATAAATCTTAAAAAATGTAAAAAAAAAAAAAAAAAAAAAAAGTTGACTTAAATGTCTTGATGCCACGTTAAAGTTAAACTGGATCAAATCTGCCTCAGACATTCACTCCTTTTGGTTCTGTGTCCCTCCATACAGAAGGGATTGAATATCTAACAGTATAATGATTATTAAACTTTCACAAAGAAATTCAACTTGAAAATAATCTATATTCATACAAATACTATATACTCTATGGAACGATAGAAATATTTTATATGGGAGCAAATCTCTTTTTAGTGAATGTTTTGAAAATAACATTGGGTCTGTTTCAGATGTTAAGAGCAATTCTCTGAGAAATATAATTTGATACCAAACAAATCAGTCTATATATAAGTCATCAAACCTTGTCTATTAGAATGTATTAATTTAATCAAAGGTAGATTATTATATCAACGCATGACACCACAATTACTTTTGTTACTAATACAAGAAATCCAAAACGATTTAAAAATGTAATTTTTAATTCATAGGAACAAAGCCAAACTCGAATATTTATGTCAGAAAACCTAATAAAAATGCAATAAATGTGATAAATAAGTAAAATGAAAGTTATCAACACAATTTATTGCCTTTCTAAATTTCACTGCCACAGATAAAAATATATGAAGACACCCCCCATCCAATTTAGATTATCTACAAACTAATTCAAACTATACAAACAGTATATAATATAATACATTGAAAACCTTTAGTTTTTGTAGTTGTGCAAAAATCAAAATGTTTTTCTTTTTTTCGCTGACTTTTCTTTATATTTGTTCTGTTTTTGTTGTCTCGTTCTCCATCTGCTTCCTCTGTTTTGTCTGCAATGTAGTTTAATTTTCTATTATGTTCTAACTGTTCAATACTCTGTTATGGGAACTGCAACACTTCCGGGTTAGAACGGAAGTGGAGTCTTCCGCAAAGAGTAGGGTGTACCTGCAGGCCTGGAGAACCAACAGCGCTCACAGGACCACGCTCTCAGGACCGCACTCTCAGGACCCAGGCGGTTTTAACACAGCGCCTCCTACAGGGTGGAGTTTGTTATGTTAATTTCTGGAAACTTTACGAGACACATTGCACACGTGAGTAGTATGAGTAAGAGTTAAAAAATGATCCAAGCGCTGCTAAAGGATAAACAACTAGATAAATTATCACATGAATCTTAAAACATAAAAAGTGAAATTACCAATTAATTTCCATGTTTTGCAGAAACATAAACAGTGATGTTTATTTAGCTTTTATCCAAATTAATGTTCTTTGTGCAAAAATAAATTCATGATGGTTTGTTAGGATTACATCTTTCAGCATTTTACAGCATACTTAATTTTTGTATTTTTCCATCTTCATGTGTTATAATTTTTTTTGTGCAATTCATTACTATTGTGTCATTATAACCCAAATATAGTTGACATGTATTACAAAACCAGGGAAAATTAAATGTTTACTGAGCAAAGTCAAGTATGAATTTATATGTATTTTACTATTTGGTAATGTAATATAAAGAATTGATTCATTACTATTACTGAATAATATTACTTTTTTAAGTAATAAGTATTTCTGCTGTATTATTTAGAACGTATTTACTCTTTACTTTACATTTTACTTGTATATCTTCTTTTCCAGATAGATACAACAATTCAAAAGAGGAAATCTCCAGATGAAACAGTGTGTGAATGCTTTGTTCTGCAAAATATTTCCAACCGACAATAGCATAAAAGGTTCAAATTCATGATTAAAAACTCTGAAACTTAAAAAAAAAAAAAATGGCAACTGTTACAAAACATTTCTGAGAGCAAAATATTTCTTTTAGTAAAGTAGATACATTTGACAGAGGATTGGTATAGAATTGAAAAAAAAATAGATACTCTCCAAATTGAAAGTATTTTGTAATCTCATGTTTAATTTGAAAAATTGTTCTAATATATTTTTCCTTTCCAATATACAGCTGTGATTTCTTGTACAGAAAATAACTGTTAGGTGGCTATAAGTATTGTTTTGTCTTTTTAAGCCTAATGTAACGCCTAATAAATGTACCTTATTCTGTTTAATGTAACTTCTAATAAAAGTTTCTTCCCACCTCAGCAGATCCTGTTTAATTTTTCAAATGTTTTGGGTTTGGTTTTAATTTGATTTTCTGGCACGTTTTAATTTATTATATTCCATTTTTATTCATTATAAAATACATTTGTTTCTCATTGAGAATGTGTTAAATTAGTGCAACATAATAAGGACAAAATGTAAAAACGAATTTATATTAAGATCCAAATATTCTCAACTTCTGATAAGTTTTAGGTGGGTGGAAAATACCAGACTCAACTCTCTATCAGCAGTTAGATAAAACAATAAAGATAAATCAGTTTGGATTCTCTTGCCAAATGTTTCAAGATCTATATGTACTGAATTATATTTCCACTGAAAAACTCTGGTGCCTAAATGGTTAAAATACAGTGGTGGGCCGTCAGGGCCTGCAAGGCCTTCTCTGCTGGCCTAAAAATATCTGAATCACAGACTGATATTAATGATATTTTGTCCATGAATAAGTATTCAATAATTCCAAATTGTCTGTCCGCTTCCTTTTATTGCTAACCCCCTGGTTGCGCTGCTTCCAGACGTGTATTTTCATATGTAAGCATTTAGCCAATCACATTTCAGCACTATTTGTTGCTAGGGTCAAAGAAATCTGCCTGGAGGCCTTCACAATCAATTCTGCGGGCCCTGTAGCATAAAATAAATGTTGAGCAAACAGTTGCTTCAACCAATCAGATTTGGAGTTGGCGACACCAAGGCCCTCTAGCAGGCGTACGGAAACGTCAGCATTTTTACACGCGTTGATTGGATAGTCAGAGAGCGTACCAGCCAGAGCTAGCAAACTGGATCTGTATCGAGCTGTACGAGCAAATAGAGGATTTAATAGCTGTTCTGTCAACCCACAATGGACGAAGGAGGAGAAGAAATTGATTTGGTGGCAGACTTGCTGTCAAAACCATTTTCAAGACGGACTTTTCAAGAAAAGCTGGAAATTGTTGAACAAGGTCGGGCAACTCCGAAGCTAGCAAGCCTGTCACAACCGGGGAAAGGATTTGTCCGCCACTTTCAGTCCACTAACTACGAGCGGTACTCCTGGCTCACAGGAACGCTGTAAATTGTATTGCTGGGAGTGCTTGTTATTTGCCACTGATCGACATGGTGTTTGGAGCCATACTGGATTTGTTTTGCCTTACCAAGGCAGCAACGAGTCATCAGCGCACCACCGGACAAGCAACGGTGCTCTCCAAAACTTTTGGGGAAACCAGAGTGGATCTACAGCTGAGCGAGCACGCGCGCAGGGAAACGGAGCTGCACAACGAAAAGGTGAAGAAAAATATGGAAATCTTGAAAAAATGATAGACTCTCGTTTTTATTGGGCAAGCAGGAACTTTCATTTCGGGGACATGATGAGAGCGCTGGATCCACAAACAGAGGAAACTATTGCCTTATTTCTACCGAGCGGTCCAGAGCGGACTGGATCGGACTCGAAAATTCCTGGCATTTTGAGTGAGCATTTCTGAGGATTGGACCATGAAAGCCCATACGGGTGTAGACTGATGACGTAGCTGCGTGTCAAAACAGTAAACGAGAAGCTGTAACAGCTGACTCAGAAACGCAGTGAAAATGAAAACGATAACTGCGGAGGATCGTTATAATCTGGTGCTGCTCTGCAGAACAGTCTATTGTTCTGAATTAAAAAGGAAAAAAAATCTCTTCATGTTGATCAACCATCCAATGTTCTTCAATAAATGTTTTTCTTTTAGCAGATCAGAAGTGTTTTGATGAGTTTGGATTGTACCGGACATTCTTCAGCCGCGGGGGTCGAGAAAACACAGAGACGGGAACTGGTGTGTGTGTGTGTGTGTGTCTTTGCGCGCGCGCACGTTTCTCCGGTCCTCAACCCCCGCGAATAAAGGAAAATATTGTATGGAAAGAATTTATTATTCTCTGCAAGAAGAGCGCAGGTGTTGTGAAATGAGTGTGCGTGCTTCAACCTGTACGTTTTAGCTCCTCAGTGAAGGAGAGGGCGGGGAAAGAGTGCATGCGCGCATGCATGAGGGACGCAGCGTGCGCTGCGAGAAGAGAAAGAAAATAAGGCAGCGCGTTAGCGTGCCGACTGTTGTTGTCAATTGGCAGTGCAAGGAAAAGTAACAATAAAAAGTTCTTCTAAGATCTGAGACTGATTCTTTGGCTTCAAACGCTCCACATGTTCTGAAGCTCAGAATATGGAGGAGAATCCCGGAGGAAGAGCAGTTCTTCGGACGGAGAAAATCTCCACTGCGTCCCCCGAACACGGTCGGGAATCAAAGCAGAAAATAACACCGCGGCAAACAAAAATCCAGCCGAAAAGAGGACAGAGCTTTTGATCTTGAGTTGGGAAAAGCTCTGGTCGGACGCCTCCTGTTGTCGTAAAATCAATGGGTTACATCGTGTGACGACAGAGGCTCCGCCCTCTCGGGTCCATTCCGTTTTCCAATGAGACCGGGTTGAAAATTTGCCTTTGTTGGACCTGCTTGCCGGGTCCATTTTGTAGCATAAAGGCTATAAAGTCCGGTCCGCCCGATCCAGTCCGCTCTGGACCACTCGGTAGAAATAAGGCAGAAGTGTGTCGCAGCTGCACCTGCAGTAGAAGTGTTCTAGCCATAAAATAGTTATTGAGGGTTGGATTGATTCAGACGGAGCACTGCTGAAGGCCTAGGTGTGAAATGCACGGCCCGCCACTGTTAAAATAAATCTATGATTCATCAGTAAGAAACATTAGAAATATTCAGTCAACATTTGCAACACTTAGTAAAAAAATAAAAAATAAAATAAAGACAAACGGCACTCAGCAGCAAGGAGGCGCTGTCTCAAAAAAACGAGTCCTTAAATCATCCTGAGGGTGCAGTTCGTCCTCCAGCCAGTAGGGGCGCTGTCTCAAAAAGACCTGGGTCCTGAGAATGCGGTCCTGAGAACGTGGTCCTGTGGGCGCTGTTGGGTCTCCAGTTCTGCAGGTTTATATTACTGCAAACCTCAAACCGCGGGACTCTTATTCTGAAAGTACCAAGCGGATATACAGATTGCGGCTTCCTGGAAACTTTAAGAAGAAGTAGACGAGATCCAGATTTTAGAATGTTTTTTTAAAGTTTAGCAGAGCAAAGACGGAACCCCCGGCTCCTCTAACACCGGGCTTCGGGGGTCGGTTCGTTCTGGGTGGGGGGTTCTGTGGACAGCAGTCCCGGAACCACAGATCTATTTAAATAAAAGCCGTTCTCGGTGCTGCTCTGTGTTACCGTCCTGCCTGCGGCTTCGACGTCTTTCACGGAGGACAGCACGAGCCTGAAGACCTCGCGCGGTGGGTCCGAGTCTGCTCCGGTCAGGACGGTGTTTGGGTTTGGGGCCGCTGAGGTCTGACGAATCTGAAAGGATTTCTGATGGTTTAACTACTAACTACTAACTAGGCAAGTAGCCTTAAACTATAGAATTGAATTGTATCCCAGGTCTCCTGCAGGTCGTTTTCGTCTGACCTGTTTGGCTCTTGTTGGATACTTTTCCTTAATAGTTATCTGCATCCATTAGTTTCGAGTGGTTTCTGATGCTGCAGAACTGTTACGGACAGACCTCTCACAACCCCACACCATCACACTTCCTCCTCTGTGTTTGACACATTGTGGAGTCATCCTTTCAGCTTTTCAACTGTTTAGCAAATATTCTGTGCAATGAATAAAACATCACAGCTTTGGTTTTTCAATCTGGAAGAGCTTTCTTTTCTCTTAGACCCCAAACTTTTTCTTGTGAAGTCGACATAACTGTTTTCCTCTCTGATGTGTTTCCGGGGTCGGTTTGTAGGCTAACAGAAAAATTGTAACAATCACAGCCTAAATGTAAACATTTATGGTTTTCCAGAAAGACACACATAAGCAAAATTTAAAATAATTCATTTCTGTAATCTTCATGGGAAAAAATATAATACAGAAACATTTTAAAAACTAGATATAAAACATTACCTGTGATAATGCGAGTGTGAATGCTGTAAACTGAATGTGGCCGATGAAGATGCTAGTGCTGACAGCTGAAGATGCTGAAATTGATAACTAAAATGCTGAAGCTGATAATTAAAAAGGCTGAAGTTGATACCTGAAATGGCTAAAGCTAATAGCTGAAACCACTGAAGCTAAAAGCTGAAAACTCTGAAATTAAAGCTGATAGCTAGCTAAAATATATGCAAAATGCCAAATTAGCCTAAAAAACTGAAAAGAAAAAAAATTAGCCAGAACAGCTAGCATGTAGCTGAAAATGTGGAGGTGGGCCTGATCCGGCCCACAGGCCGTAGTTTAGGGACACTTATTTAAAGGAAATGTCTTTCTTTTAGAAAGCATCTTGTAGTCATAAAATGAATTCAATCCGCCTTTCTCCCTCACAATCTGCTGGAATTATGTTGATCATGCTAACGTTTGAAAAGGGAAAGATTTTGTGTTTCAGCGTCACAGACAGCGCCTCAGGTTTTAAAGGGTTAAACCTCTGGAGTTCATTCTCTGAAATGTTTCCACAGTCATTTGTTTTAGTGGACAGTAAGTAAGAACCAAAGAAAAACACAAACTTGAGTTTTTTTTACAGTCTCTGAGTGAACCATGAAGACGATGCTCCTTAGTTCAAACCTCTTAATATCCATCTGAGTCCATCATGGTGTGTTTGTCTGGCTGTGTTCATGCTAACACTTGCAGATGTTTCTGTTTTAAAACGCTCTTATAGAGCAAAAATATCAGATATTTTTAACTGTAGTGAAGGATTTTATGTTCTAAGCCTGCGTTGAAATGTCTCTGCAGGTGTGGGGTGTTGGTACCATGACGGGTCAGGGAGGTGGTGGACGCGACTGCAGCCCTGGAGGCTGAGGAACCATCCCAGTCCGGTCAGGATGCACATAGCATCTGTGGGGGTCAGCAAGTTCTGCTTCCTGCTGTCGGTGGCGCTCTGCTGTCTCCTCCTCCTGCTCATCCCGGCTCTCAAGCCGCCCGCTCGCCAGGTGGACCCGCCTCAGCCTCGGCCCCGGGTCGGACCCCGCCCGTCTGGGCGGTCACGCCCCGCTGGGGTCTCAGCTTCACCCTCAAAGCTCAGTGGAGGTTCAGAGGATGAAGGAGAAGTCATCAGGACCGAACTTCCCAAGAACAGAAATGACAGTCCAAAGACGGGTCTGGGTCCACAACATGCAGGTCCTCTTTCCAGATCCAGGCCGCCGGATGAGTTGGAGCTGAAGGACATTTTCATTGCAGTAAAGACCACTAGAAAGTATCACAAGTCCAGACTGGAGCTGCTCGTCCACACCTGGGTGTCGCGAGCGAAGGAGCAGGTGAGCAGCCAGAACCTTCATCCAAAACGCTTTCACGTTCATTCAGAAGGGTTTTTAATACGGTGGCCCTGAAGGGGTCACAAGTGTTGTGTTGTTACCCTTAAGTTTTGTGTTGTGACCCTTCAGGGCCACCGTATTTTAAGGTTAAAAGCAAAATCGGCAAGACAAGCCAAGTTATTATTTTAATATCAGCTTTAATATTAAGGAAGAATAACAAAAAAAGTCTTCTACAGGATGTAATAGAAATGAAAAATATACAACAGAGATGAAAAAACAATAAACACACATGAGAGTTTCTCAGAGAAGCAGCACGTGTTGATGAAGATGTGAGATGAAGGGAGGTCACTACATCTACCAGAACAGTTATGTACAAACCTGACAGCTCTGCAGTTCCTGGAAATCCTTAAAGTCAATGTAATCATCTTTTGACGTCGTCTACATTGTAGCACATTCCTACAAAGCGTTCCCGGTGGTCTCTTAAAGATCGTTATGCTATTTTTAAATCAAATTCTGGAGGCGGGGCCAGCGGGCATCACATGCTTTTACTAAGGCCTCTGATTGGTCAGTTGATACCTTGCGTTGAAAAAACTATCTTTAACCCTTTATACAGGACCTCCAGTGTTTCTGTTATTTGATTTACTGTAATTTTTCAACTATTAACATGATAATTCCAGTAGATTGTGAAGGAGAAAAGTTGCTTTTCACAATCTACTGGAATTATCATGTTCACTGTTGAAAAGTTATAGTATGGTAAAAATGTAATGTTAAAGTGTCACCAGCGACACCTCAGATGTTATAGGGTTAAAAAAGGGTTATATAGAAGATGTTAATAAGAATGCATCAAAGTAAGAATGGTTATTCTGACAAATAGTTGTGGCGAAATGCAGAGCTGTCAGGGAAGTGAGGCTTCGTCACACACATGATGCTGAATCTGACTGATGCGCATCAGAAATCCGATTTCTGTCATTTGGAGTTGGTGTCTGTTGTTCCGCTGGAAGCTGTCACTTCCCGTGTGACGCTGAGGCTCTGTGTTTCAGACCTTCATCTTCACTGATGGGGAGGACAAAGACCTGCAGCAGAGGACAGGTAAGAACTCATGAAGGTTTCATCCATCCTGGGACTGCTGGTTAATGCTCATGGTTGCCACATTTTGGTCCAGTCCTTCACTGGTTTTCTTCATTCTGGTCTCAGAACCAGAACCGTCAGTGAGAAGCCGTCGTTTCAGTGATGGTAAATCGGAATAAAACCTCAAATTGGGAGCGTCTGGTGTTGGTGCTCAGTGGTTTGATAGACTGCGACTGATATGAAGCAGAAGTTTCCTTTCTCTCCAGTAACTGCAGCAGTTAATGTAACATGTATTCATCAGAGGAGCAGATCGGACTCCTTCCAGCTGATGATCTGCAAACTCTTCAATCAGAAGCTCTCTTTGTTTATGCTCTGTTCCTTGTTTTGCCTCAGATTGCTGTCTGGTATAGCAATCTTAAAATGCAAAGCTGTCAGAAGAAGCCGTGTTTGGTTGGTCGCGTCTTTGGTGTGCAGTTGAGGAGTTTCTGAGCACTGGGCACAAATGTGGGGATCCACCTTTCCTGCTGGTGACTCCAATCCTGCACCATACCATCACACTCCCTCCTCCTAAAGAAACACCTCTGCTGCAGTGTTGCTGTATACCAGGGGTGTCAAACTAAATCGCACAGGGGGCAAAAATCCAAAACACACCTTAGGTTTATAGAACACTCTAAAACTACATTTTTAAGACTTTTTAACATAATTATGAACTAGATGTATAGAATTACCTGCAATAATGCTAGTGTGAATGCTGTAAGCTGAATGTGATCGCTGAAGATGCTGAAAACACTGAAGCTAATAGCTGAAAACGCTGAAGCTGATAGCCAGATAAAATATTTGCTGAAAGCAAATTAACCTAAAAACTAAGAAAAAAATGTGGGTTAGCCAAAACAGCTTTTATGCAGTTCAAAATATCCTAAAAACTGAAAAGTCTAAATCAGAAAAAAGTTAGCATGTAGCTGAAATATTAGCCAAAAGCCAGATTATCTTAAAAACTCAAAAAATGTAGGTTAGCCAAAACATGCAAAATATGCAGCTGAAAAAATGCTAAACTTCAAAATATCCTAAAAAAAACTGAAAAAAACCTAAATTAACCAAAACAGCCAGCATGAAGCTGAAATATTAGCTAAAAGCCAAATTAGCCTAAAAACTAAGAAAAAAAACCTGTAGGTTAGCCAAAACAGCTAACATAAAGCTGAATAAAATAGTTCAACTCCAAAGTAGCCTAAAAAACTGAAAAAAAGCCTAAATTAGCCAAAACAGCTAGCATGTAGCTGAAATACTAGCGAAACTCCAAAACAGCTTAAAAACTTTAAAATAGCCTAAATTATACAAAACAGCTAACAGCTGACAACTAGCTGAAATATTAACTAAACTTCAAAATAGGCTAAAAACTCTTAGTAAATTCCAAAATATTCCAAAAAGCTAGCAGAATGACAATTTTTAAAACTTTAAATCTGTAACTTTATAACATAATTATGAATAATAAAAAGGCAGGAATATTATTCCAGAATAATTTAACTTAAACTTTAAATAACTTTCAATATTTTACTGTACATAAAAATATATTTAGTCAAAATTATACAAGTGGGAATGAGCGCAAGATGACATCGGACCATTAATAACAATAAAATAAAACGATCTGGAGGGCCGGATCCGGCCCCCGGGCCTTGACTTTGACCCATGTGCCGCACACGGATCTGCAGAGACTTGATATGGAGAACGTTTGGCTGCTACAGCTGCTACAGAGCTCTGAGGAAAGCTGCAGAAGAGATCCAGCATCCACAAACTAACCAGAACCTGGACCCGTCATCTCTAGTCTTTGATCCAGATGCTGAGCTCACAGATGAGCTGAAGGTCTCCAGGTTGGACAGATGTTAAAACGTGTAGCTTCAAAGACACGCGGTGTATGTTTGAATGAATCTGCCTGTGACTGACCGGAGACTTGGTCTCCCTCAGGAGTGAACCTCATCAACACCAACTGCTCAGCCGCTCACACCCGCCAGGCTCTGTGCTGCAAGATGTCAGTGGAATACGACAAGTTCATCGAGTCCCAGAAGAAGTGAGTGATGTTCTGGAGCACAGCGCTGCCGGGGGGTGACTCAGCAGAGGATCACGTGCTGCCGGCGTTTGTGTTGCAGGTGGTTCTGCCATGTGGACGATGACAACTACGTGATCCTGCCCAGCCTGCTGCGCCTGCTGTCCTCCTACCACCACAGCCAGGACATCTACCTGGGACGGCCCAGCCTGGACCACACCATAGAGGCTGCAGAGAGGGTGAAGAGTGACGGATCGGTCAGTAATGAGCAGACGCTGAGTTCTGTCTGCTGCTCCCTCAGCTTTAGAATCCAGAACTCAGAAAACTCCTGGCGGGAGTTGTTTGAAGTTGTTAAAATGCATTTAAAACCTCAAAAAGTAGAATTTTCATGCTAGAGCAGCTTTAAATCATTTTTAATATTTTTGATAAACTGTTATCCACTGGAGTTTTTGTGGCTAGTGTCAAGTTTAGCTTCTATATTAGCAACAGGCTAATATTTTCGACTAATGTAGTTCACTGAGGAATTTTTGGCTCATTTGGAGTTTCGCTCACATTAAATATTTTTTTTTGCAAAATTTGCATGTATTAGGGATTTTAAATCAATTTTACTTCAAATTTTTCAGAAATTTAGGTCAACTTTAGCACTCTTTCATAGTTCTTCAACGAAATTGCCAGTATTTTAGCAGATTTTGCAATTAGCTTTTGCATTTTCAGTTAATCCCTTCAGCAGTTAAAATAAATTGCATCACCATTTTCAGCAAAAAGTTTCAGCATCTACTGTCAGCAAAAAGCATTCACACTGGCATTATCACAGGTAATGCAACTTTTCTGGTAATGTTTTTTTTTCTCTTTATTTGAATCAGTTTTCTTCTTTAAGGCTGCTTGACAAAAGTAATGTTCAAATCAAAATTTTTACTTTTTAAGAAAAAAATTCATTCATTTAATAAAGGTTTTTTTTACTTCTTTATTAAGGATTATTTAAATTTGTTTGATCTTTTTTGCTTTTTTTGTTCTAAGCAAAAAAATCAGAAATTAAGAAAAGAATAAGAACAATTCCATCATAATTAATGACAGATTCACTGTTTACACCAACAAGGTCTGCAACCTTTACCCAAAAAGCCGTTTGGGTCGTTTTCCCACTGACCACGACCCAGTAGGACCACTCAACACGACCACACAGATTTGTACTGCTGTTGTTTTAATCAGAAATTTAAATGAACTTTTATTTTTCAACATAATTAAAACAAACTTTTAGAGAAAATAGATTTTTCCCCCAAATATGAAACAGTTTATAACTTTTAACAGAGGTTCACAAGACTTCCTTTCAAAACAAAAGACTTCCTGTGTCACATTGGATCATCTCGATTGAGAAAATTCAGACGTAGGTTGTGTAATGTCAGCAATAAAAAAAAAAAACCAAACATATATTTTTAAATATTGTGGCGTTTCTTAGCCAGAAAATCATAAATCTAGCCAGATGTGGCTCTGGAGCTGGAGGTTGCAGACTTCTGGCCTAAAGTCAACTCTTTTTGCAGTCTTCTATCTGTTTTGGAATCGATCAGATCAGGGTTCCCTCTGTCCTGAGGATGTTTCTACGGTTCTCGAGGTATGCAACGCCTCTGAATAAAGAGAAAAATCCAGTAAATGTTTAGGAAAAATGAAGTTCTGCTGAGGATTCTTCAGAATGTGTTTGTATGATGAAAACCTGACTGTGCATTCAGAACAGCTGGTAAAAATCCAGAAACTCTCCTCTGGTTTCAGGTTTCTGTCAAGTTCTGGTTTGCCACAGGAGGGGCGGGGTTCTGCATCAGCCGAGGGTTGGCCCTGAAAATGAGCCCGTGGGCCAGGTCGGTACATGACTCCTTCAATCTGCACTCCTGTAGATTCTAAACTGGCTTTATGCCCTTCCTCTGTTATGCACGAGAGCGCCCCCTGTGTGCAGCTTAATGCCAGCCCTCTGGCTGCTAATCTTCTCCAGTTCTTCTGGAGTCTGTGTAAACTGCTCCATCATCCTCACTGGGTCCACACACATACAGCGTGACAAACAATCCAAAAAGCTTTTATTCATCCAGACTGAAGTTCTTCCAGGATAAATGCAGTTTTACAAAGCTAACAGCTAACAGCATAGAAATGATGCCCACAGAATGAATCTGTTAACAGCATTGAATCCTCCTCACCTGCTACCTGAACCCCCTCAGCCCATTATAATTATGCTGTCTGTGGCCCAAATCTAGACTGAAATGTTTCATCAGAGCTGCAGGAGTTTATCAGAAATTCCCCTCCAGGATGTGGGAGCTGGTGTGGAGTAAATCCCACCTCCCTCTCCACGGCTGAGAGCTCTATGTTTACACTCCCTCCCACTAGCTTACAGCCCCTCACGACCCAACCTAAATTAATGTTAGAGCTATCCAGTCACACTGTTTAGATCCAGATTCCTGCTCAGACCAGGAAAACAAAGACGTTCATGGATCTGTTAGTTTGTATGGATGCATCAGAATGGAGCGGAACAGGAAGCTTGTGGACCCCCAGTTTATTTTCTACGTCACAGATTCGATCTTTTTATCACAACAATTTGAACAAAGAAATACAATTTCAATCTTCATTTTCTGCATATTTATGTCTTCCATCATCATAAAATGCCACAAGAACATGTTAAAAACACCAAAAACCGGATTTTCATCACAGTGGGTCTTTAAGTCGTAGAGAAAATTGTGTCACATGTGATGTCTGTGGTTTGTCTGGGTTTGGGTCAGGGTTGATCTGCATGTTCAATTAACTGAATTACCAGCTTCAGTTTCACTGTAACTGTAGAGAACTTTCATACACACAGAATAGGTGATTGCATGATTAGAAAACCACTGAATTCCATTTTTCTGTGCATGTGAATGATTCCTCAGCTTCTCTGACCTGGGTTATAGTTTATATTTAACATTGTTAAGTGAAGGTGCATAAGCTGTTTATCTATGCAAACGGGTTGAAGAGGTTATCTGGTGATCACATGTGAGACACCTGCAGCTCCTCCTTCCTGTAGACGTGAATGTTTTCCCCACGGCGCCTCTCAAGCATCCACATGCATCCGCCCATGCGTTTGGAGCCAGGCCACATACTTGTGGGCCTGAGGAGGCTGGAAACTCTTAGTGTGAAGGTTTGTGGTGTGGTTTCAGTCTGGGGAATTTCATCAGCACGGCAGAGAAGATCCGACTTCCAGATGACTGCACCATTGGTTACATCATAGAGGCGCTGCTGGAGGTCCGCCTAACGCATACGCACCTCTTCCACTCTCACCTGGAGAACCTGCAGAAGCTACCTGTTGACACTGCGCTGGATCAGGTTAGACCTCACCATTGTGTTGATGAAACACCACATCACCAACACTCTCCATGTCCTTTAAACAAGCTGAACATCTAGGAAATTTGCAGCATATTCACTCATCTGCAAAAGTTGATGTTTCTTCATTAAAAGAAACAAGAAAACCAACCATCCAGCCTATTCTGAATACTATAAACCTCTAAAACCTCTATTAACTGGACATCATGTTCCAGGAGAACACATTTGAATGTTTACGACTAAAAGGTACATAAATGACAGTATGAAAATATCTGCCTGATGATCCTGTTCCAGAAACAACCTCTAGTTTCCTGATGGATGTAAACAAAGCAGCTGTGAGCTTCAGGAAGGTCCAAAGTGTCTTTATGATCCTGAGCCATCAATGGGTCAGCAGTTCACCTCCAGCTGGTGGGCTTCCAGAGGTTTTGGTTAATCAATCAGCAGGTTTTGATGGATGTTATTATTATGTTCTGTGGAAACAAGTGTCTCAATACATTCATATGTGGAGGAAAGACTCCTGTTTTTGTCTGCTAAATGCAGATGTCTTTTATTTTGAAGTAAAATGCTCTTTTCTGCTAAAAACAAACAAAAAAACAAACTTTCCAAATTCTTTAGTTTTTGTTAACTTTGCTAGCATAGAGGTTTCATCTTAGCGGTCGGGGTAGCTGCTTTAAAAAAATTAGGTAGCAGATAGATTTTCCAACACCTGACTGAGCGAAGTGATATGCATCAAGAATGAGAGTTTGACCAGTTTTGAGTTTTCCAAAATAAATCGCATTAGAAATGAGAAAAGTTGCATTACCTGCTATCCTGCTAATGTGAAATATTTTTGCTGAAAGTAGTCACTGAAAATGCTGAAGCTTTTTCCTGAAAATGGTGACACAATTAACTTTAATTGCTGTATAGGGATTTGCTGAAAAATGCAAAAGTTATTTGCAAAATGTTAAGCTTGCTAAAAGACTGGAAATTTAATTCAAGAGCTATGAAAGGGAGCTGAAGATGACCTACATTTCTGAAAATGTAGTAGTAAAATTCTCAACTTAAAAACCCCTAATACATGCCAATTTTGCAAAATATTTAGTGTGTTGCTCAAATATGAGCCCAAAAAACCTGAGGAGGTGTCAAATTGGCCAAAAGAGCTAGCTCGTTGCTTAAAAACTAGCTAAACTCCAAAATGACATACAATTTCTCTGTAAACTAAATTAGTCAAAATAGTTAGCTTATTGCTAAAGTAGGAGATAAACTCAAAATTTGTCCAAAAAACCTCAATAGATGCCAAATTAGCCACAAAAGCTAGCTCATTGCTTAAAAACTAGCTAAACCCCAAAGTAGCCTAAAATTCCTCAGTAAATTAAATTATCTAAAAACTTTAAGCCTGTTGCTAAAATAGAACCTAAGCTGTAAATTATCCTATGAAACCCTTAGTAGATAAAACAATTATCCGAAAACGTTAGCACGTTACTAAAATATTAGCTGAATTCCAAATTAGCATAAAGAAAACTCAGTAGATGCCAAATTAGCCAAAAAAGCTAGAACATGATTGTGTAAATACTAGCTAAACTCCAAAACAGCCTAAAATTCTTCAGTAAACAAAATTAGCTAAAAACGTTAGCATGCTGCTAAAATAAAAGCTAAACTCTAAATTAGCCATAAAACCCCCAGTATTTAGCAAATTAGCCAAAAACATTAGCATGTTGCTAAAATATTTGGTAAATGTTTTTGAAAGTTACTGTAAAAGTTGAAAACATAGCCATGAATATATATTTCTTAGTACCGCCTTTACCATTCTGTGGCCTGCAATGAAGAATATATAGCCAGATCTTCTCAGAAGACCTTTAGGGTGGAAGAACGTCTCATTGGACTGCAGATATGAAGCTGTCATGTTCCTGCTTTCTCCTCAGGTGACTCTGAGTTATGGAGGCTTTGAGAACAGAAGAAACGTGGTCAGCATCGGAGGCTTCTCGCTGTCTGAGGACCCAACGAGGTGAATGCAAACACTCTGCTGCTCCTCCCTCTGAGGACTGACTCCCTCAGCGTCAGACCGGGCTCAGAGGGTGGATCACAGTGACATTTGCTGGACGCTTGCTTCTTGACCAACACTTCTTCCTCTGCCTCCTCATCTCCAGGTTCATGTCGGTCCACTGCCTCGTGTACCCAGAGACCGAGTGGTGTCCAAAGCCCAAAGCTGGAGACCGGAACTGAAGCTCACGCAGGACACAGATACACGGAGAAGAGCCGCCCGTCCTGCGTGTGGACACTAAGGTGGCTGGAGCCTATCCCAGCTGTTACAGGCAGGGATGAAAGCAGACTGAACAGATGTGATGCTAAACGTCTGGATGAAGCTTTAGCTCCCACACTAAACCTGATTTCCTCTGGGATGCCACAGCTCCGTGTGGAAGGAAGTTCCTCTTGAATGTACAAATGTTCCACAACAGCAAGTCCATGCTAGATGTAACTCCAAAGTTTGACAACAGGCTTTAGACCTTTCCATTATTCTTCCTGCTCAGAGATGCTGCTTTAAGGAGTTCCTTACAGATGTGGAGTTTGACCACAACAGGGAGGAGCCTGTGATCCTGAGGACTGTATAGAGCCGCAGTGTGGAGCAAAGACCGCTTCCTGTAGTAGGAACGTTTCTTCTCCACTGTTCTGCTGGAGTCCATCAGAACGGCTCCAGAGGAGCTGAACTTCACAGTGGGTTCAAGTCAGCATGGTGTCAAGGTGGAGCTCTGCACTGCAGATGTCCAGGAGCTGCAGTTTGGATCGTCTTCACAGCAGCAGCTGTGAGCTCCAGAGCTGGTTCAACATCTCCCCCTGAACGTCTCTTTAAAGTGAAAACGTTTCTTTAAGCGATGACGGCTAATGTCAATGTGAAAATGAAGCAGCTGCAGTGTTTCCTGCAGCACACATGAAGGACAGAGAAATGTTTGCTCTGCAGGTCATTTCTGCTAAACTTACATACTGAAGAAAAGACACAAAAGTGTTCATGTTGAGGCAGCACTAAAAAAAGAGTTTTTGTTGCTAAATTGAAAAAATATGACTTATTCTATTAAAAAAGTATTGGATATAAACTGTAAACGAATATGTCACAGCAGGGGTCCCCAAACTACGGCCCGCGGGCCGGATCAGGCCCGCCTCCACATTTGGCTCCGCCCCATACACCATCAGAAATGCTGATGGAGAACCACATAGAACGAGACTTTTTATTCCACCGTCTGCAGTCTGAACTATGATGGAGAGGAGAGAATATTTATTGGTTTAATAGAGATTCACTTTTTATTTATTTCTTCTTTATTATTATTTTCTTCTGTACATTTCTATAGATCTTCAGTTCTTTTAGCTGTTAAAGTATTCAGCTTTTTATGCTTGCCTCTTCAACTGTTTTAGCAGTTAATAAGGATTTTTGTGGCTATATTAGGTTTTAGCCAATATTTCAGCTACATGCTAGCTGTTTTGGCTAAAGTTTTTTCAGTTGTTTTGGCTACTTAGACATTTTGCTAATATTTTAGCAAACTATCAGCTTCAGTGTTTTCAGATATTAGAATAGCTTTATTGTCATTTTACAGTTTACATTGAAAATTAGCAGCATGAAGACATGAAGAAGAGCGCTTATCAATCTCAGCATTTTCAGCTATCCATTTCAGCATCTTTAGCAGCCACATTCTTATAGCATCCACGCTAGTATTATCACAGATAATGCTACATATGTAGTTTTTAAAATGTTTTAATTTTTTCTATAAAGATTACAAAGATTAGTCATTTTAAATTTAGCTGTGTGTCTTTCTGGAAAACCGTAAATGTTTACGATTAGGCTGTGATTGTTACACTTTTTCTGTTGGCCTACAAACCGACCCCGGCCCCCCATCAGAGAAGAAAACAGTCATGTGGAAGTAGTTTGGGGACCTCTGCTTTAAATGATGAAGGAAGCCAAAGAAAAGAGTGGAGACGTTTGTAGCAGCCAGAGGACTGGCAGATCTGCTGTCTGCAGTCCTGAAAGCTGTGAAGAAAGTGAAGGACAGACGGACACGGGGATGCTTCTCCTGTGGATCTGCACGGCTGCTGCTGTTTCAGTGCAGCTGAACTTCAGCTGAGCTCTGCACTCATGTCAGGCTGCGGACGCCGCAGTGGGTGGAGTCAAAGCTGTATCCGTCGTTTGTGATGTTCAGAGGACTTGTTTGGAGAAACAAACCCATGTGGAGTTCCATCCAAGTGTCGTTGTGGACTTTTGGTTAATTATAAACCAGCATTGAACTCCATAACAGAACTTTCAGGATTCAGTTCCAGCTGGTTTCAATGAGAGCAAACAGGAGCTGCATGTGCTGAACTTCATGTTTCCAGGGAAGTATTATTCAATCTGGACAAAGATGGAGGAAAAAGGTTCGTAAAGAGTCTTTATCTCATTTGTACAAACTTCTACCTGGAATCCTGTCAGATGTGCCTGAAGCATCAGTTTTCACTATTCCAAACTGGGGTCCACTGCAGGTCAGTGGATCCGTCTGGTTCTGTCAGTCTGATCATCTATGTGTTCCAAAGTGAATAAAAGTGTCCTGAAGTATGTGCGCCTGTCATTATTGACATCACGAGCAGCAGCATCACAGTAGAGCTGACACATGATTACTTTAATAGTCAACTAATCGCTGATTATTTTTTCAGATTAGGCGACTAATCGGGTCATGAGCAAACTGGATGTAAAGCACACATCTGAACCAGTATTAGCTTAAACTAACTAAAAACTAGAGATATAGCATTACCTGCGATAATGCTAGTGAGAATGCTGTAAGCTGAATATAGTCGCTTAAGATGCTGAAATTAATAGCTAAAACAATAAAGCTGATAGCCAGCTAAAATACTAGTAAATGAAAACAAGTCTAAGTTAGCCAAAACAGCTAGCATGTAGCTAAAATATTAGCCTATAATTCTTAATAAATGCCAAAAAATAGTCCAAGAAGCTAGCAGAATGCTGTTATAATTTTCAACTTTACTACACTCTGTCTCTATAAGATAAAGTAACGACTAATCGACTATTAAATTAGTCATTGGTAATTTAAATAGTCGACTAATCGGAGCTCTACTTCACAGCTGTGTGAGGCTTTGACATCCAGGAGACATGTCTGCAATCATTTCAATCACTTTCAGATCACAATCACCTGTTGGTCATCAGCTGTCAGGTGTGCACATGTTCTCCTGAACATTCACAGTGGAGCCCTGTATAAGTTCATGACGGTCACGTCATCTTTCCAGCCTGAAGCTTTCCTCTGACACATCTCCAAGCAGTACCTCTCTGAGCCTCTGGGGGGCAGAGCTGAGCTCAGTTTGATCTGAACCAGAACCTGTGGAACGAGGGTTTCATAACAACAGAACGGGACCAAAGTCCAGACCGGTCTGCAGCTGTAGAGGTTCCGTCTGCTGCTGATCCCGGACCGACAGCCGAACATGGACTTCTCTTTCGCGGGAAAACGGGCTCTGGTCACGGGAGCAGGAAAAGGTACCGACTGTTGTGTTCCGACATGTCACGTGGTTAACTCTGAACCACTTTGGACGGTTTACAGTCTCCGAACTCTGGAGATGGCCACACACCTGCTGAGAAAACAAAGTGTGACAGTCACAGTCTGAACGGAAACATTTACGGTTAGAAAACCCACATGTACAAATTGTAAATGATTAATTTCTATATTATTCACAGAAAAAACTACTAGAACATTTTAAAAACTAGAAACATAGCATTACCTACAATATTAGCTGAATTTGCTTAAATTCATGGCTAAAACACTAGAGCTGCTAGCTAGTTAAAATAGTAGTGAAGTCCTAACTTGGCAAAAAAAAAAAAAAAAAATTCTGATTCAGTCAACTCAGCAGCATGTAGCTGAAATATAAACGTAATGACTAATTGGCCCTAAACGGTGGTTTCAAACGTGTACTTTAGGCAAAACGGGTAGAAAAATGTAAGCTAATCTCCAAAATGGCCTAAAACAGAGAAGTTGCCAAAACTGCTAACATGTCAGCAAAATGTCAAATTAGCCTGAAAAACCCGCCAAAAGCTTAAATTAGGTGACCTAGAAACCCCTCTGAAGGATAAATCATTTTCTTTATATATAAAATATCAATTTGCACCTAAACTAAAACAAACTTATTTTAAAATATCTCAAATTTACCTTATTGGAGATTAAAAAAAAAAGATTCAGATTTCTATCTGAACCATGTCTTGTGTTCATCTGAATCATTAGAACACTTATTTTAATTTTTTTTATACTTGCAAACACATAAAAATATTCAGGTCTGATATTCATAACTCATAAAGATTAATAATCTCTCTTTTTCTTTACTGGATGTTCTCTAATTTATGAAAAATCTGCACTGGAAGTTTCTGATGTCATTAATGGTATTTGTGCAAACATTACATTTATTTATGTAAATGGAAAAACTCTTGCCCTTTTCTTAAATATCATGATTTATTTTTAATTCGACCCTGTTCTCTGAGCTGCTGTCCTGCTTCACTAATTACTGCTCACCTGTACCAGGTGTGTTCAGACAATCAGAAAATGGGCCAACCAGATCCAGTCTGAACCCACGTGGTTACCTGCTGAGCAGGTCCGGATTGAACAAGACACCACAGAAGACTGCAAATGTTCAGAGTTAGTCATTTGGTTCAGCGTGGTGGAGATTAAAGCTGCAATGTTTCATCTGATCTCCTCCAGCTGCTGCAGTGCAGGACGGTCATACCTGACCAACGGTTAGGTCAGCCATGTTAATAGGAAAACACTAAGATGAGTAACACTGTTTAAGATTCTTTAATCTCATTATAATTAACAAGTATTATTAATGTGTTTATAAGCCTTTAAGTCATTCATTAATATTTGCAGATGTATTACAAAGCTGATGAACACATGCGTGTTCATCTAATGCTAACATGCGTCCTGATGAGGCATCAACACATGGTTTTAAAAGACTTAAACACATTAGTAATGTTTGTTAACTAGATGAAAATTTTCTAGAATGTTTTTTTTTTGTCTTTGTCCTGTGACATTTTCAAAGTCATTAAGTGTTGGAACATGTTTGAACTTATTACAAAGGCTTTAAAGAACATTTACACATGAAACCGTTCTAAAAAGCCTTATTCCACCAAGGACTGCCACTAATAGACGACTAATTGCCAGTTATTTTTTTCAATTAGTCTATTGGTTTCTTCTGTCTGACATGTGGTGTGCCACAAGGCTCCGTTCTTGGTCCCACACTTTTTAACCTGTATATGCTCCCCCTTGGAGATGTCATCAGGAGACATGGAATAAACTTTCACTGTTATGCTGATGACACCCAGCTGTATGTGGCTGTGTCTCCTGATGACATGGGACCCATTGACGACCTTTTAAGCTGTATTTCGGATATTGAAAAGTGGATGGGAGAGAACTTTTTAAAGCTCAATCAAGACAAAACTGAGATTTTAATAGTGGGTCCTGAAGCTGAGAGAGAAAGGGTCCGATCATACTTATCAACTCTGAACCTGAATGTGTGTAGTAAAGTCAGAAACCTCGGTGTGATTTTAGATGCAGATCTATCTTTTGAAGCGCACATAAACCATGTTACAAAGACTGCATTTTATCATCTTAGAAATATTGCCCGAGTGAGTCCCTTTCTCTCCAGAGCCAGTGCTGAAATATTGATACATGCTTTTATAACCTCTAGAATAGATTATTGTAATGCTCTTCTTTCTGGTGTTAAGAAAAACACTATCAATCGGCTGCAGCTAGTCCAAAATTCTGCTGCACGCCTTTTAACCAGAACCAGAAAGAAGGAGCACATTACTCCCATTCTGAAATCTTTGCACTGGCTCCCGGTCAGCTTCAGGATCGATTTTAAGGTTCTTTTATTGGTCTACAAGGCCTTACATGGTATTGGACCTTCATTTTTAACAGATTTACTTTTAGTTTATGACCCTCCCAGAACCCTCAGGTCCTCAGGTGCAGGTCTGCTGGTGGTCCCAAAAGTTAGAAGTAAAACCCACGGTGAGGCCACATTTAAGCACTGTGGACCTCGCCTGTGGAACAGCCTGCCTGAGGATGTGAGGGCTTCGTCCACTGTGGAGGTTTTTAAGAAAAAGCTTAAAACTCATCTTTTTAGTATAGCTTTTACTTAGTTTTTACATGCCCACATGTTTTTATTTTGACTTTATGTATGCATGTGTATATACTTTTTTTTTTTTTTTTTTATTTATTTCTGTGTACTTACGGGACGTGTACGTTGCTGGGTTTTTTAAGGTGTTTTAATGTTTTAATGTATACTTATTTTGTTTTATCTTACTTGTTTTACTGTTATGTTACTGTGGAAAGCACTTTGAGATGCTTGGAAGTAGGAGAAGTGCTATATAAATAAAGTTGAATTTGAATTCTGTCAGGCTGCGATTGCCTTCTCTGTTCTCTTCTGTTTATCATCCACTCTGAGCGATGCCTGAACATTGGGTTGTATACATGACTGAAATGGTCTGCTCGTGATCTTCTATCCTTCTTTTCACGCACAGACTCATTCCAGCTGTTATCAGTCTGAACCTCCAGAGCTCTAATTGATGTTTGTCTTCATGGAAATGTGGCTCTTCAGGAATCGGGAGGGCGACGGCGCTGGCTCTGGCTCGCTGTGGGGCTAAGGTTGTGGCGGTCACACGGACTCAGGCGGACCTGGATAGCCTTCTGCAGGAGGTACACACACACACACACACACCCCACGGCTCCACACACTGCAGCTCTTCTTATTAGGACATGATGTAAACGACCCACTCTGAAAGTGCTGTTATTGGTGGGAGCTTTTTTTTTTTGGGAACTTTTTCTGATTATGGAGGACCTACTATATAAAGACAATTGAGTAAAAAATACACTGGGTGGGGCCACAACCTCCATGCTTAGGGTGCATTTACATAGTGAATTTGATGCTCGCCGCCTGTCAAAATGTGTCCCTGATGCCGCCGCCGCATGTGGGTGGAGCTACCAGCTGTGTGTGGATATAACACTTAGAATAAATAATGAATGGAAGATGTATACGATGTTGAGGAATAATCTTTGTTTACTGCAAAAAGAACATTGATAATCATTTCTCCATGTTTGGGTTTAGGATAATAATTAAAAGAAATATTATTAAATATTAAACTATTTTCCAGGTACAGGTTGCTGTCTGTATGGCAGCCACATCCACTGTGTTTCTGTGACGGAGCTTGCATGCTCTCTCATATTAATCTGAGGGGAATGTAGAATAAGGACCTTTTTTAAATGTCTGGAGGTCAGCCGGTGCGCGAGCACCCCACACTTCCAATGAATGGAAGACTCACAGATCAGATTTATTGTGAGGAATTCTACGGGGGAAAAAAGATTTTCTCATTACTGGGGCTTCTATTTCACTCTGGGGGGAATTTCTAATGACCTGTTGCTCTGCAGAATCTCTGTCCTAGAAAATGGCACAAGTTTTACATTTTGTCTACAAAAGGCATCATCATAATTAAGAGCATTTGGGACACTGAAAGAGATCCAGAGATGATCAGAGTGGATCTTCATTCATCAGCCTAACTCTACTCTAACCTTTCTCTTACAGCTGAAGACTCTGAACTTTTACCAAACTTCTGTTTCATACCTTTAAATCTACCCTTCTGTGTTTCTTATTGGGAATTGAATCTTTTTTTTTTTTTTTTTTTTTGTACATTGAGCTTCATGTATTTAGTCCCTTTTCTCTCCTGGTGCATGGCGTCCTTCCTGTGTCACACAGATTTAATCCTGTGTATCAGGAAAACCTCTCAGCTGGTCTTTACTCTGCAGTTCTACTTTACAATCATTCAATGTGAAATATTTAATAATGGTGGGGTTGTGAATCCCCCCCAGTGCCCCTCCATCACCCCCGTGTGTGTGGACCTGGCAGACTGGGCTGCAACAGAAGCTGCGCTGCAGGACGTGGGAGCCATCGACCTGCTGGTCAACAACGCCGCCATTGCCAAGCTGCAGCCGTTTCTGGAGGTCACAGCTGACCAGTTTGACCAGTAAGGCCGTCCTGACGTGGTTACCAGCTGGAGCCGGTCATCTCGTGGTAACCTGCTGTCTGTCTGGTTGAACAGATCGTTTGACGTCAATGTGAAAGCGGTTCTTCATGTGTCGCAGGTAAACTTGAGTGTTTTCATTTGAAATAACATTTTATGATTGGATCATGAAGTCCTTTTGGATTGTGGTAATGTTAACCAGAACCACCGTTCAGTCGGACAGTTGTTAGACTGAACTTAGTGTGGTTGAAGTTCTTCTGGAGTCGGCCTCTGTCTGTCTGGGCAGATCGTGGCTCGTGGGATGAAGGCTCGAGGATCAGGAGGCGCCATCGTCAACGTGTCCAGCCAGGCGTCCCAGTGCGCCCTCAGGGACCACGCAGTCTACTGTGAGTACCGGCGGGACAGACCGCCTTCACGCCGTGTACATGTGAGGGCCTGACGTGAACGCCGTCTCTGCTTTCGTCTCCTCCCTCAGGTGCCACAAAAGGAGCTCTTGACATGCTGACGAAGGTGATGGCTCTGGAACTGGGACCCCACCAGGTGTGGCCTTCTGCTCCCCATTAGACAAGCTGCAACTTCAAATCTAATTTTGTAAACTGCTACAACAGTTGGTCCATCTAAACCAGGGATCCCCAAACTTTTTCTTGTGAGGTCCACATAACTTTTTTTTTTTTTTTTCTCTGATCGGGGGCCCGGGGTCGGTTTGTAAACTAACAGAAAACGTGTAACAATCACAGCCTAAATGTAAACATTTGTTTTTTTTTTTTTTTTTTTTTTTTCAGAAAGCCACACATAGCCACATTTAAAATGACTAATCTCTGTATTAGAAAAAAATGCTGGAACATTTAAAAAACTAGAAGTAATGCTAGTGTGAATGCTGTAAGCTGAATTTGGCCAATGAAGATGCTAGTGCTGATAGCTGAAGATGCTGAACTTAATAGCTGAAAACACTCCGGTTGATAACTAGCGAAATGCCAAATTATCCTAAAAAAAGCGTAAATTGCCAAAAACAGCTAGCATGTAACTGAAATATAAACTAAATGCTTAATTAGCCTAAAAAATTGGGCAAACTGTAATTTATCCAACAGCCAGCATGTAGCAAAAACATTAGCTAAGCTCACAATTAGCCTAAAAACTGAAAAAGCCAAAAACTAGCATGTAGCTGAAATATTAGCTAAATGCCAAATTAGCTGTAAAATGTCTCAAATTAGCCAAAACGATTGGCATAAGCCTAAATTATTGGGTAAATTATCCGAATAAACTGAAAAAAGCTTAATTTAGCCAAAACAGCTAGCTTGTAGCTGAAATATTGGCTAAACTCCAATAAAGCCTAGAATTTCTCAGCATCTGTCAAAACAGTTGCAAAAGCTAGCATGGAAAGAGCTGAATATTTTAATTGTTGGAAGAGGTTAAGATTTATAGACGTTCAAAAAAAAAGTACGGAAGAAAAATAATAAATAAAAAGTGAATCACTATTAAATCAATAAAGAATCCCCTGCTCTAAAGCTTTATTTAAAAACTGCTGGTGTTTGTGGTCCCCCAGATGTTCATACGATCCTCCATGCTCCTGGTTGACAGGATTCCGTTAAAACTCAACATGCAGACTGACAGACCTTTGCATTGATGCTGTCTTCAAACATGCATGAGCTGCACCAGACAGAGCCGCTCCTGACCCGTGCTGTCATTGTGCTCAGATCCGGGTGAACTGTGTGAACCCCACTGTGGTGATGACGGACATGGGGCGTCTGGGCTGGAGCGACCCAGACAAAGCCAAGACCATGTTGTCCCGCATCCCGCTGGGCCGCTTTGCAGGTCAGACGCTCGTTCTTCTGCAGACAGAGCTTGGATCTGGTCCTCTCAGGTTTCTCTTGTAAGCAGACGGTATTCATTGACGTGGTTGACTCGGCCTTCAGCAGCAGTTTTTTAGATCTGGTGTCATCAGGAGGTCATTGAGAAAAGAACAAATGGTTCAAAGTTTAAGGAGATGTTGTCATATTTTTTTTGAAGTCTCTCTTTAGTCACTGATGGTTTCCAGCTCCTATGTAAGCATGAATGAGGTAAACGGTGCTTTACTGCAGCATCTGCATTAGAGGTGTAGCAGATTTTAGGGTCACGGTTTGGATCATTTTTCAGATCGGTGAAAAGTAAAAAAAAAAAAAAAAAATTATACAAATTAAATCTTAAATAAAACTTTTTTTTTGTATTAAACTAACTGTAGGAACATTTAAATATTAGAAATAATCATCTGTAGCTCCAGAGCTTCTTGTTGACCTCCAGCGTTGGCTTCTTCACCCCGTCGGTCTGCTGAAGCTCACGCTCACCTGTGCTTGTCTATGCAGAGGTGGAGGACGTGGTGGACAGCACTCTGTTCCTGCTCAGCGACAGGAGCAAAATGACAAACGGAGTCTCTCTGCCGGTGGACGGGGGCTTCCTGGCCCACTGACCCACCAGTCCAGCCCGCTGCCTTCACCCAGTGTAAAAATAAAGTCCTCTTTTGCACAACCTGCTGGCTTCTGATCTGATTACTGTCTTTCTTTATTTTAAATGTACCGTCAGAACGTCAGGCTGGTATTCCACATCCACCAAACTGGTTCCAGGGGTCAGCACCAGAGCTCCAGGGTTTATGTTCTTTGATTTACTGTAACTCTTCAACAGTTAACACGATCATTCCACGATAAATTGCACTTAAAGCATTCACACATTAAGATTTTGAGATGCTTAAACTCCTGGATTTTGGTGTGTATGATTAATAAATCAGGAAGTGGGAGGAGCTCAGTTCTCCTGAGAAGGCACTACGACAGCAGAGGAAGGAGAAATCACCACAGGAGCAGAGTAGCTTACATACGCATTTGTATTTAGTATACAAAAAGTTGAAATTGCTCACCACACAGACAGGAAGTAATAAGAAATAGGACAAACGGTTGGAACAAGTATACAAGTCATCTTACACTACATACATGGCCAATGCATTTGATCATACAATCTCTTCTAAGAATGACGGTGTGTGAAATACCAGAGAACTTCCATGCAATATTAGTATTTTCATTTTTTGCTGTCTTCAGCTACATTTGGACACTTTAGCTCGCAGGATCACACGACACGATTCGACCACACAGCTGTGTCCCCACAGAGCAGGACAGAGGGCGCGCCTGCAGGCGGCGGCGGCGGGACGTCCAGAGGCTCTGCAGCCACACACTAATGCATCACAGCCTCCATCAGGACGGACCCGTGTCTGACTTCACATGAGCAACTCTAATCCCTTTAGCTTGTGGTCATTTGCAAAGTTAAATATTCAGTTACATACAGATACTCATAACACTTTCCTTTTCTAAGGATTCTTCTCCTCATCTATCTCTAGATGTCGCTGACTCGCCTCTTTTCTGTCTTTACGTTCACATGTTGCTGAAAACTCTCCTGTGTTATTATATGAAACATTACCAAAAACTGACACTAAAAAACTTGGCTTAAAACAAAACTGTCTCTTCTCTGTCCCACATCTACTGACACACACACACACAAGCCGTATGTACACATCCGTCTCACACACACACACACACAGACTACAGCTACACCGTGGGAGAAAGTAAGACAGTATCCATGCAGGCTCCTCCCCCTGCAGCGGTGGAACAGGCAGCGAGGTCGTCCAGCCCACACGCCTGTCTGACCCGGATCCGGTTATCCACAGTCTCCTACTGAGATCAGCTGTTAAAACCCAGCGGCGTGGAGGAGGAGCCGCTGGATCAGAACCCCCAGGTGCTTCGGGGAAACCTCATCTGTACCCCCAAAGCTGCTCCACCAGAGAAACCCTGGTTCTGGTCGGGTTCTGGAGCAGCACCCGACAGGCAGGCAGCACTTGTTAAACCCACGATTGTCCACAGTTTTGCTTCATTTTTCACCTCAGCTGAATGTGGGAGGGGTCAATTTAAACGGAGGTCATCTTTAGGCGCCGCACAAAGAAAGCAAGGTTAAAACTGTTGACATTGACTCCGTCTGAATGATCAGTACTTTCATTTATTTCTCATGGTTCTGGTGTAGTCCCACCATCCCAGCATGAAATGAGGAGGAAGGAGAACCACAACTTGTTCTGTGAGTGGCCACGAGTCTAAAAATGGAGCCTGAAGTCGTTTTTAACCGTCTGACACAGGAAGTGATGATAACATGACCGCTTCAGCCACACTAACAGCATTATGGTTTTGCATGCATTTGTTTAGCTCGGAAATATTTAAAAAAAAAGATCAAATTAAATACAGTATCCAAACTTCTTCCTTCATTTACTGTTGCACCTGTTTCACTCTCCGGTTCATACATGGGTTTGTGTATCCATCAGAGGTGGGGACTCGAGTCATGAATTTGACGACTTTAAACTCGACTTGGACTTGATTCAGACTTGAATATCAATAACTCGTGACTTGACTTGGACGTCAGACCTCTGACTCGGAAAGACTTGCTGTTTTCCCCCAAATCCAGGATTATAAAGTATATCGAGAAAGATTTTCCTTTGGATTGATCCAACAGTCCATAACAACAATCGTGGTGATTTTTTTTTCTATGCAACAGTTTGTCAGCAGAAGAAAATTACTGAAACTGAATTTGAAACAACTCACTTTAACTGTTGTCAATCAAATAATGAGTCGGCTGCTCTGGAGAGTTCATATGTTTGTAAATCTGACTGATGATGTCATCTCTTCACCAGCTGTAAACCTCAAATTACCCAAAAACGTTAGCATGTTGCTAAACATTAGCTAAACTCAAAATTAGCTATAAAAACATGAGTAGCAATAGTGTCCTTAACATGAACGCTTTGAAGAAAAAAATAGTAAAATGTCAATAATTGTGTAAAATGTCATAAATGACATAAGTAAAAGCATAATGAATGTTTTTAATTGAATACATCTGAAATGTTTCCTAGTTAGAACCACTTTGGATTGATCCCACAGTCCAACCAATCAAGTTGCAAAAAAAATATGACTTGAAACATTAATAGTAGGACATGCGACTCGACTTGAGACTTGTTGGTCTTGACTTGTGAGTCGAAATGGGACTTGGTCCCACCTCTGGTATCCACGTCTGTTTTTTAGACCGATGAGTTTCACTTAAGTCTGCAAACAGTCAGGACTTTCTCTCTGCACTGAAAGCTTCAGCATGACTCAGCATTTTCTGTTCTGCTGCTGATGCTGCAGAGCTTCACTCCAGACCTACTTTCCTCCATCCTCAGCAACCAAAAGGCTCAATCTGATGTGATTCTGTTAATCTGTTGGAGTCTCCAACACTGACTCGTCTTCGGCTCACATTTTTAGACAATCTACGCACTTTGACTTAATTCAAACTGTTGTGTGAAAACAAAACTGTTAGAAGCAGAACATCATGATGAAAAAGCTTAAACTGGGAGCTTTGAGGGTTCAGATCCAGCCGACCTCCTTCCACCAGATCAGGTGCCAGACGTAAGAGCACACACGTGTTGGAGGAACTGGAGAGTTCCCCGTGTCTGTCTGCACCACCTCAGGACAAACCAATGGATTTCATTCTGTCAAACAGGAGCTGTCACTTTGGAACTGTGTTTGCTGTAACGAAGGTCCAGAAGGGAAAGAACGGAAACGTCTGCCTCTCTGTCAGAGGATCTTCAGGGGAAACGGGGCTGGATTCAAACAAAAACAGAAAGACAAGCGGACGAGGTCGCAGCAGGTCACGAGCAGTGTGGCTAGTTTGAGAAGAAACGGAAACCTCTGCAGCTTTGGCCGCTTTCACAGCTTTTACAGCCTCGGCTTAACTAGTTAAAACAATATTGGCACTGAGATGCAGAATTTAAACTTTGAACTAGAATTTAGGAAATCCTCCAGCCAATGGAGCCACATTTAGGAATTTTGACCCATCCAGAGCGGTTCCTCTTCCCACAGAAACAACCACCAAAGAACCAGCAGGCGCTGACTAACTGCTGAGCAAAAACTCTGGTGTTTGTCTGTGAAAATGTTCCCCAATGAGAAACTGTAGGCAGTAGTATTTGGCTTTAACAGGCTGATCTTAGATCAGAGGCTGGGGGTAACTTTGACCCTGAAGGCATATTCACAGTTTACCTTCTGTGCATTAGTTCACATGAATTCAAGCAAGCGAGGCTGAAAGGAGGAGTTCTAGGAACTGTATGTCTTCTGTCTCCTATGTCTTGTAGCCCTCTTGGCTACCTGATCTGCTTCTATGACTAGGACGTTGTTGGACAGTCAGTCTTTCACAGAGAACCTATGACATTATCCGGTTATGGAAACAAACAAACCTAAATAAATATCAGTTGTTACCGCCGTGGTTTGGAAAAAAACACCAAAATCACTAAAGAAACCTCAGAATTGCAAACTTGCTCCCACTAGCTCTCATCCTGCCAGAGAAGCAGCAGTTGTTGTTCATGGTGATGCAGTGTGTTGCCCCAGCAGCGCCTCCTCCTCCTCAGAACATGGTGCATCTCTTGCCCCTCTTCTTCACTGGGGGGGGGCAGAGCACCGCTCGGATGGCCTCGTCGAACACCGTCTTCAGGCCTCGCTGGGTCAGGGCCGAGCACTCCAGGTACTTCACGGCCCCTGGTGAGCGAGAGCAGGGCATGATGGGAAAAAAAGAGACATCTCCAGTGACTGGCTCAGATGGTTAGGACTGACCTGAGCTGTTTTCAGCAGCAATCGCACATTTTTCTGTCGCTAACTAAACTCCTTACAAGTGTTTTTAACCTCCCATCTGTTCTTTTGAGGCTGCACTTCCTCAAATGACCACTGGAGGCAGGCTCCTTAAGTGAGCAATCTCATTTTGAACCCCAAATTTAAAAAAAAGAAAAACTTAAAATGTTTTGATCCTTCTAGAGGCGAGGAGTTCTTTTTCTGAACAAAATGTTGGATTTTTTTTTTTTTAGATTGAATGTTATGGGGTCCAATCAAAATCAGCTTAAAGGGAACCAAAAAACAGATCAAAAACTTGAAAAATAGACATTGGAACTAAAATTAAATTTAAAATTAGAAGAAAAAAACAAAACTTGAAATGAATCTTGAAAATTTGAAAAAATAAGTTAAAATTTGAAAAAAACTTTTTTTTGAAAATATAAAAAAAGATTATGAAAAATTGAAATAAACCTTGAAATAAAAAAATAAGGAAAACTTCAATTAAAAAAACTATAAAGGTAAAAATTACCAATTGAAAAATATTGGTACTGGGGGCGGAGCTTTGAGCTGATTGGCTACCAGGACATGTTTAAGGACTCCACGACACATTTTCTACACTTTTCTCAGACACAAATTAATATTTTCTTTTATTTTTTACTCTCACTTTTCAAACTTTCACAGAAAAATAAGTCTAATATTAGGATGAAAACAAGGATCTAATCCCCATGAAGATTTATGTAACGCTGCCAAGCTGCACGTGAAACACGGCGGCACAGAGGAGATTGATGAACAAGTTCAACAGCAAAAATGTGCTGAAAAAATCCACCAAACAGCGAGACTGCGAAGGGAACACAACGATATCACTGAGGTTAAAGTAGTGATCCTACAAACTGAGGATTGAAAGAGAAGATTCAGAAGAAAAAAGAAGAGTTGAAAATGTATACATTATTTTTCAATTGGCTATTTTTACATTTATAGTTTTAATTCAAATTTTTCTATATTTTTTGTCCATTTTCACTAATTTTTTCATTTTTTCTAGTTTTTAGGTTCTTTTTTCAATTTTTAAAAACAATTTTGTTCCATTTTTTTTTTTTTTTAAATTAATGTCTATTTTTCAAGTTTTCAATCTGTTTTGATTGATAAAATCCTGATTTGACCCCATACAATGAGTGCATAACTCATCCTCACCGATCTCTCTGGCCATGGCCAGACCCTGCGGGTAGGTGATGGGGGAGAGCTTCTTGTCCCGCAGCCTCTCGATGGTGTCCTTGTCATCCCGTAAATCCAGCTTGGTGCCCACCAAGATGATGGGTGTGTTTGGGCAATGGTGCCTCACCTCTGGGTACCACTGTGGCACCGCGAACACACATACAGATAAACAAGAACAATGTCAGCCAGGAGGAGGAGCAGCAGGGTCAGCGGGCGCCTCTCCACCACACTCCACTTGCTTGAAGTTAAGGTTACAAAAATAAATCTGCATGAATGGAAGTTCAGTTCGATGCACACAAAACCTCCTCAGGCAAAGTCACATGACGGAGAATCCCTACAGCCCACACGGAGACTCTGCAGAGGGAGGAGGACCTTCTGAAACGTCTGATTTAATGTGAGAACATCTCGTGATGCTCAGCAGATCAAACCACAGCGGCCATGACGCCTCCTCCACAGAGTGTCCGCTCTCCCTCAGACCTCATCCCACAACGCTCCTCTGCTGAGGCGACAGATCAGATCCGGAGCGTTCTGAGTTGAGGGCTGAGCGGCTGGGGCTGGAGCCAGGTGTAGATGTGCCTCTGGTGGTCAGACTCGGCATTCAGCGTACTGACCTTAGCTCTGACGTTCTCAAAGGAAGCCGGACTGACCAAGGAGAAGCATATCAAGAACACATCCTGGGAGAGAATCAGAGAGACGGCTAGTTGAGATCAGGATTTGTCTCACCACAGCAGTGTTCGTCTTCAGGCTTTCCTTCCTGCAAGCTCCGCCTCCACGTTAACAGACTCTTTCACTCAGAGAAAGAAAGTGTGATATCATTGATGCTCTGATACAGCTGCTGTTTGCCGCCACACAGTCATTGCTAGGGCTGCCTATCCATTATAATTTCACAAGAGCCTGAATCGGTTCTGATTTTTTTCTGTTCTTTTGATTCTTCAATTCAATTTTATTTTGAGTTTACACATTTATACACATTTGTTCAGATATACATGAATAATCTACTGTTTTGAATATATTTATATTAATCTGATCCAGTTCTCATACTGTAAATGTATCAGTGAAATACTGAGATTGTTAATATCATCCAGTGTTACATGGATTCTCTAAAGGAGAAGTTCTAACATAAATGTTCAGATCATTAACATTGGAAACATTGTTCTGCTTCTCCTGGAGGAAGTTTCCGTTTGACCACTAGGTGGCGATCACACTATAGCATTACATCTTACTCCAGAAGAAAGAATGAGGAAAAAAACAATGTCTTAGACCACAAATGGTTACTTTAAAAATACTTCCTTACAAGAGTTTGTAAAATTCATGTCTGTGTGTTTATAAAGATGTTCATTTAGTCAGTTATTTATGTTTAGGTCGATCAAGTTAGTAAACTTTAGCTGTATGTGTTAAATCGATTTGTATTTTTTATGAATCAATTTTTGATCTGCTAAGCTTAAATCGATTCAAATTGATTAATTGATTTTATTAATCCAGCCCTGATCATTTCAGAGAAATACAAGCTGATTTTTTGCTGAAAAAACATGTGAAAGTTCATTCTGACATGCTCTATGAAGGCCTTAAGCTAGGTTCACACTGGATGCAGAAGCGCTGCGGAGCGGCGTGCACGCAGCGTCCGCTCTCTCCTGCAATTCACACCAGACGCACATTTTTTCGTTATGGTCGACAGGCGCTTCTGCTAGAGGTTTTTTTTTTGTTTTACCATCATGGGTAAATTAATAACCTAAGAATATGACCCCATGTTTCTGCTAAGAAGAAGAAAGTAGTTAGTAGGTCTTTAGTTCTTTAATGTATCTGTTGTTGAGACACACAGAGAGAAGTGTTTGTGTTGTGATTGAATGTTTTTTTTTTTCCATCTCTACTGTCTGTTAGATACAAAAACATGATCGCATTTGTCAATCGCTGCGTTTTATTGTGAAAAATCGGTTATATTTTGAAAATAAACCAGATTTTCTCATGTATCTTGATGTAACTTCCTGCCAGAATTGACACAGATCAAACACCAAAACAATCAACTGCACGGCGCGAGCCTTCCACGGAGAACGGCGAGGACCTGGTGTGAACCATAGGTTAATGAGGGCGCCGAATGGACGCGGCCTCCGTCTGCGGTGCTTCTGCAGCGCTTTCACCTCCAGTGTGAACCACGCGTTAGACAAAGAACATTCCACATCCACTTCCTTTTTTTCCCTCTAAGATGACGGTGTGCGAGTTAGGCAGCAGTGTGGGAGTACCGTCTGAGGATAAGACAATGGTCTGAGCCTGTCATAGTCTTCTTGTCCTGCTGTATCCCAGAGGCCCAGATTCACTGGCTTCCCATCCACCATCACATTGGCAGAGTAGTTGTCAAAGCTGTGGAGGAAGGAGCACGCCTTAAGAATGCAGGGAAGACACAGCGGTGCTCCTACATCCACATCTGGGTTATCCTGGTTCTGGGGCGTGGCCGGTGACGCTTCAGCACAAAATCTTTACCATACTGTAAGTTTTCAACCGTTAACATGATTTTTCCAGTAGATTCTGAAGGAGAAAAGCGGCTCCAGGAGTCTCTTCAACTCTTTAGAATAATGTTTTAATGCAACATTTTAAATGAAAAGGATCTTCCTCTATAACAGTGCAGCAGGGGTCCCCAAACTACGGCCCGTGGGCCAGATCAGGCCCCACATGTGGCCCCGCCCCCACTCACTATCAGAAATGCTGATGGAGAACCACGTAGAACGTGACTTTATTCCACCTTCTGCAGTCTGAACTATGATGGAGAGGAGAGAATATTTATTGGTTTAATAGAGATTCACTTTTTATTTATTTCTTTATTATCATTATTTTTCTTCCATAGCTAACTATAGTTCTTGAGCTCTTTCAGCTATTTACAATTGCCTCTGGTGAAAGGTTGGTTGCAGAGTTCTGCAGCGGAGCAGCCACCAGTGTGATGTGTCTGTGACTGTAAAGCCCTTCACCATTTAGCTCATTCAGATATTGAAATATTCAGCTCTTTTCCTTCTATCTCTTTTGACTGTTAATCCATTTTTAGGGCTATTTTGAAGTTTAGCTTTAGGGCTAATTTAGAATTTTTTTCTGTTTTAGCTAATTCTGAGCTTAGCTAATATTTTTACTTTATGCTAGCTCTTTGGCTAAATTAGAAATGTTACCAGTTTACTTTAAGGTAATTTAGCATTATCTACTATTTCAGCTACATGCTATCTGTTTTGGCTAATTTTGGCTTTTTCTCAATTCTTTAGGCTATTTTGGAGTTTAGCTAATATCTCAGCTAAATGCTAGCTGTTTTGGCAAATTTAGATTTTTTTCAGTTTTCTAGACTAATTTGACATTTCGCTAATATTTTAGCTAGCTATCAGCTTCAGTGTTTTCAGCTATCATTTCAGCATCTTCAGCGGCCACATTCAGCGTACAGCATTCACACTAGCATTATCGCAGGTAATGCTATATAAGCTATTCGTTTTTTTACTTCTATGAAGATTACAGAAATGAATTTTTAAAATTGAGCTGTGTGTCTTTCTAGAAAACCGTAAATGTTTACATTTAGGCTGTGATTATTACACTTTTTCTGTTAGCCTACAGACCGACCCCGGCCCCCCCATCAGAGAAGAAAACAGTTATGTGGCCCTCAGATGGGCCACATAAAGTTTGGGGACCCCTGCAGTGCAGTGACCCGCATGTCATGTGTGGTGTCTGCAGTGCTGGGATGTGAGTGGAGGACTTACACAGTGGGGATGTATTCTCCAGGGAAGGCATTGGTGGTGTAGCTGATCAGCAGACAGGTCTTTCCCACAGCCCTGAGGAAGTAGCACAGCAGAGGGGAAATGAGCTGACACCCCCCCGTCAGAGAGCACAGATAGGATCCCACTGCGGTTCACTGAGGGCCACACAAACGCTGTCCTAGATTCATGCAGCCTGGAGCACACTGAAGCCCTCTATGGTGCACCCCCACCCACCAATGCTCATTCAGTCCAACACATCCCCCTTCCAACAGAACTATTGTGAGCTGCAGCATACTATCCAGCCTGTTTGCAGAGCAGGGACCACCGCTGACACAGAAGCAGCTTCAGTGAGGAACCACAATGGCCGTTTGCACGTCCTTCTCTCCCTCCAGAGGAGCTCTGGTATTTTAGAGCTGCTCCCACACAAAGCTGTGGGCAGGAAGCCTCGGCACAAGTCTGAGGATCCAAGCCTCCAGATCAAGCTGGTCACATCAGGAGCTTTATTCAAATGGGCCATCCCATAAGTCTTTCAGAGTGAACTAAATCCATATATATTATATTTACCTTTGGGACACTAAAAAACGAATTATTTATAAATATCAGTTATATTTCACACGTTTTTTGTCTGCTGCTGCGTGTGGCTGACGCCCATTTCCTGATGTCATCCAAAGTTTTTCTTAGTTTCTCTCACGAAAATGAACAATATCCAAATTACTTCATAGATGGAGCCACATACCACATATCTGCGTTTAGTAGGCCACAACTCTAATACACGCGGCGTCTGCACGACTGGTTCATTGCTGATTATTGCTAGCTCTGTGGAGAAATTGGCTGTAGGTGTTGGACTGGGGGCGGTGCTGTCAGAGCAGAGTCTTCCTGAAAGGGCGGTTTCACTCTGTGACGTCACATCGTGAGGACCCGCTCAGGGAAGATCCAGAGAATTCAGGTTTGAAGGCCCAATCCACACTCTTCCTTCTCCCTTCCCCTCCATTTGAAGGAACATTTTAAATGAAAGTGTTTCCTGGAAATGGATTTTTAAAATCCGCCCCTCCAAACAGAGGGTAAACTACGTCATGCTGAGAAACGCTTTTCTTCACGTGGATGCGCTCTGAACCACAAAACTTTACATTTAAATGTAAATAATGACTTTTTGTTGTAGCACAACTTTGTTAAAGTTATAAAACCGCTGTTGTTATGTTAGCTCAGTGCTAAAGCTAGCAGATCGTCATTATTGATGACGTCCTCGACTAAAGTGCCGTCTGAAATATGAGACACTATTTTTTCATAACTCTCTGTTTGGAGGGATAAATGAAGGGAAGAATTCGGATAGGGCCTTAGAGGATTACTCAGAGATGCATGAGGGGATCAAAAATCTGCTTTGGGTTCTTTATAGTGAGGATTGAACAGTATGATACACTTAAAAGCTCAAGAAGTTGTTTTTTTTCATGGCATATACCCTTTAAAAAAAGCTGTCTCATTTGTATTTGGACAAAATATTCAACCAAACAAACATTTCCATTTTACACACAACAAAAATGACGAAACACTACACCAGGGCTGCTCATTCCTGGTCCTCGAGATCTACCACCCTGACTATTTTCCAGATCTCCAAGCCCTGCCACCTGCTGATTGGCTCAGTCAGATGTCTCCACAATCTGATTGAAAGGACACACCTGGTCCAGGTAATCAGCAGCAAGCAGTACAGGGAGAGCTGGAAAACAGGCAGGGTGGTAGATCTTGAGGACCAGGAATGAGCAGCCCTGCACTACACAATAAAACTAATAACAGTGACAGAGCAGAAGTATGATGAAGTCGATTTCATCAGCAGCTGCACTGGCAGGACGTTGAGTTGTGAAGCACCTCCACAGCAGACTCTGCATGGACCGTTCATGGTGAAACCACCATCTGGGAATTCAAAGGACCAGTCTGGGTTTGGCAGTTGCCATAGCAACAGAAGTTGTCAGACTACACTGTGAAGTTTGGTGGAGGGAGGACTATGGTGTGGGGTAGCTTTTCAGAAGCTGCGCCTCTCCATGACCTTGATATGATCTTCAGCTGTTCATTGGCTGTCTTCTTGACTGAATGTTGTGGGTCATGATGTCTAATTTTTAAACTCTCTTCCTTCTTTTAATGTGAAGCACTTTGGCCTGCTATAAGCAGTTGTAAAGTGCTATAGAAATAAAGTTTCATTCATTCATTCATTCATGATCCTGTTGGAAGACCCATCTACCTGTGGACAGGTCAGCAAAGGCTCAGATGCTTCATTCTTCTGCTGCATCTGAAGCCAAAGGCCCGACCCGCAGCCTCTCCTGCAGTCTGAACATCTCTGCAGGTTTTCTGATCCCGTCTTCTCCAGAAGAGCCAGACATTTGGAGATGGTTCAGCTTTTCATCTCCACGTCATCCTTCATGTGACATGACGGGGGAATAATAGTTGTACATTGGGGGCGTTTGCTGCTGAAAAACATTGCTGTTCTCCGTTGGCACTAAACATGTTTTGAATCCAGCTCTGTCCGGTCCAGACTGGCAGGACCGTTTTGCATGACAAATACAGAACCAGAAGAAGCTCACGGAACAAAACAAAGAGGATGTTCTGCTCAAACTGAAGCATCCCAGAGAGAGAGAAGAACGCCACTTGACATACTAACAACGTGAAATTCCTTCTGTAGCTAACCTCTGACACCACCACCACTGAGCTCCGCCTCCACCACTGAGCTCCACCTCCACCACTGAGCTCCGCCTCCACCACTGAGCTCCGCCTCCACCACTGAGCTCCGCCTCCACCACCTCCACCTGAGTACTAGAGAAAACGTGTCTCTTGACGTCATGAGGGTTTGATTTACTGATATTTGAGAATAATTTAACACAGTTAATTAAAGAAACGGATTCCATTTAGATTTACAAACAGAGGAAATGTTTGAAATTGCAAGAAGAGTCATACTTAGAGGATTTTCTGTGAGTGTACCTCTTTGTCCCTCTTAAGAAAAATATGAGTACAAATATGATTTCAAGTGTTAAATTCTGCAACAACACACGCCTCAAGCTACAAGAAGGATCACAAGTTTGAACCAAGTTTTTAAAGACGCACAAAAACCCCAAAGAGAAGAAAGGACTTTACAGGACACATGGGTAAAGTCACGGCCCGGGGGCCGGATCAGGCCCTCCAAATCAATTTATGTTATTGTTATTAATGACCAGATGTTATCTTGTGCTCATTCCTAACTATAACTTTGAAAAACATACTTTTATGGAGAGTAAAATATTGAAAGTTATTTAAGGTTTAAGTTGATTTATTCTGGAATAATATTTCTGTCTGTTTTTATTCATAATTATGTTAAAAAGTTACAGATTTAAAAATGTAGAGTGTTTAATAAATGTTTATCCTGCTCGGCCCGCGACCTACGGTGTGTTCTGGATTCTGGCCTCTCCTGTTATTGGGGTTTCATTAGAACCTGTTTGAAAACGTCCCAGAGCTCAACTCAATGAATTCTAATCCTGTTTGAATCCATATTTAGCTAAATATAGAACCCAGCTAATGAAATGTGCGCAGATGCAAAATCTAAAAATCTCATCATTTGATCAAGAACATTTACATTATTCCATATACTTGTTTACTCAACATAACTAAACAACTGACACTTTACTCACATAAAACCACTAGTGATCAGGAAAACAAGAAATCATGGAAATTAATCTGTAAATCTGCCATAATTTTGATGGCAGATTTAGTTGGTTTAATAAAAGTTGTTTTTATTTTGTTCTAACCACTCTAAAATATTTTTGTTAATTGTGGATTTCACGACGTCTGGATGAAGACTGTTGATTTTCTTTCAGCCTGTTGTCGATAAAGGACGGATGCTTCAGAGGAGTGCAGACTGGATCAGAACGACTCCTCTTTCCACAGCTTTCAAACTGTTCTGTTGGAGGTTTGAAGAACCTCTGCAGAATAATGACTCTGCAGTTTCCATGGCAACGTGTGTGGATGCAGCACAGTTCATTTGCCAAAAGAAACAAACTGTACAGGCTTGCACTCGGACACGCACGCGGCTCCGGAGAACGTTCCCACAGTGGAAGCATGAAGTGACACATGCGGTGCGAGTGTGACCAGAAGCCCCGCCTCCTCCTTATTCTGACACCTGTACAGAAAGCACCTGCATGTCATCCACAACATGGAGAAGTTCTGCTGCTCCTGCAGGTTTGGAGCAGCTGCTGGGCGTTCAGACGGGGTTCTACTTTTAGCTATTCTTAGTGTCAGAATGCACCTGATCCAGGTAATCAACAACATGAAGAATAGGGATCTGTGGAAATAAGAGAGGGGGTGGAGCTGAAGTGTCTGGACAGTTCTGTTGACCTCTGTTTCAGAAACAAAGTCTGGAAGTTCCAACTTGATTTTATTGCTAGAGGCTTGTAACTAATCCAGCCTAACAAGGGGTTGTAAATGAAAAGCTCAGTTCATCAAAGAAGCTGTTACCATGACACCAGGAGCAGCAGGGCAGAGACTGGTGCTGACCCAAATGCTCGGCGGTGTGAAAGACATGTTTGAAGATTAACGGCGTTGGTTCAGCTTCAGCCTGAAAATGCTGGCAGTCAAAGAAATGCAGCATCACTGTTTCACCGTGATAAGGCCTCCACTCACCACGGGAGCTGGACGGAAACCCGGAACCATCACGTCTAAAGTCACTTTCTGAACCCGGTTCACAGACGCTTCACAGCAGGAACCAGGAGGCCCGGATGACCTGTGGGGGTGATGGGTGCTGAAACACACCACTTCAGTTCCTCTGGTCCTGACGCCTAAGAAGGGCTGCATGTTGGTGCTACGACTAGTCAATTAAATTAAAATTTGTCGTTACTTTACATTATGTGGTGTCAGACTGTAGTAAAGTTAAAACAAAGTTATGAGCGTTAAGCTAAAAGAAATTCACTTTTTTTTGTATTTGAGTCAGTGAGACCAAAACTTTTATCTTTTATGATTTACCATATTTTTTTCCATAGTATAAATCGCACTTTTAGGAGAAATACACCTGGCCTAGCACAGTTATAAAAATACAAGAATACTAATGTTTTGATCTGTATAAGAAAAATATCAAAGTTTAGGAGGAAAACTAACAGATTATCTTCCATGTTTGTTTTGATGACACTTCTTCTGCTGCTGTCAGTAGGAAATACTTATGACCTTTAGCGGTTATTAGCGGACAAAAACGCTAAAAGACGATCAGTGTTTACTTGGAAAATAACAAATATATCAGCCTTTTGATCTCTTAAAAAAAACAATGACAAATAAGTCGCACACCTGGCTAAACTATGAAGAAACTGCAACTTATTCTCCGGAAAATACACTATTCTTATTTTAATACCATAAACGAATGAAGTAAAGAAGCTGAACGATTCCCCCTGTCCACATGACCAGTCCGTCATCGCCTGGGAGAGGCTCCAGCAACCCCCAACCCCCAAGGCGATGTAGCGGGTTTATAAAAACGTCAAACCAGAGGAACTTTTCTTGTTGATGGGTGCATATGTCTGAGAATTGAGTTGAAAGGAAGCCGGGACAAAGAAAACAGGAGCAGTCTTAGGAGTGAGCCCTGTGGAACCCCAAAGGACAGAGCACCTTCTACTGGTCTGACAGCAGGAAGACTCACTTTGGACTGAAGCCACTGAGCGGCAGTACCACAAACTCCCAGCAGGTTACAGAGCCTGGAAAGCAGAAACATCTGAAGAAACTTGTAGTTATGGCTGTGAGGATCTGAAGATGGGTGTGGCTTCTCTTTATCCAGACAGACCACGTGACTACAGAGGACACACCTGCGCAGACCGGTAGGTGTGTCTTCTACATGGACCAGTTTGAAGATGTTACCCATCGGAGCTGCACATGATGTCATTGTTTGTTGTCAGGTCAAACTTCCGGTCTGCAGATGTTCCAGTGCATTTACGTCCCATTTCACGTCACAGCTCATCAACTGACTGTCATTTGAATTATTTACAGATCAGAGGCGTGAATGCAGCTCAATCCTTTCTGTTCCTGACGTAAACCGGTCAGTGTTCGATACCGAAGCACTGGCGCGGTTGGGGTGGCTGGAATGCGGGTGCAGCGCGGGGGCAGCCTGTGCGGGGTCCGGCTGCGGGCCTGCGCGCCGCTGCCACAGATTCCTCAGCCGCTGGCTCCCGGGGCCTAAATACCCCCACCCCGGAGCCCCGCGCGGGCGGCGAACGCGGCCAGCACCGACAGGCATCGGGATGCGTTCCGAGCCCGTCCGGAGCAGCCCCGGCCCCTGCATAGCATCCTCCCTCCCATCCTCCGCGCGTCCACGGCCGCATCACTACATCACCGCTGAGAGAGAAAGGCGCCGCGCGCCCGCGTCCGCGCGCCCTTACCCGTCGCCGACAACCACACATTTGATGGCCTGCATTGGATCGAGAGCTGGAGGCTTCTGGGAAGCGGCACCGACGGTTCAAATCCGGCAGTCTGCGGTCAGGGTCTGGGATGAACGCAGCGAGCTAGTCCGCTCGGAGATGGTGCCGCAGTGAAAGGGGGAGAGGACGAGCAGAGCCGAGGCTTTCCGGAAATGACCGAAGATTCTTAAAGGGCCAGAGGCAGAGGGCCACATCCGCCCTGATCCTGCTCCACGGACAGAGGGGAGTCCTCAAACAGGGGGCCCCAAACCACGGCCCGCGAGCCGGATCAGGTCCACCTCCACATTTGGTTGGCCCCGCCCCCCACACACTATCAGAAAGCCGATGGAGAACCACATAGAACCATCTTCTATTGTCCAGACTGTGTGAATTGTAGCCTCAGTTTCCTGTTCTGATCTGACAGCAGTGATACCCGGTGTGTTCTTCTGCTGCTGTAGTCCATCTGCATCAAGGTTGTTGTTCATTCAGAGATGTTCTTCTACAGACCTCAGTTGTAACCAGAGGTTATTAGAGTTCATGTTCTCTATCAGCTGGAACCAGTCTGGACATTCTCCTTTCTCCTCTGACATCAACAAGACATTTCTGCCCACAGAACTATTTGAGTTGATGTGATGTGATTGGCTGATTAGAAATTTGAGTAAAAAAAAAAAAGAAATTAGAGTTAATGAGCAGTTGAACAGGTGCGTCTAACACAAGTCTAAAACAAATTCTGCAACAAAAATCATCTCATTTTCCTCAGAGGAGTTGGGACAAATCAGACAGGCTGTCTTCAGCCGCAGGTTCCTGAAAACATGAAATGACCTCAGACAGTTTGGAATAAAGTTAATACTTTAAAGGGGCCCTACTATGAAAATTCTACTTTTTGAGGATTTAAATGCATTTTACTGTTCATTCCTCACTATAAAGAACCGCAAAACGGTTTTTTGATCTGTTCATGCATTTAAGAGTAATCCTGTAAAAACCTGCGCTATCTGCAGTAGCCCCTCCCATACCCATGAAAACGAGCGGTTGGAAACGTGCTGACGTAAGATCAATGCCAACAGCTCCCTCCAGGAAGAGTCTGTGCTGCAAGCTCCGCCCCCAGACTACAACAAAAACACACCCACCTTCTCCAGCGAGCTGTGGCAGAGGATAACTACCTTCCTGTACCTGAACCAAATGAAACGAACCGAGAGCGGAACAACTGAACCCAAACGGCCACCGTACCCGACAGTCATGCGATGTAAACACGGCAGAAATGAGATGATCGGTGAGCCGTGGACACATGTAGAGCATTAATTGTCATGTTATCCAAAAGGAAATAGTTGTTCCAACTGTTTACTTGTTAGAACGTTTATTTTAACACTGAAAAACATAGAACTCTCTTTTCTGTGTCTCCTACGCGGCGCTGGCTGCTGCTGTGACAGATCTATTGTAGTTTCAACAGAATTCTCTTAAAAACAAACCATAAAACCACAACGATGAGATGCAGAAACTCATTAAAATGTGGTCGGATGAATTCATGCTCAATAAAACAACTTTTAACATGATCCACATTTATTCTACAGACGTGTCTTATGCGTGCATCTCCAGTAACCGTCATGCAGGATTCCTCAAACCAGCAGTAAAAGTCTTGAATCTGGTCTTCATACAGATGATCAAAATCAGAGAAATAAAGGAAGTTTGAAAGTTTGAAAAAGGGAAAAATCCAGACAAGATTTTACAGACTGCAGCGCATCCATCTTCCTTATAGTTTTGTTTACAAAGTTTGTTCACGCTGGGGAGGCGGGCTCGAGGATGATGGGGAGAAATGGGCGGGACCGACAAGGAGCGAAAGGCGGAGCCTCAGAAATCGAGTCATTTTACTTCCAGGTATTAAAACGAGACACAAAAATGACTCGTATTTAATAAATAATTTGTTTTTTGGTATTCCTAATGTAATATATGATCATATCTATGGATATAGTTTACTCTGAAAGGATGAATAAATCCATGGTAGGGTCCCTTTGAGTGAATTCACTTAAGAGTTTTTAGAATAATCTGAACAGACTTTGGATTAAAACAAAAACTGTTTATTTTCTGTCAAAATGTAAAATCATGAAGTAAAATAAAACTGCAGACAGATAAAAAGATTTCTTGAATAATTTAAAAAAGGTGATGCTGAAGATCGATAACAGTAATAAAAACCGAGTGTTTTCATTGGGTGGATGTCCTTTGGTCTCAGTCTAGCCTGATTGTGTTCACTGACAGCAGCTGCTTCTGTTGTGAACCAGCAGCATCAGCAGAGGTGCAGCAGGAGAAAAGTTCGGACTCATAGGAACACAAAGAAGCCCTTCTTCTGCAGCTGGAGCAGAACCATGATCTATAATCACAATCAGGTTGTTCTTCTGCAAACTCATGGTCCTAAAGATCTCTGAGGACCTTCAGGGTCCAGTGAGGACCTTCAGAGTCCAGTGAGGACCTTCAGAGTCCAGTGAGGACCTTCAGAGTCCGTTAGAGGGTCTTGGTCACTTCCTGGGGGAGCCCTGGACGTAGGCCAGGATGGCACTCTGCAGGCAGCTGGCTCTGTGGGCTTCATCCTCCCTCATTCTCTGGATTTCAGCCTCTTTTAGTCGCAGCTTCTCCAGCATGGAAGATATCTCACTCTCTTTGTCGAGGAGCGCCTCCCTGTGGTTGCTTCCCCGCACTACAAGAGTGAAGAAAGAGTGTATGAATCTGGATCCACCTGCTCTGAGAACACACACAATCCAGTGAGCTGAACCTTTCAGCTCTCTCTCCAGAGCGCTGATCTTTGCTTTCAGCCCCCCCTGTGCCGTCATCTCCGCCTGCAGCAACGCAATCTGCTCCTGCAGCTCCACCTTCACTCGGCTCACCTCCGCCACCCGCTCCTGCTCTTTACCCGCCAGCTCCTGTAACCACACAGCCCCCATTCAGAGAAAGCCCCTCTGCTGCTGATCTGAGCATTTTTCTAGATCGTTTTTGAGAACCATCACTCCTCGTCATCCTCTGACAAAAACACACACTTCATGCATTCATTCTGTGCTTTGCTTCCACTCAGACAGAAAAGAGAAGCAGCAGACTGAGATGCTCCGACCTGCTGCAGCTCCTCCACCCGGCGCCGGCAGCCGTCCGTCTCCATGCTCTGCTGGCTGTTCCTGGCCTGCAGCTCAGAGATGGTCTGCTTCTGCTGGGAGCAGTGCAGCTGCACCTCCTGCAGGGAGGAGCGCACGGAGCGCAGCTTCTCCTCCAGAAGGGACACGCGCTCCTGCTGCTCAAAGACAGACGAGGAGGCGCAGGAGTTCAGATGGATAAACCGTCAAACAATAAACCAAACATTCCACTCTCTGTGTCTGTTACAGTCCTGATGAGACAGAAATGAAAGAACTGCTGTTGGACGAGAGAAAGAGGAGAAGATCTGGAGGGATGAGAGAACTAGAAAGGTCCTGAGAGCTTCAGAGAACCACAGACAGACAGCCTGTCCTCGTGCTTTCCTTCTGTTCTCTAACTCTACAGCAGGAATGCAGAAGGCCAAATTTGAAAACTGTATTTTTTTAACATAATTCTGAATAATAGGAATATCATTCCAGAATAAATCAACTTAAACATGAAATAACTTTCGATATTTTACTCTCCATAAACATCTGTTTTGGCGGTTCCAGCCCCCAGGCCTCGACTTCTACACACAGCAGCAGGAGTGGGATCAGAGGACAGAAGACGGGTCCTGATGAGGTTCTGCACACGTCTCACCTCCTGCAGACGCAGCTGGGAGCGCACTCTGCCCAGCTCCTCCTCAGCATGGACCCTCTCTGTCACACAGGCCGCTTTCCCCTTACTCACCTCCTGCAACACATCAGCACAACCCAGGGGGGGCCGAGAGGTCAGCAGCAGACATGAAGGTGCAGCCACCATTCGCCACTCCCCCATGACTGATGCAGGATCAGTCCAATTCTGCACAGCCTTTGCATCCAGCCTGTTGTTGAGTTGAAGCTTCTTCAACAGCAGAGAGGATCTTTGTTTTGTTAAGAGGGTCTCTCTTGCTGAGATCAACACAGGTGCTGCATGACGGGTCCCTGCAGACACTGACCTCCTCCAGCTGAATGCGCTGCTCCTCCAGCTTAAGGACGCGCTCCTGCAGCTGCCTCTCGCTCTCTTCGAGGCGCCGGCTGACGTGCTCCACCTGCAGAAGATTCAGCTCTGCCGTCACCTGCAGACTGCTGTGGAGCTGCAGCACACTGCTGGAGCTGTGGGACGTTTTCAGACTGAAATAGAATGAAATGATGGACGTTTCCACAGAGAGGAGGACCTTCGTCCATCTTGACCCGTCAGTGTTGGAGAAGAAGTTGTTAGTGTGAAGCAGGGCTGCCACGATTAGTCGACTAATCAACGACTAATTGACTATTATATATTATTATATTGAAACGCTGGGGTGACCGTGCGTTCTCCGTTGCCGGCCCTCAGCTATGGAATAGCCTTCCAGCAGAACTGCTGATGACAGATCGTAACAGTTTTAAATGTTATTTAATGGCTTTTAATGCTCAGTAGTTGGTGGCATTTTATTTTATTTTATTATATTTGTATTTTATTCTATTGTATTCATATTGATCTTTTATGTATTTTAGTAAGTAAGTAAGTAAATTTTATTTATATAGCACCTTTCACAGATAAAATCACAAAGTGCTTTACAGAGTAAAACAATGACAAAAAATTAAAACAGATTAAAACAGTAAATAAAACAGCACAATTAACTAAAAGCTCTTTTAAAAAGTAAAGTCTTTAGCTGCTTCTTAAAAGTATCAACATTGTCAATCAGGCGGAGTGACAAGGGCAGGGCGTTCCACAGTTTTGGGGCCACTGCTTGGAAAGCAAGGTCACCACGAGTTTTGTAACTAGTCTTCGGGACTCTGAGAAGGTTCAAAGCTGAGGACCGAAGAGAGCGGCTGGCAACATAAGGAACAATTAGCTGGGAAATATAATCGGGGGCCTGTCCATTAAGAGCTCTAAAAGTCAAAATTAAAATTTTAAAATCAATTCTAAAACTAATGGGAAGCCAGTGTAAAAAAGATAAAACAGGTGAAATATGAGCTCTTCTGTTGCATCCAGTTAAAAGTCTAGCAGCTGCATTTTACTGCAGACTGCTTTTGTAATTTTATGCTGTTTTTATTTATTTTTGTTTTAATTTGTCTAATTTTTTAAACTCTCCTCCTTCTTTTATTGTGAAGCACTTTGGCCTGCTATAAGCAGTTGTAAAGTGCTATAGAAATAAAGTTCATTCATATTAAAATAATCGATGATCAATTTAATAGTCGTTTAGTCGTTACTTTATATTAAATGGAGTCAGAGTGTAGTCAAGTTGAAAGTTATAATGGCATTCTGTTAGCTTTTGGAATATATATTTTTTTAGGGTTTTTTGGGATGTTTTGGAGTTGAGATAATATTTCAGCTACATGCTAGCTGTTTCTTTTAAACTGAAATTTTTATTGCGTTTTCCAAGAATCTGCATTTACCACATAATGTACACACATAAATACAGGTAGGTTGTATAATATGAAATAGATAAATGAATAAAATAATCAATGAATCAATAAAAAGGGGGATTGTAACAAATACAGGGTAGTTATTTTTGTGTAAATAGATATCTCATGGCGTAGAAGTCTGTTGATGTAGATCCACAAATCTCTTCCAGTTTTTCTATCTTTAGTTGAACCGGTCACGTTTTAATTTTTATTGAAATGTCAGCTTTTCTGTTGAGTAAATGGTCCAGATGATCTCCAGCCAGTGATTCTTTGAAGGGAGTTTACTTGATGCCATTTCTTAGTTACATCTTTTTTGCAGTCCTAAAGCAAAATCCTTATTAAACAAGGAGCTTCAGTGTGTACACAGACTTCAATATTACCCAGATAAAGACGTGTTTGGCAAATGATAATAGATCCTGTTACCGTAGCCTAAAAGGATTGTAATTGTGGGCATGACCAGAATATGTTCCCCTCATAACTTCTACATCGTCTCCAGCAAGGTTGTGGAGTTTTGAACTGTTTCTTTTTAATTTGAGGAGATACAAAATATCTGGGCAGGTTCTTCCACGCAAACTCGCATGCTAGCTGTTTTGGCTAACTTAGGCTTTTTTCAGTTTTTCAGACTAATTTGGCATTTGTCATATTTCAGCTGGGTATCAGCTTCAATGTTTTCAGCTATCATCACTAGCATCTTCGGCAGCCAAATTCAGCTTACAGCATTCACACTAGCATTATCACAGGTAATGCTAGATATCTAGCTTTTAGTTAGTTTAAAGCTAATAATGGTTAAGATGTCCATCTAGTTTGGGTATGATCCGATTAGTGGACTAATCAGAGTAAATAATCGGTGATAAGTTGACTATTGAAATAATCATTTGGATCTTGTAAAGATTTCTTGCTTTCCAATCAGCCTCTCATTTAAAAGAAGCAGCTGGCTGCAATAGAGCGTCTGCATTCTCAGGAATGACGCACCTCCTTCTGACGGAGGCTGTCGCTGTCCTCCAAGGCTTGTTTGGACCTCCGCTTCTCCATTTCCAGCCGGTCTGCAACAGAGCACAGATCGGACGAGTCTGGTTGAGAAGCAGCCTTCCTGCGGCGGCGGCGGCGGCGGCCACGTTACCGTCTGCCTGTGCCAGCCGCATCTTCAGCTCGGCCGTGCTGTTGGTGAGCTCCTGCTTCAGCTCAAAGATCTGCTGCTGCTGAGACTTGCACCTCAGTTCCAGCTCCTCGCCCTGCCGGACAGAGAGCGACACCATAACCAGGTTCACAGTCACACAGCCAGCTCCTGAGGACAGCTGCGTGCTCCCAGACATCTCTGTAGGGTTCTTACTTTACTCCTGAGTTGTCCGTTGGTTTCCGTCAGGTTTTGGATTTCTCTGAGAAGTTTTCCTTCTCTAAGCAACCGGTCCTACAGGAAACAAACATTCTAGTGTGATCAAAGTGGATATTTGCTCTGAATTTACATCACTGTCCAATATATTACTGCTGATGTTCTTGAATCAGACTGTCCTCCACCGTTGATGCTCCAAAGAGCTCCATCATCTGGAGCAGAGGTCTACAACCTGAGGCTCCGGAGCCTCGTGGGGCTCTTTCATCCCTTTATTGTGGCTCTCTAGCTCTAATGATAAATGCTAATTCAAATAAATAATCAAGTTAAGTTTTGATATTTCTGTTTTTAATATTCATATGTCAAACCACAAAGCAAAATGAAGGCAAAACGTGTAATTTACTGTCTGTAGAAATCTTTTTAAATGTGTTTTTATGGTAAAGTTAGTCAAATAAAAGTCTTTAAAAGTTTTTTAGTTTTGGTAAATTACACTAACATAGTTAAAGTTTCAAACAAATGCAGTTTAAATCTGTTAAAAAGGATTTAGAATGATGTGTTTTGTTCTTCACATCTTTAAAAATGAGAATAACGAGTTCAGTTTATTTTGAATGTTTTTATGTTTATATTTTGAATAACTGGATTCTACTTTAATCTTGTTTATATTTGACAGTAAAAGGAGAAAAATTATGCACCAAAATCCTGATGGTAAAAAACAACATGTTTGACTTTCTGGTATTTTATTTTGATGTTACTCAGCTGCTGCAGTTACACCGTGTTTCTTTTATTTTGAAAGGAACTTGTGTATGCTGCAATCAAAAGTAAAAGCAATTAAAAAACTGTTATAGAAGCTTACAGACGGTGTTGTAACTCAATTCTGTATTGTAATATACATGTAGCTTTTTGACTTTGTTTGTCTGGTTTTTAATGTCATGCTACAGTTACAAATAGTGTTTATAAATATTTATGCTGTAACATTCACCATCATCACATAGACAGATACTTGGCAATAAAGTTGCTTCTGATATTTAAAAACTGCTTGTCTGAAATAATTTTTAATTGCCACAAAAACATAAATATTGTGTATTTTCTAAACAATGTGGGACTTCCTGGCTTTGGCTCGATTCTGGTCTGGAAGAAACTGGATGAAATGGTCGTTTTCGTGTTGGAGGTTGCAGACCGGTCTGGAGCCACAACATGAACACTCTTCCTGCTGAGCTTCAGAAGCAGAAACGCTCTCAGACATCAGATCACCGGTCGACAGGTGAAACAACGGTCACTGTCACCATCCAGCATCCTGATGGCTTCTCCTCTGAGCCACACTGGGAACCTCCAGACACAACCGTCTATAATGCTGTCTCAGTTTAGAGGGTTCAGTTCCGACAGTCTGACCTGCAGCACCATCATCTGCATCAGATAAACTGGAGGAACTACTAGAGGATAGATGCTGGAATGATTTCTGGACGGTTCCACTCCTAGATTTGACAGGTTTTGCTCGTCTTCTTTTATTGGCTCTGGATGTCAAACACAACCAGAACCAGAAACGACATCAGGCGGAGAGCCAGAGAAGTTTGGAGGTCTGGGAACTCATCTTAATGATGAGCCTCTTCCATCTGTTGGTCAAGCAAAATCCTGCTTGGATTTTGTGTTCACAGATGACGCCCAACTCTTCCTCCTGCTGTCCTACCTCCTCCTCCTTCTTCCTCAGTCTGCTCTGCTTCTCCCTCTCCTGGTCCTCCTCGGCCTTCAGCCGGGTCACGTGTTCTCCCAGACTCTGGTTCTTCTGCTCAGAGAGAGCCAGAGCAGCTTCTGCCATCTGCAGCCTGCTCTCACATTCACACGGACAGCAAGTTCTAGAGCATCCAGAGTTTGGAATCCTCCGCACACACAGGAAGGGAGAGCACACTGCTTACTTTGCAGTGAGCGCTTTGACGGCCGACTTCCTCTCATTCAGAGCTTCCTGGAGATGGGAGATCTGAACGGAGGCGGACCTGCAGAGAGCCGTCATGCAGCGTGAGGAGGAAGCTCCGACATCTTCGTTAGCATAAGCTTTAAGTATCCGGTCCTCAAACTGACCTGCTGGAGCGTCCCATCTCCTCCTTCTGCCTGTCGATGGTCTCCATGAGGCTGAGGAACTGCAGGAGAGCAGGAGCTGTCAGAGAACTGCAGTCTGCTCTGTAATAATGACTCCTGCAGCATTTCACCTCCAGCTCCGTGTCTTTCCTCCACCACTAAACTCTACCGTCATACAAACACAGCAGAGCTGCTTTATATAATGGTGCTTCTTAGTAGGGCTGCCACAAACGATTATTAATAGATCGACTATCACCGATATTCCGACCGATGAGTCGACTAATCGCGTCGTGCTCAAAAGTTGGAAATGTTAAACACACATCTTAACCATCGTTAGCTTTTAAACTAACTAAAAACTACATTTATTCACACTGCATAATGCTTGTGTGAATGCTCTATGCAGAATTTGCAGCTGAAGATGCTGAAATTGATAGCTGAAAACCCTGAAGCTAATAGCCTGCTAAAATATTAGTTAAATACTAAAATACTAAAAAGGCTTAAGTTAGCTAAAACAGCTAGCATATTAGCTAAACTCCAAATTAGATCAAAAAATTGAAAAAATCCTGAATTTGCTAAAACAGCTAGCATGTAGCTGAAATATAATCCAAACTCCAAGACAGGATAAAAACTAAAAAAGCTAACATTAGCCAAAATAGCTACATGTAGCTGAAATATTAGCTAAACTTCAAAACAGCCTAAAAAAACCTTAATAAATGTCAAAATAGTCCAAAAAGCTAACATAACGCCATTATAACTTTCAACTTTACTACACTTTGACTCCATATAAAAAAGTAATGACTAATCGACTATTAAAATAGTCATCGACTATTTTAATAGTCGATTAGTCGTCGATTAGTCGACTAATCGTGGCAGCCCTACTTCTTAGTTTTGTTTTCATGGTACAAGCAGCCCCTTCTACACACCTTCAGCATTACACTGAAGGGAACTTCTGATCTGCAGGAGCTCAACTGGCTAACACAGCATGACAAAGGAAAGAAAATATATATTAGTCTGCAGAAGTGTGGGAACGCATCATCTGGTGGTTGCAGAGAGACTGTCCCTGACTTCTTATTAGCAGGAGCTTCAGTATGTTTGACAGTGTTCTGGTTTTTGAACTTTTCAGGGAGGAATTAGAACATCCCAGGAAAAACTTAAATCATTTCTGAGGTTCTCTGACTCTTTTCTGTCCTTCATCATTGAACTGACGCCTGTTTGTCAAACTCAGTCGCACTAGAGGCCAAAATCCAGAACACGCCGTAGATCACGGGCCGAACAGGATAAACTTTTATTGAACACTCTAAAACTACATTTTTTAAAACTGTAACTTTTAACATAATTATGAACTAGATATACAGCATTACCTGTGATAATGCTAGTGTGAATGCTGTAAGCTGAATTTGGCTGCTGAAGCTGATAGATAGCTGAAATATTAGCTAAATGCCAAATTAGCCTAAAACTAAATAAATAAATAACTTAGGTTAGCCAAAGCAGCTAGTATGTAGCTGAAATCAATTTTTAAACTTCTAAACAACCTAAAAAAAAAAAAAAAAAAAAGCCTAAATTAGCCAAAACAGCTAGCATGTAAATATTAGCCTAACTCCAAAGCAACCGAAAAAACTCTTTTAAAAAAGCCTACTTTAGCAGAAAGAGCTAGCATGTAGCTAAAATATTAGCTTAGTTAATGCAAAAATAGTCTAAAAAGCTAGCAGAATGTCGGTTTTTTTTATTTTAAAACCATATCTGCGTTTGTATTTATAAACTGTATCTAATACGAATATTATTCCAGAATAAATCAACCCAAACATTAAATAACTTTCAATATTTTTAGTTTCCATAAAAATATATTTTGTCTAAATCATACAAGTTAGAAATAAGAACAAGACAATAACAATAGAATAAAAGGATCTGGAGGGCCAGATCCGGCCCCTGGGCCTTGACACACGTGTCTTAAAAGCTTCACACCTGCTCAGTTCTATGCTCATCTGTTAGACGTGTTAGTCTGAAGCTCACCTGTCGCCCCTTCTCCTCCTTCAGGCTCTGGATCTCCCGGCTGAGGACCTGGGTCCGGCTGTGGTTCTCTCTCAGCGTGGTCTGGCGGTCAGAGTTGTGTCCTGTGGTCTGCTCTGAAACGGTCACCACCACGAGGGTCCTTCAGAGAAGCCCCCACCCTGCAGCACGGGCCGCTGCCGTGTCTCGGGGGGGAAACTTACCGAGAGCTTTGAGCGTGTCGCTCGGGATGTTGTTTCCCGCCGCTTTCAGCTTCACGATGCTCTTGTTGTTCTGCAGCGCTTCTAACAGGGATCGGCCGCCCAACAGGCCCAGATTGTTCCACCTCAGATCTGTGAGTGGAATAGTCCATCTCAAAAGCATGATCTCAGACAATCAGAGACTTCTTCTTTTGAAAAAAAAAGTGTCAGATCAAAGCATAAATCTTCTGAATCGGAGGTTGTTCACGTCTGGATGTGTGACTCTGGTTCGTGTACGTCACCTAGCTCCTCCAGGGAGTCGCAGTGCCGCAGCGCCAGCGCCAGCGCCGCAGCTCCATGATGGCTGATCTGATTGTTGCGCAGGTCCAGATGGCTCAGCGTGTTGTTGGAGGCCAGACCGTCACAAAACACAGAGAAGGCTTCTTCCCACACCCCCAAGGCGTTCCACTCCAGCACCAGCCTGGACACACCAGCATCAGAGAGAGCTTTGAAAGGAGCGGCCACTTTCAGCTCCAGCTAGGAACGTGTCTGAAAAGATCTGAAACCATTAGCTCTCACCTACGCAGGGTTTTGTTACGTGCCAACAGTTTTCCCAGGACCTCAGCTCCTGCCGACCGCAGGTTATTCCCCTGTAACCAGAAACAATCAAGTAATCAGTCGACGGATCCGTTTATTAGACATTCAGCATCATCTGACGAACCTTCAGGTCAAGAGATTTCACCGTCGTGTTCCCAAACAGTCCAGTCAGGAGGATTTTGGCCCCTGAAGGTCAAACACAAAGACAGAAGCAAATGATGTCAGAAGTGTAGTTGAAAATATCTACAATTACAAGACAACAAACAAAATCTGCACCAGAAAGAGTGTCAGATAAACTACTTTAAATTGAACTCATACTTCCATCATCTTTTGTAAAATCATTCTGAGTAGTGCTGCCACAAATGATTATTTTAATAGTCGACTAATCAGTTCATGCACAAACTGGATGTAAAGCACACGTCTGGACCATCTTTAGCTTTAAACTACCTCAAAACTAGATATATAGCATTACCTGCAATAATGCTACTGTGAATGCTGGAAGCTGAATTTGACTGCTGAAGATGCTGAAATTGATAGTTATAAATGCTGAAGTTGATAGCTGAAAACGCTGAAGCTGATAGCCAGTTAAAATATTAACTAAATGCCAAATTAGCCTAAAAACTGTAAAAAGCCCAAGTTAGACAAAATAGCTAGCATGTAGCTGAAATATAAGCTCAAAAATAGCCCTAAGAAACCTTCAAAAATGTCAAAATAGTCCCAAAAGCAAACAGAATACCATTATAACTTTTAACTTTACCACACTCTGACTCCATATAATATAAAGTAACGACTAATTGATTATTAAATTAGTCATCGACTGTTTTAATAGTCAATTAGTCGACTAATCGTGCCAGCCCTAAATCCCAGTGATCATTTAATTGTGATGAAACCAAAATCTAAAAATCTGTGTAATTTTCTAGAACATAGTTTCTGCAGAGCGGCAGGAGTCTATTAGAAATTCACCTCTGAGTTGTGGGCAGGACTGTTGTGTTGGCACAGAGCTAACTACTTCCTGTCATCCATCTGTTTACACGCTCTGCCACTAACTTACAGCCCCTCACAACCACAAGCTAACATTAGCGGTGCAACAAAAACAGCAATCAATGCTGCGGTTATCCTGCCGGAGCAGAGAGCTTGTGACTCACATAGCGGATTTTCTACATCAATAATACATATATATATATATATATATGCATTATTTTAGCTGCTCCTGACTCACAGTTAAAATGAAGAAATACTTAGTAATGTTATTTGAAGATTAACTTTCTTTATAGATGTCCTTCATCGTGAGAAAAATGATACAAGAATATGTTACAGCATTTTAATCAGAGATAGGTTAGGGGTGTGCCGAAATATTGATATTCTAATATGTCGGGACATTTAGTCCTGTGACTGATTCTTAATGTGTTCTCATCAAGTATTGATCATTTATTTTTGTTTTAAGAGGTTGTAAAACATTATATTTGTCACTCTTCGGTTGTGGGGACCAATATGAATGGCAAGTACTTGAATTATTGAATTTTTGTTCAGTTGTTCACAGCAATGCTGTGTTCATGTTACTATTATTAACATTGAATTTTAAAGAAAATTCCATTTCAATTGGTGTCAATGTTTGTCAAAGACATAATATTACTGATTACAGCAATGTTGCACTAAAGTACATTATTTGTTGCACAAGTTGTTTATTTTGATTGTGTTCAAGCTTTAAAATAAATGGGCATATATTTCTCTAAAAATATGTGTTCTTTTATATATTGTGAGTTATTTGAAAAGATTTTTACCAATTATCGCGATTCAATAATATTGTGTATCACAACATATCTTGAGGTATCCAGAGATTCCCAGCCCTATGACAGATGTTTCAAGTTTTCTTTTCCATACAAAGTCGACTTCAGTGCCCCCCTTCATTGGTAAATGCTGTCAAACACACCTTCTTCACTCAGCATGCAGTCGCTCAGCGACACCTGTGTAAAGGCTCCGTCCTGCAGGGCCCGGGCCAGCACCGAGCAGGTGTCTGCAGACAGGCTCTGTCCACTCAGGTCCAGTCTGGAACCTTGAGAGCCATCTCTGGCCTGCAGCTGATCCAGGACCCCCTCCTGAGGCTCCACACCGCCCTCCTTACACAGACGCAGGTACATGCCCCTGAAGTCCTCCATCGCTGCTCGCCACGGTCCTGATCATCCGAGCACAGGGAGCTTCCTTTGGTCTTCAGGAGCCCATCTACTGAGAAACAGAAACAGTTTGTTCAATTTAATCAAACTACTTTTACTTACTCCTGTGAAGAAAGTTACAACAAAGTCCCTCCATCCACCATGTGACTTCTTCAGATTTGTTGTGACAGAACCCCCCCACTAAACCCCCCTCTGGTCATTATGTCGATTGATTTAAACTTCAGGGCCACCGTAGTTTTATGTTCAGCGTCTTTTCATCCCGCCTGATGAAGCGTCCAGGCGGGAAAGCGGGAGATCGAGAAAGAATTAATACAAGTTGATACAAAGTGAATCATGATTCTACGGCATAAACAGACTGTTGTCATGGAAGATGTTCAAACCCATTGAAACTTTGACTGGAGGAAACACAAAGAAATCAACATTAAAACCGAAAAGCGGGAAGTTTTTACAAAAGTTTGTAGGTACGAAATCTGAGGGGGAAAAAAGAATGACGCTAAAGTAAATCAAACAGACAGAATCCAGCGACTTCTTGATGATTACCTTGTTTACCAGCTGACAGATGAAGGAAAGCAGCCGTTCCAGTAACCAGGAAGTAAGTTTTGGCGCAAAGCATCATGGTTAGCGTAGTAAGGGTGGAATGTTTTTTTTTCTCTCTCTCCCTCTCTTTCTCTTTTATTCACAGTAACTTTGATTTAATCTTAAATTAAACACAATTTCCACTTTTAAACTATTCCGTTTTGTCGTAGAGTTTTGTCAACCGAACCGAGAACAGGACTCCTGCATTATCTTCCTCGGCCAGCAGGGGGCGACGACACAGAACATCGTTCTTTGGATGACAGACTCTTATAGCCGAAGAAGAGCGGATGAAAACAGGCATGGCTGGAAACACTAAGATGAGCAGCTCTCTGGTGAAGCTGCAGTCTTTAAACGGAATGTTTGCTATTTACAAGAAAAAAGGACCGACTTCCGCCGACGTGCTGAACGCGCTCAAAGAAGCCTTGCTCAAAGGTAACCTGGACAAAACAACAACACGACCTAATAAAGCTGCAGGTGAACTGTGTTTGTGACTCTTCGTCCTATAAGAGGCGGGAGTGGAGTCGTCCAACCCCCGCAAGAGAAAGAAGCAGTGTCTGAAGATGGGCCACGGAGGGACCCTGGACAGCGCCGCCAGCGGCGTGCTCGGTAACTGCTGCGTTTGCGGTCGACTGGGAAACAACAATTCTCATGTGATTGGTGGAAAAGTGGAGTCTGTTCTTTAACAGACCACGTGAATACAAACATGCAATTTTCTCTGCAAAATATTTTTTTTCATGTCTAAAAGTTTGGATTGAAAGCAACATGCAAAGCTGCAATACATGTTTAAAGATCCACGTCAATCATTTAAAAACTATTTTTAAACGTTCCCTGTGCTCTTTTAATTAGTTTTCTTTTTTAAGTGTCATTTTCTATGACATATTTTTTACAGAGCAGCTGGAGTTCTTTAGAAATTGTGGGTGGGAATGTTGGTGTGGTGCAACCCCTCCCCACTCCCCATCACCTATAACCTCAAGCTCACAAACCCTCGTGATTCTAAAGCTAACATTACAGCCGTACAGTTCTGATCCAGATTCCAACTCCAAAACAAAGACATTCATCGATCTATTTGTCTCCAGATTAGAGATTTAACGATTCAGTCCAGCCACGATTCCATTCACAGTTTTAAAGTCGAGATTTTAATTTACACCCCCCACCCCCAGCACAATGAATTAAAGGTATTTTAAAGCCAAATATGTTTTATTTTTGATCCTTAAACGAAACTCTTTTTTTCCTACAATACAAATAAGCAATTATACATAATATTGAAATGATCATAAATTCTTTCAAACTCGGTTCCCCATTGCTCATTCACGACAATTTGAATAAAGAAATACTCCAAAATGTAATTTTAAGTTTAATTTTCCTAATTTATGTCTTCCATCATGAGGAATGACATGAGAACGTGCTAAAAAGTCAAGTGGAGTGGGTCTTAAAATGCAAAATAAGCGATAAACCTGATCTGACCACTGTTTAAGTTTGGTCCCGCTAACCACATTGAAAACGGATCATGAAGTCACTGAGCCCTGACATTCTGCTCTTCAGGTGCAGGATGACCTTTCACTGCTGCCGATGCTGAAAACTCTCCTTTAGGTTCTGAACTGGTCGACTGTTTGTTTCTGTTTCCTACACAATGGATCTCAGCGTACTCTTAGAGTTGATGGACTGCTTCAGAAGAGATGGAGAAGAACGGAGAGCATGGCGTCCTGATGGTGATGAGGCTGTTTGTGTTTCAGTGGTTGGTGTTGGGAGCGGCACAAAAATGCTCAGCTCCATGCTGACGGGCTCAAAGGTGAGTTCTGCACCAGCACACCAACGTCTGTCCAGAATGATCTGGAAAATGAAAAGAGGGAAGTTCACATTTTTAGAACGATGCGTCACTTGAAAACTTCTGCCTGAAATCTGGAGCTTCTTTCCTTTTTTTGAGATGATGTGAAATGTTTGCAGGAAGTATCTGCCTCTGTTTAGAGCTGCAGACTTATCGAGTATTAAAATAGTTGACGACTAATGTAATAGTCAATTAGTCGTTACTTTATATTATATGGAGTCAGAGTGTAGTAAAGTTAAAAGTTATATAATTCTGCTAGCTTGATGGACTATTTTAGCATTTATTAAGGTTTTTAGGCTATTTTAGAGTTTAGCTAATATTTCAGCTACATGCTAGCTGCTTTGGCTAATTTCAGATTTCTTTTTAAAAAATTTTTTGGCTAATTTGGCATTTAACTAATATTTTAGCTGGCTATCAGCTTCAGTGTTTTCAGCTATCAGCTTCAGTGTTTTCAGCCAACAGCTTCAGTGTTTTCAGCCATCAGCTTCAGTGTTTTCAGCCATCAGCTTCAGTGTTTTCAGCCATCAGCTTCAGTGTTTTCAGCTATCAGCTTCAGTGTTTTCAGCTATCAGCTTCAGTGTTTTCAGCCATCAGCTTCAGTGTTTTCAGCTATCAGCTTCCTCATTTTCAGCCAACAGCTTCAGTGTTTTCAGCCATCAGCTTCAGTGTTTTCAGCCATCAGCTTCAGTGTTTTCAGCTATCAGCTTCCTCATTTTCAGCCAACAGCTTCAGTGTTTTCAGCTATCAGCTTCAGTGTTTTCAGCTATCAGCTTCAGTGTTTTCAGCTATCAGCTTCAGTGTTTTCAGCTATCAGCTTCAGTGTTTTCAGCTATCAGCTTCAGCATTTTCAGCCATCAGCTTTAGCATTTTCAGCCAACAGCTTCAGTGTTTTCAGCTATCAGCTTCCTCATTTTCAGCCATCAGCTTCAGTGTTTTCAGCTATCAGCTTCCTCATTTTCAGCCATCAGCTTCAGTGTTTTCAGCCATCAGCTTCAGTGTTTTCAGCCATCAGCTTCAGTGTTTTCAGCCATCAGCTTCAGTGTTTTCAGCCATCAGCTTCAGTGTTTTCAGCCATCCGCTTCAGTGTTTTCAGCTATCAGCTTCAGTGTTTTCACCCAACAGCTTCAGCATTTTTAGTTATCAATTTCAGCATTTTCTGCTATCAGCACTAGCATCTTCAGTGGTCAAATTCAGCTTACAGCATTCACACTAGGACTATAGCATGTAATGCTATATATCTAGTTTTTAGTTAGTTTAAAGCTGGTTACCGTGTGTTTGTTACATCCAGTTTGTGCATGACCTGATCAGTCGACTAATCAGAAAAATCGTTTCTGGCAGCACTACCTGTGTTTGATCCAGAGGTCCAGCCTCTGCTTCTCCTTCCTCTGCTCCTCTGTTCCTGAAGGTGTGTTGAACGTTTCCTCCTCAGAAGTACGTTGCTGTTGGCGAGCTCGGGAAGGCGACGGACACTCTGGATGCTACCGGCAGCATCGTTCTGGAGAAAGGCTTCGGTAAAGACGGCGTCCAAACATTTGGTCTCTACGCTGCATCTCGTCAACGCCATGTTTGCCCCCCCCCTCCCTGTAGATCACATCACCAGGCTGGAATTGGAGGAAAAGCTGAAATCTTTCACCGGAGACATCATGCAGGTCCCCCCACTGTGAGTAACACCCCCATCAGAACCCCCTCCATCCCAGATCAGAGTGTGAAGATGCTGCAGAGCAGCAACAAATCTCAACTCATCTGTGCTTCTGTTATCCTTCAAAGACACCTAAACTCTTCAGATCCACTTCAGAGGTTCACAAGAACTCAAGCACATTTCCAGTAACAATCATGGCCGCGGTGGACGGGAACCTGCGTTCTCTGTTCTGTCCACGCACTGTTTTTGAGAGCCGGACTCAGTCATCCAGAGAAAATGCTTCTATACTGGTGGAAATTAATAATCTCAAATTCTGAAAATGCTAATCGATACCCCGCTCTACCATTGATAAAAGAAAACTACGGAAGTTTTTCTTTCAAGATCCACTATCTTGTTATATTGAGAAAATAAAGTTTGTTATCTCGTGATGATCAAGAATGAAGCGTCCCGTTCTCTCTGAGATGTTTTAAGTCTCTTTATTTTAATAACAGCAAAAACACCAGAAGAAGACTCTATAAAAGTTGTTTTTAGTCTATTCTTTGATTCAGTGATTGATCTACCTGATAAAAGTGGACAAAGTGTGCAGAGCACTAAAGGAGTGACCTTGTAAACTGTCTGCAAATTCTCTTAAATGCAGTAATGGGAATTCCTGCTTTTCCTCTCCAGATGCGCTGCTACCAGATAGCACAGCACTTTGACCTTTGATCCCTCTCATGTCTCATCCAGCCCCCTCCAAATATTTCTGTTGTTATTGACTGACAGAACCCACCCAGGGCTGACGAGCACCTGCGCATGGTGCGTTCACTGAGCTCGGGACATTAGTGGACCCAAACAGCCACTCGCTCCAACTCAGTCCACTACTATGCTCTTGTCGTTTTTATACAATCCACACTATTAAGTCAGTAAATCTTATATGGATTCATTCTGGTTTTCTCTGATAAATTGTTTTGTTTTTGTGCTGATGTCTGGAGGTCAGTGAACGCACCATGCAGACACACTGGGTTCTGCCAATCAACCTGTTTGTTTGAGGATTTTTAGGGAAATAGAAGCGTAGATCTACTGAAAAATTAAATATAGACTAAAACTAACTTTTGTGGAGTGTGTTCTTCTGCTGTTTTTGTTGTTAACCTCAAACTAAAGAGTCTTAAATCAGGTCAAGTCTCAGAGAAGGAGAGATGTTATTGACTATCTTGTTATAATGAGAAAAAAATGAGGCCGAGCCGTTTTCACCCTCTGTAGAACGTCGTCCCGTACCCCCTCCTCCTTCACTGTTCTTCAGGGTTTCTTGCAGTGGGGGAGTTCTCATCTTCTGTCGTCATTTCAGCTTCTCTGCACTGAAGAAAGACGGCCAGCGTCTGTCTGTCCTTCTGAAGCAAGGTCACAAGGTGGAGGCCAAGCCGGCGCGTCCCGTCACGGTGTACAGCCTCACCCTGCAGGACTTCACCCCCCCGCTCTTCACTCTGGGTCAGCACAGGTCACTTCCTGCAGCGTTCTCCGTCCCGCACTAAAGCCCTGAGCTGTGTGTCTCCGCAGACATCGAGTGTGGAGGGGGATTCTACGTCAGAAGCCTGGTGGACGAGCTGGGCAAAGGTGAGCGCGGGCCGTTGTGTCCGTCACGGTTCTGCGGGCCGGCCGGTGGGGGTGACGCCTGTGTGTGCCGCAGCTCTGTCGTCGTGCGCCCACGTGAAGGAGCTGGTGAGGACCAAGCAGGGCCCGTTCACGCTGCAGGAGCACGTCCTGCACGAGCAGCAGTGGACTCTGGAGGACATCCTGCAGGCGCTGAGACCCGTCCAGAACCAGCAGGACCCAGCAGAGGAGAAGCCGGGCCCTGAATGAGGAAGAGAAGACTCCGACCCGCTGGACTTCTGTGGAGGAATGAGATCAGGTCTGTTCAACCTTCAGCTGAAGGAAGCAGTTGGAGTTTGAGGAGTTTTCATTTCAGACACTTTGTTTTAAAGTCTTTATTTGGAGCTGCAGCCAAACACACCCACACCGCAGCCTTTATCAAACTCTGCATCCACTTTCTGAAGTTTCAGTTTTTGCAGCTGTCTTCATGGGACTGCAGGAACGAGCATCTTCAAAGCTTCCAGGAAGAGCCCGTTTCATTCCAGCATGTTCATACGGGTAAAGTCCCATCCTGTGTTTGAGTTTCTAATATGTCTGCATGGCATTTATCTTCTGAAAGAGAACAGATTCAATAAGAAATGATTTTGTTTTTGCATTTCCGCACTTCTAGAAACGTTTTTTAAATAAAAAATGTCATTAAACATCTAAAATCTCTTTGTACATGAACCTTCAACACAGGTGAAGGTTCAGGTGGCGGTCAGCGGTCGGCCTGTGTGTAGCTGTGTCAGACATGGACCGCGTGTGCCAGCAGGTGGTGCTGTTGGACCGTTCAGAGGGGTTGAACTCTCTTCTGTTTATGTTTCATGATGTAAGGTGATGTACACCTGTCTGGCTCTGAAGTCTTGAGCAAAATATAACAACAAAATTAGAGTTCAGTCTAATGGATCTAAGCCAGGCAGAGGTGGGCAGATCACGACATGTTTAATCCAGCCCCACAAACTAGAATAAATGATATTGATCATCCTTAGGGGTGGGATTATATCAGTTTGCTTCTTCCCACTACTTTTCAAGCAATCAAACTCCAACCTCCAAAATGATCCGGAGGGCCGGATCCGGCCCCCGGGCCTTCACTTTGACGAGTTTGAAAAAAATGGTGTGTTTTGTCCTGTATTTTTCACAATCTGTGCTTGAAATCATTCAACCAACAACGATTTATCTCCATGTATTTCTGGTGTTTTTCCAAACATGGTGAACTAAAACTTAAACTGAGCTTAGTTAAGGAGCAGGAAGTTATTCTGCATCCATGTGGTGTCGGAAAGTTTGTTGTTTTTCATTTTTCCGATCGTTCAAACTCCACATGATCGCAGCATTTTTTTTAAAGTTTTTCTTTGAAGGACATCAACCCTTCAGAGCAACTGGAACTAAAACGAGAACAAAAGTTTGAGAAAGAAAAACCCACAAATGTTCTGTTTTAACATGTATGTGCTCACTTTAAATCCATGACACTTAAACATGAAACCCTAAACGTCCCTCTCCTGTGCTTCTGTGTCCAGTAAACACAAAATCTTTACCATACTGTAACTTTTTAAGCGTGAACACGATCATTCCAGTAGATTCTGAAGGAGGAATCTCCTGGAATGATCGTGTTGTCGGTTGGAAGGTTACAGTAAATCAAACATGGACGCTGGAGTGAAGGGTTTCTGAGTTGTGGCTCGTTCCTTCTCTCCAGAACCTGACGTGTCTCTCTGCACCTCAGACTCGTGCCGTGTCACAGCCTGAAGCAGCAGGTTGTATTCCTCCTCTGCTGATGGGATGGATGCTCCTCAGCATCAGTTTGTCCTTTTCCAGCTCAAAGACACCCCCCCCCCCCCCCTGCTCTGACCCAGAGTGGGGGGGTCACAGGCTCCTCATGCAGGTGAAGGCGGCGCCAGCAGAGAGTGACTCTCACTCTTTATCTTAGACAGGAGGCTGACGCCACGGGAGGGGGGGCGGATCAATGAGCTCAAACATTGGTCGATTAGTGATTTCTTTCATGTCTTCAAGGCCGCTCATGCGTCTGTTTGTCCTCTTTATCTAAATCACAGCCGCTTTAATCTCCACGTCCAACCACCGGATTCTGCCTCTCTCTCCAGCGTCTGCAGGCCTCAGAACCGCGGGGCCGGGCCCCAGCGGACGGCCCTCCCGTCTGCGGGGGCCATCCATTATTCTCCAGCAGCGCGTGGAATAAGAAAGCACTTAGTGAGCCATTACGGAGATTTGCATGTCCTGCCTATCAGGCGCTGATGGATGGATTTCTCTGGAAAACATTCAAATCATGAGTTAATCACACTCCATTCAGCTGCTCTGTGAGGGGATTGCAGTTAACCGTGGGTCCATCCCCACAGATAACGCTCACAGCTGCTCAGTCAGAGCAGAGCAACGGACATTTGAGCTGGGGGGGGCAGCAGAGCAGCAATCACGGCTGCAGCGCACCGACCTCCCCGCTGGAGACACCCCGGGATTTTCCACAGAGAGCAGAACCTCCGACTCCGATCAGATGTGGTTCTGGGGCGGGTGGGCCGTAACGCTGTGGGACTGCGGGGAAAAATACTCTGACTCACATTTAATGAGAATTTGTCCTCATCTTAATATCCACAAGGATCAGTTACTAGATCAGGGAGAGCCAATGGAGGGCCTGCGTGATCTCCAGATATCCATATTCATGACTGATTACCTGGTTCAGGTGTGTCCAGCCGAATGTTAGAGGACGTGCAGGAAAGCGGTGAGTTGACTTGTTTAGAGCGGTCTCCAAAGTACGGCCCGCGGGCCAAATCTGGCCCGACCCCCCCCAAACACTATCAGAGACAGATACATGATCTGACTGATCAAGATTCATGTAGAACCAGAAACATTGCATTACCAGAGACAATTCTAGTGTGAATGCTTTAGCAGAAAGTAGTTGAAGATGCTGAAGCTTTTTGCTGAAAACAATGACACATTTGACTTTAGCTGCTGCAGGGATTTGCTGTATATGCAGAAAGCTGTCTGCAAAATGTTAAAATGTTTCCTCAAAGACGGGAAATTTTGTCAAGAAAACTATGACAGAGAGCTGAAGTTGACCTACATTTTTTGAAATTCCTTTTAGTAAAATTGCTTAAAAATCTCTAATACATGCCAATTTGGAAAAAAATATTTAGAGTGTTGCTTAATTATGAGCTAAAAAAAAACCTTAATAGATTTCGAATTAGCCAAAAAAGCTAGCTCGTTGCTCAGATTATAGCTAAACTCCAAAAATACCTAAAATTCCTCAGGAAACTAAATTAGTTAAAAACTTTAGCATGTTGCTAAAATAAAAGCTAAACTCTAAATAAGTGTTAAAAACCCCAGTAAATAACAAATTAATCAGAAAAATGTTGCTAAAATATCAGGTAAACTCCATTTTTTAAGTTACTTTAAAAGATTAAAACACAACTCATATATTTAAAGGTTTGTTGTTAATCTACTTAAAATGTGGAAATTTGCAGACTTTCTCAGTCATTTCCTATGGAGCATATTTTGCTCAATATTTAAAATACAAGCAGTAATGTCCTGAACGAGCTGAACGTTTTGATTGCTGAAATCCCTGAAAGTGTGATTGAGTTTTTACGCGCTGAAAAACGAACAGAAAGGAGCAGGAGAATAGTGTGATTGATTAAGCAATCACATCATGAAACTTTATTCAACTCTTCTGCAGTCTGATGGGAGATGATCGACTATTTATAGGGTGGTTTTTGAAAATGTTTAAGTATTAGCTCTTTTTATTGAGAAATATATATTATATATTCTATTGACAAATGAATTATTTTAAATGTGGGTGTGTGTATTTCTGGAAACCCGTAAATGTTTACGTTTAGGCTGCAATTGTTGCGCTTCAAACCGACCCCGGCCCCCCATCCGAGAAGAAGACAGTTATGTGACCCTCACAGAAAGAGTTTGGGGAGTCCTGATGATGAATTCAAACCTCAGAGTGAAACATAGTTGAGTCAAATGAGCTGTTAATGATCTGAAGTGTCCGTTTCAGAACACAATGGGCCTCGGGCTGCTGATAACAGGGAGGAAAGCGAAGCTTCAACAGTTTGTCTTATCGTCTATTGGATGAGGAGGTGCCGCGTTCAGAGGAGGTCCTCGTGCGTAAAGGTCGGCGCGGAGCCGCGAATGGAGAAAGCTACTCGGGTTATCACGGCCTCGCGTACGCAAAGCAGCGCGTAGAATTTGGTGCTGGATGGATTCTCCTGACAGCTCGACTCCCTTCAGCGCGAGGCTCGTCCGGACCTGCGGCTCAGCCAATCAGAGGCGGCCCCCGGCCACCTGCAGGAAGTTGGCCGTCCACTTATCTCCTCCCTCCTTCGCTGGCGTTCAGATAACAGCTGCAGCAGTTGGAGAGGCGGCCAACCCGCGCCGCCGCCTGATGGACGCCAGCGCCGCGTAACGGTCCTCCGCGCGCTGCGACAGGAGGTCAGAGTTCACGCCGGCGGAGAGGCAGACCGGAGGAGCAGCCCGGCACCATGAGCGTCCCGCTTTACGCGCCGACCCCCATCCAGGCGCCCCAGCCGACTCCCTTCTACATCGACGACATCCTGGGGAGGACAGCCAGCAGCGCGCCCGTCTCCTCTCCCTCCTCCTTCTCCACCTCCTCCTCATCCTCCTCGTGCTCCGCTCCGCTCGTCCCCATCCCCACGCTCCCATCACCCAACTCCTCCTTCACCAGCCTGGTCTCTCCGTATCGGACGCCAATTTACGAACCCACGCCCATCCACCCGGCGCTGACGCACGCCGCCCTGACGGCCACGTACGCGTCCGCGGGGGCCTTCCCCGGCTCCGTGTACCCCTTCCACCCGCAGCACCCGCGCTCCGTGGGGGAGTACGCGCAGGCGCTGCTGAGAAGCGACTCTCTGGGTGAGTGGGTCTGAAGTGGCCCCGGTGGCTCTTGTTCCCCTTTTGTCCTCTGAAGGAAACTATCCAGAAACGTCGTGATGTGTGAGAGCTGCGCGTGCGTGTGGACGTGAGTGAAGTGCTGCTCGGACCTGTGCAGGGTCACGGGGGTCACTGGAGTTTGGAGGACTGATCCTGTTCTCCTCATCCAGAGAACGCTCTCAGGCTGACATGTTTCAGAAACGCATGAGCTCCTCTGCCTGTACGATCGTTTCAGAGCCAACGAAACCGTGTTTGCATGAGTATCACGCTTGGTCACGCGCGCGCGGCTCCACATCACCTTTGAGTGTAACGAGCTCCAGGCAGCGGAGTTCGGCCTCGTCTCCGCCTCTGAGCGTTTCTGCAACTCATGAGTCACACTGTGATTGTGACAGACGACCACTCAGGAGCGCGTGCGCGGGCGCGCGTGTGTCACTGTTTTTGCCTGACACTCATTCCACTCAGAAATCCGAATTCAGAGTCCTGACAGTTCCCTTCTGACGTGGTTTCTAGAGGGTTGAAGAACTCGGTGGACCAGCGAGTTATGATGACTTTCACGTGTCTGTTGAACTGATGCGTGCAAAATCTTTTTCTCTTGTTGCAAAGCTGACCCAGACCAGCATGCTTCTCCCACCATGTTTGACTGCTGCTTTAAAGCATATCAGACTCAAAATGGGAAACATTTGCCTCACGTGACCAACGATCCTTTCGGCTGGGAAAGCTAAAGGAGTCAAACATTTGTTGTGAACATAATCTCTCTTTTCTTTTTAGTCGGATTACTTTGATTCTGGCTGATTTAAAGATATTTTCCCGACTTATTTATTTGGGTTTTTGTGCTGGAACATCCAGGTTTAAAATAATAATTAACTTTTTTGTGGAAAAATAAAACAATGTTTATGCAAAGACAGAAGGAAACTGTCCCTGCATGGGAGCGGCCCGGGCTGGGGGTCTGATTTGGTGTTGCAGAACCAGCCGGGCCCTTTCCGTTCTGAGCGGAAGCCGTGAGCCTGTCGATAGGAGTAAATCTGCTCTGTGAAGCTGTTAAATGCTTTCCTGTCTCCCCCCGGCCAGCCGCTTCCTCGGGAGCCCGCTGCACGCTGCTGATTATTTTATCGACATCCTCAATACAGACATATTCAGGAAACACTCGGCCTCTGATAGCCCGGGATCCGTTTTTCACATATTGTTGCACTTCCTCTGCCTGCGAGGATGTGGCAGGCTGACTTTCTTTCTGCGGCCCGAGGAAAATAACGCAACACTTCTGAGAAGGGAAAACAGCCGAAAGTCACTTTCATGCTCGAACCGAACCGAGCCGCTTTTACGCACTTTTCCAACACACTTTTTAGGTTTTTAGACAAAAATCTGTGCAGAACGCCCCCCCCTTCTCTTTTATGTTCAATGAAATGGAGAAAAGAAATACTGATGCCCCCCCCCCCCCCCCCCGCCACCACCACAGCCACAACCGAATCAGGAAAACGTTTAAATTCAGATTCTTCCTTCACATTTGAATGTTGAACGAGCAACATTTCTTCAGTATCAGAACAGCCACTCTTAAAACAGTTGAGTTATTTATTCAACACATTTTTTATGTTGAGGTGTTACTTTTTGGAGAAATATTACTTTTTAAATTAGTGGTTTCATTTCAACCAAATCTTTTTTGTTTTTTTTCCTGAGTTAAAATTACCCAGGACAAAGTTAGTCCTATTTTGGCTCCGGAGGTTATAGGGTTAGAAGAACACATTTTGGGTTCCTTTTTACATATGTGTGCAGCTTTTACATAGCGGAATAAATATTCTGTTTTAGCCATTCTTCTCCTTAGAAAAAATAATACACTTTTTATTAAAGTATAGACCACATACTTGCAGAATAACAATATTTCTTCAGACTAAATTGGAACATTTTAAGTTTATAATAATATATAGATAGAAAATTAAAGTGAACTTTAATCCTTATTATATATTTTCGTTTCGCTGTTTGTCCAGTTGAGGCCGCAACAGTTGGATGTCACGGGTTCTGACTGTGTCTGTGCTGAAACAGCAGCACATCTCCTCTCCATTCAGCCCAAGCTGGTGCGGGACGCGCGTGCAGCCGGAAGCGCGCGAGGCGGATATTGGGCCAGAGTTTTGACCCAGTCACGGCCTTCCTGAGAGGAGCGCGCGGCCGCCGGCTGCTGCGTGTGTTCCAAACGAGTTAAGAAACAAGCGAGAGGCGTTCACGGTTCAGTGACATCCAGAACGATCTTATTTGATCCGCTCAGATGGAGAAACATCAGATTTATCTGAATAAAGTCAGGAATAAATGATAAAACATGTCATGAAGGCCTGTGCAGTCTGGCCTATCCAGATAATCTTATTTTATATTTTTTATTTTCCCATAAAACATAAATTCGAGTCACTATTATGGGATGAAAGTTGATTAGTTTGTTTATGGAGAACCATCGCAGTCATTTTGATCATTTCTATCATTAAATACCTGAACCTTAAAGGCTGAATATTCACACTGAAACTAATAATTCGAAGTTATCCAAAAATTTACGATTTTTTTTTTTTTATCCAACTCGAAAATAAAATCGGATTTACATTTTTCTGCGTTATTTTCACTCTGAAAAAAAAACCTGATGAAAAACGTAATTTGTATTAAAATAAAACCACTTAAACCTAAAAAAAAATCATTTAAATAATTAAATCCAAAATATCCCAAAAATAAATAACCTAATAATAATAATAATAATAATAATGCTTTTTGAAAGGTTTCTTTTGCGCTCCTGCACCGTTTCCTCGCTCTTGGATCGGTGTTGGCGCGCACACCTGCAGCCCTCCGTTCATCCTCCGTCTCCTTGTGTGTGAAGGAAAGCCGCTGCTGTGGACGCCGTTCATCCAGCGGCCTCTGCATAAGAGGAAGGGCGGCCAGGTCCGCTTCTCCAACGACCAGACCGTGGAGCTGGAGAGGAAGTTCGAGACGCAGAAATACCTGTCTCCCCCCGAGAGGAAACGCCTGGCGAAAATGCTGCAGCTCAGCGAGAGACAGGTGAGGCTGTCATCATCATCATCATCATCATCATCATCATTATTATTATTATTATTATTTTGCGTTTCACTGGAAGTGTTTCTGAACTGATTTTGTCATGTTTCAAGTTCTGTAAGTGCTTAAAGAATTTCAAAATTGTCAAGAATTCTTCTTAATTGAAAAAAATAACATTTAAAAAACATTTGGTTCTCTTTAAAACCGGATCATAAAAGCCCTCAACTACAAAATGCATTTTAAATATATTTAATTCTATTGAAATCTCAAACAATATGAAACTGCTAAAGAATTCAGTGAAAGAGTGAACTAAATGTTAGTAGAAAAAAAGAAACTTTCAGAGCAGATTCTGTCATTTTAAATAAACCTCTCTCATGCAGGATCATCAGAATCTCTATCATTTCTTTCTTTTTTTACACAAGTTTTCTCTACAGAACAGCTTCAACACTTGTCTGCAGCTGGAATTTTTCACCTTATTACTAAAACTTTATTAAAGATGTTTAGAAATGTAAATATATTAATTGTGAAGTCAATTTTTATATTTGCTATATAGGCAAATATTTTAAAAAAAATCTCACTTAAACCGTTAGTGCACAAGCTCCTATAACTGTTTTTTTTTCTCAACTTTATTTATCCATAAATAAACTAAGCTAGGGTGACCAATCAGTTTAATTTTTTTTTTTTTTTACAAAAGAACAAAAATGTCAGTGTTAAAAGAGAACTGGAAAAACAGGTAAAGGCAAGACATAATTCAAAATGACAATAGTTTTGATATATACATTACTAGAGTTTTCTTGTTTTAGTTTGAAATGCATTTAAGACACTTTAAATAATCAGATAAATAAATTCAGAAGATATTTATCACAGGGAAAATCTTTTTCCATTTACATAAATAAAATGTTTGCACAAAATAACAACAATATTAATGACATCAGAAACAACCAGGTCCAGATTTTCCATGAAGTGAAGAACATGCTGTGATGAAAAAGAGGGATTATTAAAAATTTGAGTGACAACAAATTATGAATATCAGACCAGGATATTTTTGATGTGTTTGCAACTATAAAAAAAAAGTTCTAATGTTTCAGATGAACACAAGACATAGACATTTGAATATTTTATGTAGAAAATCTCCAACAGTGTAAGTTTGAGATATTATTTTAAAATGTGTTTATTTTAATTCAGGTGCAAGTTGATATTTTATGTATAAAGAAAATGATTTATCAAAAAGGCATGCTACGAAGTGTGCAAGGATTCACGTTCTTGTAGCTCAGGGGTCGGAGTAAAAAAGACACTTGGGCTTGTTTTCTACTGATCAAAACCTAGAAGGAGCCTCATGGTCTGACTTTAACCTTTAAGAACTTTGGATTTTTATTCATGGCCTTTTTAAATATTAAATATGAATTATTTATATTTTTTGATATGAACAAAAGCAGAAATATGAAAAGAACCTAGCATCTCTCAAAACTTATTTTCAAAATAAAAGCTGCTCTGTGCCAAACAGGATCATCTGAGTGGACGGCTAGTAACCAATGTTGTGCTTTTAACTCCTAAAAGAAAATTAAAACTTTTTACCAAAGTTTTACTTTGTATATCAAATCTGTTCATTGTGGAGGTAGAGTTGAACAAACAAGACGTCTTCAGGTCAACAGGGATGGAAAAACCTACAGAGTTTATCATCTATGTGAACCTCAGAGATCAGTTTAGACATTTAACTCATCTAAATAAATAAATGCTGATTAATCAATCCTTACTTTTTAAGAAAAAAGCTTATTTATTTTTCTTTTATTTTTGTTGTTCTTCTCCTCTTTGTCCTCAGTAGTCTTCCACTGCTGGGTTTTGTTCTTTTAGTTTGGGGTTGGATCTTGGTAGTCTCAGTTTTCAGGCTTTGTTTATTTGTTTTCTTGAGGTAGTTTTGGTTAAGCAGACATTATCAGAGAGCTGCTGACTCAGACGGTCGACATGTCTGGATCAACATCTCCATGAATTATTTTATGTTTGGTTGAGGAGCCACCATGGAGAGATAAAAGAGACTCATGTGGATCTGGAGCCAAAGGTTGAAGATTCCTGGTGTAGTGATGCGAGAAGAAATTAATGATAAAATCCTAACTGGGGCTTCCGGTCTTCCATTCACCCACGCGTCACAGACAGACGCAGTGAAGAGTCTCACAGCTCCATTCACATGAAAATGATTTTATTGGTATTATTATTTTTATTATTATTATACTTTGGTGCATTTTTCTTCCAAACAATCCTACTCTATTACCATGTAAACACATGTTAGTAAGCTTTAAGAACACATTAACAAACATTATTCATGTGTTTATATGGTGTTAGTGAGACTTTTATTGGACAAAAAACATACTCAGTTTGATTCATTAACATCTAAAGTGAGACTATCATCCACAAAGACCATATTAACAAACTTCTCACAAGCTTAACAAATGTATGAACCATCTTTGTCAACATTGTATTGAGTGTTTTGCAGCCCCTCATCTAAAGTGTTACCCACATTTTAAATGGACGTTCTGTTTGTCAGGTGAAAACCTGGTTCCAGAACCGCAGAGCCAAGTGGAGAAGACTGAAGCAGGTAGGCAGACGCTTTGCTTTTCCTGAGCATCATCACTCTGATTGGGGACACTGGTGGATTTCTCATTCCCGCCTTCCTCCTGGTACCAGGAGAACCCTCAGGGGGGGAAGAGGGAGTTGGAGGACTGTGTCTCCGGGAAGAGTCTGAAAGCAGACCAGGCGGCGGAGCCGGCGGGGGTCCAGAGCCTGGAGCAGAGGCAGCAGGCTGGCCTGGTCTGCCAAGCGGTGGGGCAGCAGTCCCACACAGACCCGGACTCGGAGCTGTCAGAGGACTCAGACCAGGAGCTGGACATTGAAGATGATGATGGAGAGCTGAAGCTAGATGTCTGACTAACTCCCCGGCAGCTGGTGGAGAGCGGGAAGAACAGTGTTCTCTGCTGCTGCTTTCCCTCAGCTCTGGAGGGGTGGATGTGGAGGAAGCCTTCAAACTGGAGCCGTCAGAGTCGGCGTTCACGGCAGGACTGTGTGAAGCTCCGTGAAGATGCCTGACCTTATGTTGTAGGTCATCTCTGTTCTCCAACAGCTGTTTTCTGGATTAGACATGCTCTTAAATCTACAAACGTTGTTATAATATGGGGTGAGTTAATCAATCAGTGTAACATTCAATTTAAATGTTTTTTCTGTGTTTTTGTGTTGATGAAATGTAAGGAAAATGTTTCTGTTGCTCAAACTTTACCAAAAAAGAAAAAAAAATATAAAAAGACACTAAGATTAATTTGAATAATCAAATGTATAATTAAAAAAAGTTTTTCAGTTTGCAAAGAAAATCTTCAACAGATCAGTGCTCACAATAGACAGGAAAGTCTGTGTTCATCTTCCTCTTTGTGATTCATGGTTTGTTATGAATGAATCCCAAAGCAGACTGAACAGCTTTAACCCTTTAACACCCGAGGCGGCGTCGGTCAGCACCATCAGTCCAGTAGATTCTGAAGGAGAGAAGCGGCTTGATGAGCCACTTTTCAACCATTTGGGACCCACTTGACTTTTCTGGCTGGGAGAGAAATGCTCTTCTCTGAGATCATCAGTGCGGTTTGGATCAGCAGGAACCGTTTGGACTCATTACCAACCAGCTGAGGGAAAGGTTGATTTTCTGTCTTTATTTTGTATTGATTGCTTGTTTGCTTTCGTCTTATATTGGTTGAAATGTGAAATGGCCATTTCAACCAGTAGAAGAAGAAAACAAACAAGTATATCCAAAACAAAAACAATCAGACTGAAAGGTCAAGCTTGTAAACCAAAATACATGATGTTCCTATTAAACTTCTCACTGTCTATCCTCACCTGTTGTCTGCAGCCCTCTGTGATAACACCGCACACATACAGTTCATTTAATTGTTTTTCACCTATTTACGCTGTTTTCCGTACGTTTTTTGACACGTAAAAACTCAAGCACACTTTATGCAATTTCAACGATCTTGGTATCAAAACCTTCGGCTCGTTAAGGACATTACTGCTTGTATTTTTGGTTTTCACAAATTTTACGGTTTTTGCGATTTTGCGCAATTTATGCTAATTTTTAGCCCCATGTTATGTCAATGAGAAAATTTTTCAAATCGTTATAAAACTTTCTGCACTTATGCTTTTTCGGCTAATTTGGCACCTTTTGAGGTTTTTTTGGGCTAATTTGGAGGTAAGCTAACATATTAGCAACGTGTTAGCATTTTTAGCTAATTTGGCAACTTTTTAGGTTTTTTGGTGCTAATTCAGGGTTAAGCTAACATATTAGCAGCGTGTTAGCTTTTTTGGCTAATTTGGCAACTTTTCAGGTTTTTTTGTGGTAATTTGCAGTCAAGCTAACACATTAGCAACGTCTTAGCTTTTTTGGCAAATTTGGCAACTTTTGATGGGTTTTTTGGGCTAATTCTGAGTTAAGCTAACATATTAGCAATGTGTTAGCTTTTTTGGCTAATTTGGCAACTTTTCAGGTTTTTTGTGCTGATTTTAAGCAAAAATCTTCAGCATTTTCAGCAATCACATTCCGCAAAATGCATTCACACATGCATTATCGGAGGTAATGCACTTTTCTAGTTTAAAAATTGGCATTCTGCTGGATTTTTGGACTATTTTAACATTTACTGAGATTTTTTAGGCTATTTGGACTTTAGCAAAATTTTCAGCTACATGCTTGCTGTTTCAGCTAATTTTGGCTTTTTTCATGTGTTTAGGCTGTTTTGGAGTTTAACTGATATTTCAGTAACATGCTTTAGGCTTTTTTATGAAAAGCTTTTTAGGCTGTTTCAGAGTTTAGCTAATATTTACACGCTAGCTGGTTTGGCTAATTTAGTTTTTTTCTGTTTTTAAGGTATTTTGAAGTTTAGGTACTTTTAATATCTAAATGCTAGCAGTTTTGGCTAACCTAAGTTTTTTTTTTTGTTTTTTTTTTTTTTTTTTTGTTTTTTAGGCTAATTTTTTTCTCTTGCTAATATTTTAGTTGGCTATCAATTTCATTGTTTACAGCCATCAATTTCAGCATCTTCAGCTTACAGCATTCACACTAGCATTATTGCAGGTAATGCCGTATATCTAGTTTAATATTATGTTAAAAATGGTTTAAAAGTTGTAAAAATGTATAAATGTTTTTCCTGTTCGGCCCACGACCTCAGGTATGTTTTGGATTTTGGCCCCTTGTTGGATTGAGTTTGACACTCCTGATGTAGATCTAATGATCAAACCTCCACAGACTGAGGTTTAGTGGGAGCTGCACCCTCACAGTAGGTTGCTGGTTAGATTCCAATTACAAACACTTCTTTATAGGAATGAGCATTGATGCTCAGTGGTCAGAGGGTTCTCTTTGCTGCAGTGAAGGTCAGTTTTGGAGATTTTTAGGCTGAACCTCAACACTGCTGGAGAAGCTGAGGTCCCCACATGGGTCCTGCTTCTCTGGTTCAATGCAGAACTATAAACCAAAGAGGAAGCATTGACAGGTTTAGAAAATTACATTCTCATTCAGGCTGGAGAGTGACATTTACCCCCTCATTCCAGCAAACATGGCCTCTGACTCCTCTGAATGGCAGAGCGGGACCTGCAGTGTCTGAGTGGACCGTCCACAGTTTGTCTTTGAAAGACACACAAATGTTCAACTTCTAATCAAAGCCCAATCACTGCTCTTTATTCTGCTGTCTGAGACGAGGACAGCTACAGATCAGCAAACAGTTTGGGCCACGTCAATTGTTGTCCCATCACCACATTCAACTTCAAATAGCTTATCATCAAGCGCTCATGCAAACATCGTGAGAGGGAGTTTTCAGTGAGTAGATTAGGTTAATGATTGAGGGAGATCGCAGGAGACAGCAGTGAGACTGGCAGAAATACAACACACAGCAACACACAGTGACACACACATACACTCAGCTCAACAAATTCTTTAATGAAAATCTGAAATTTCAAACTAACTACATTTTTTTAAGGACAGGAAATCTAATTTCCGTGGGTGGTATATTTGTGTGTTGTCGCTCTCGTGACCTTGTTAGTGTTGCATTACTGCAGTTTAACGGCCTCACATGCAGGTTATTCTACGGCCAACAGCATACACATCGATCCCTGCCTCTGGATTGTGAAATGGTTCACAAATCCTGCAGAGAAAAGTCAACATGTGGAGGAATACCACAAAAATGTGCCCCCTCTGATACACACACAGAATGCCAGTCTGTTCCAGTAGAAACCTTCCTGTCAAAGTGAGAGAAATACGTTTAAGTTGCAGGGGGCGTGTCCTTCACCTTCCTCACAGCGCACCTTTCCTCTGTCTGCATCGAAATGACTCAAACCTGTCATTGATGCAGCTCCTCGTGTTTCAGAGTTTTTGAGTAGGTCTGCCTCTTTCTGCACTTTCATGAATATAGTGAAGTATTTCTGTGACAAATGTTAGACAGTTTTGTGTTTCCTTTCCAGGACAATGTGAACTAAATAGAAGTATAGCATCTATGGTGAACTTCATTTGGTTTGATGTACCTTGCCTCTTGTGTAAAGCCTCAAGAGAACTCAACTGTTGGCCCTTTAAAAATTAACTCAGCAATATTTTCTGAAAAAGTTTAAAAAAATCTATTTTAATTCATGTAAAGCTCCAAATGTCAACACCTTTATGTAAGGGATAGAGATAAAGTTAAAGAATCAGGGATGGGTATCACCAATTTTCTGAATTGATTGGATTCGATTTGTCAGATTCTGGATTGATTTGATACAGAATTGTTTTTTTTTTTTTTCCGATTAATTTGATTCACTCAATTCAATTTAATTCTTTTTAATTTTGAGTTTCCACTCATTACACATTTAGACACATTTGTCTAGAATTACATTAATAATCTGTAAGTATGTTTGGGAGATTTTATTATAATCTGATACGGTTCACAAACTGTAAAAGGTATTAAAATTATGCTGAGATTGTAGTTATCATACAGTCTTACATTGTTTCTCCAACAATTGTTCTGCTTCTCCTAGAGGGCCTTTCAGTTTGGCCACTAGTGAACATCGCACTATAGCATGACCCCTTATTTCAGAAGAAGAAAATGACCAAAAAACTGTGCTTTAGATCACAAATTGTTACTTTAAAAATACCTACTTATTTGTAAAATTCATGCCTGTCATTTTTCAGGCCGACCAAGCGTTAGCATTAGCCGTCCTATGGGAAACTCCATTACACGTTAGCATTCAAATTAGCATTATGGGTTAGACCGATCTCTTCTTTTATTGATCGATTAATGATCTATTAAACAGGGGCGTCAGGGCCTGCAAAACCTTCAGTGAAGACCAAAAATGAGTCAATCAGATTGTTGCTAGGTTCATGAAAATCTGCCTCACGCTCATACAGTCAGTGCTCCCGTCCTCGCCGGCGGCTTTACACTGCGGATTAAACCATAGCCATATATGGAATAAGTGTTTTTGCATTGATTCAACCAATCCAAATTTGAGTTTGCCTGTGTAGCTCAGTGAGGACATAATCGCCTCTGATTGGATGATCAAGCTTCTGTACTTCAGGCCGTAGGCAGTAGCTGAAATTGATTTTTGCTTGAATTACTCACTATTTTGCAGTTATCAATGGAAGAAGGCGGAGAAGTTGATTTAGTTGCTGATTTATTGCAGAAGTCTTTATTAAGATGAACTTTTCTGGAAAAGACAGACCAACCCTGAAGCCAGCCAGCGTGTCTGCAGGGAAAAGGATTTGTCCGCCACTTTCAGCCTTCCAGCAATTCTGTCTGGCAAGAGTAACAGCAATGATGAGCGACAAATCGGCCAGTATGAGAACTTCCACGCCGGCAGTGAACGCACCACGGCTGTTCTGAACTAGGGCTTGGTTGATAAAATCGATTAATCGATTTGAATTGATTTAAGTTTAACAGATCAATAATTGATTCATAGAAAAATAAATTAATTTAACACATAAAGCTAAAGTCAGCTACCTTGATGCTAACGTTTAATGGAATTTCCAATAGGACGGCTAATGCTAACACTCAGTTGACTGAAACATACATTCTGACTAAATGAAAATTTTTATATAAATCTTACAAACTCTCTGAAGTAAATATTATTTTTAAGTAACCATTTTCGTTCTAAAACACCTTTTTTTCCTCACCCTTTCTTCGTCTTCTTCTGGAATAAGGTGTAATGCTATAGCGCGATCGCCACCTAGTGGCCAAACTGAGACGTCCTCCAGGAGAAGCAGAACAATGTTTCCAATGTTAATGATCTGAACATTTTAGTTAGAACTTCTCCTTTAGAGAATCCATGTAACTCTGGATGATATTAACAATCTCAGTATTTCATGTTTTACAGTATGTGAGCTGGATCAGATTAACATAAATATATCCAAAACATATATAGATTATTAATGTATTCCTAAACAAATGTGTATAATTGTGTAAACTCAATTGAAGGATTGAAAGAATCAGGAAAAAAAAAATCTGAATCAAATTGATCCAACCTGTGGTGAATCGAATCGTTTCTGGAAATTATAATCGAAGCGCAGCCCCACTCTGAACACAGAGCTGCAGCCGTTCATTACCGGCAGGAAATTTCTGAAAATCTCATTTCCCAGACAAAAACAGGTTTCAAGACCATGAAACACTAGTGTCAATCACACTCACTGACTCTCAGGGATTTCTGGAGCACCAGGAAAAAATGTTTTCTTTCATCCCTCTCCAGTTCTTTAAACCGCTCTGATCTGTCTGAGATGAGAACGGTCATGGAGCATGCAGGATTTTGCAGGAAAAAAATAAAATTCATAAAATAATATTCATATGTAACAAGATAGTATTAGAAATATTAATCATATTAACAAGGATGGTTTTGACGGAGGAAGACTAAAGGCTCAGCTCTGAAATGCACGGACCGCCACTGTCTACATCAAAAATCCAAAGTCGCTGAGAGACTGACGCTGGGCCCAGTTATTGTATGACGCGTTAACCAAATGGGCTTGAATTGGGTCATGCTTTGAGCCTTTTGTTAATGACAAAAAAGTCATTGAAACAACTTAAGATGACTGGCTTATGGTAAGCAAAAGTAAAATGCACAAAAATGGGCAAAAAACGACAAAAAGGCGACAGCTAAAGCTGTCAACAAAAAATGTGGCAACCTAGCTCACCCTCTAACATACAGGTGCAAAATCAACAGGTGAGTTATAATAAAAATGTCTCTGCCCCCAAACATGTGATCCACCAGGTGATTTTCTGCTCAATATGATCGCAATCAGTACCATAGTAATAAAAACAAAACAATATTCATTAACCTTAATATATAAGCAATAGTTTGATTCATGGCTACTACAGTCACTGTTGAAAGCAGGTCAAGAAACACAGTCTGGAGATTAAAGTTCTTCCTAATAACTCGGCCATAGTTAATCAAGTCAAACAGGTAATTAAAAAACTCATGATACACGACACATGAAGCAGATGCACCAAGAACTCATTCTAAAATACACAAGCTCACTAGCTAGAACACTGCAAAACAGCACGTAGAATCTATAATCCCAAGAGTTAGAGATCCCTTCACTCAAGAAACAGATATAGACACACAAAATATAAAAAAATAGTGTTTATTGTTAACATAGCTGTCACAAACAGGCAGACAGCTGGTTCCACCTGCAGCATGTTTATTAGTTCAGACAGGAACTAAGGACAGCTGAAAGTCCACAAAGCTAGATCAGGGTCAGACAGGCAGAGGTCAATCAGGAGCATGGGGTCATCCAAGAAGAGAGTATATCAGAGTCCAGGGGAGGATCGTTGCTTAAGTAACAGGTGGGTGATTGTCAGATGAGTGGTATCCGAGGAGTGTTTGCTGGGGCAGCTGGGAGATGTAGTATGTTCAATCCTCTGGAGACAGCTCCCACCAGTGGCCAGAGGGGGAGACAGAACTCTGGCTCCTGACATTACGCTGACCAGTAGCATCTAGTTGATGGTTGATGTCACTGCATGTGGCTTGCTATGGAGGCCTGTGCAGTCTCGTCCGTCTTGATCAGGGACGATCGCCTCTCACCCTACAGGTGTTTGGTGATCTTAAAAAAAGAACACAAAAGAGATACAAGTACTTGACTGGTTATGAAAGCCCTACAAAACACAGTAATTAGAGCAGGAAAGATACGTTCATTCAATGCTTTGGGCATCTGGAGAGTGTGATTTCGTCTCCTTACTCCAGTCGAGGGCATCTGGTACAAAATATCCAAAAAAAAAAGAAAAAAGAAAAGAAAAAGTTAACCTAGATGTAACATTTACCAGGATGACTTTCTGAACCGCTCTTAGTCCGGCTTGTCACCTAGAGCCGTTTGCAATGGGAGACCCTAACAAGAAGGTTAACCCAATGAGAACAGCATCTAGGATCAATCAAGCCCTCAAACCCCTTCACCACGATAAGATGGCGGTTCACGAAGGGGGTGTGTGTGTGTGTGTGTGTGTGGTGTGTGTGTGGTGTGTGTGTGTGTGGTGTGTGTGATGTGGTGTGTGTGGTGTGGTGTGTTGAGTGTGTGTGTGTGTGGTGTGTGTGTGGTGTGTGTGTGGTGTGTGTGTGTGTGTGGTGTGTGTGTGGTGGGGTGTGTGTGGGTGTGTGGTTGGTTTTTTTTTTTTCTTTTTTTTTTTTTTTTAAAGGCACATTTGGTCAAAAAATATAAACAACAAGAAAAAATAATGAACCTTAATGAACCTACTAACTAACTAACTAACTAACTAACTGAATAAAAAACGAATAAAAATAAAATAAATAAATATTTGTAGATTGCAGCAATGGGTTGGTGCTTTTTTTTTTTTTTTTAAGACTCACATTTGGTCCAAAAAATAAAAATAACAAGAAAAACCTTAACCCAAACTGAATCACAAAATAATAACCTATTGATTAGCTCATTAATTAACTAACTAAATAACTAACTAACTAACTGAACAAACAATAAAATCAAATAAAGAAATATTTCATTTGCAGGTGTAGGTTGCAGCAGTGCAACAGGACCTGCACCTTCACCATCTATGCCTTTGGCTTTTCTGTCTTTTTCTGTCTGTGGCGGCGTGTAAAAAAGTTTTTAAAGCGCTTCCATAGAGACAGTTTCTTTTGTTTGGTCTCTACAGATGGAAAAGCATCTGGTTCTTCCACGCTGTGAGGTCCAGACTCAGGGTCTGATGGTAGGTCGACTTCTATTTCAGAAGATTCTCTGGAAATCTCGAGGTCAGTTTCCTCATCCTCCACATGTTCTTCTGATGCTGCATTTTGTGGCTCTTCATTTTCCATCTGAGGAGCTATGAAGGAGACAGTTTTCTCAGTCTCCTCCTGGTCATTTACAACTTCTGGTTCTGACACGTTGATTTGTGTTTCAACTGTGGAAACAAGTGGAGAAGGATCTTTCAGAGGAGACATTTGTCCTAAGAGCATGTCATTATTGGTTGTAGTTTCCTCTAAGTCCATGCTCTTATACATTTCCTCCTCCATTTTTAAACTCTGTGTCAGTTCCAGATTGTATTCTCTTTTTGTCTGCAGCTCTTTCTTCAGCATTGCCAGTTTTTCCAATGCTAGCTTGTAAACCTCCGTCTGTTTTGAGATCACTTCTGGTTCTGACGGAGGTGCTGAGATCATGGTGATCTCCTCAGCTTCTTCTGGTTCTGAAGGAGGTGCTGAGATCATGGTGATCTCCTCAGCTTCTTCTGGTTCTGAAGAAGCTACTGAGATCACGGTGATCTCCTCAGCCTCCTCCTGGTCATTGAGGACTTGTGGTTCTGAAGGAGGTGCTGAGATCATGGTGATCTCCTCACCTCCTGTCATTGAGGACTTGTGGTTCTGAAAGTGCTGAGATCATGGTGATCTCCTCAGCCTCCTCCTGGTCATTGAGGACTTGTGGTTCTGAAGGAGGTGCTGAGATCATGGTGATCTCCTCAGCCTCCTCCTGGCCATTGAGAACTTCTTGTTCTGCTTCCTCTTCCAGTTTTAACCTCTGTGTCAGTTCCAGACTGTAATCTCTTTTTTCCTGCAGCTGTTTCTTCAGCATTTCCAGTTTTTCCAATGCCAGCTTGTGAGCCTCCGTCTTGCTCTTCTCACTTGCTTCTTGCTTTGCTTTAGCTGCTTGTTGTAGTTTCTCCAGTTTATATGTGAGAGTGAGAACTTTTCGTCCACACTCCTTCTTAAACTGTAACTCTGCAGCCTGTGTTCCCCTTTTGGTAGCCAGATCTGACTGGATAAAGTCAAGACCCATCTTCTCCTTTATTCTTTGTTCCTTCAGTTCAGAAAGAACGTTGTCTTTGTCCCTCAACTGTTTTTTGAGTTCAGTTATCTCCTTTTTGATGTCGTTTACATCAACGCTTGATGCCATGTCCTCACTGGCAGGACCTGTTGGATCCTCGGTTTCCATTTCTTGGGGTGAGGATGCAGGTTCTGAAGGGACAGGATGGTTGCTGTGTCCCTGATCTGGGCTCCTGTCAGGGGAAGGGGCAGTTGGAAGTGAGGGATCCCTGCAGTTGGAGGGTTTACGGGGACATGGTGATTTTGTTGTCTCAGATTGTTGTTTCTGAGGTGAGGAGCAGGTGGGGGGACAGGATTGAAGGGCACACGGAAATTCCGGGGCCCCCAATTTGGATTTCTTTGGGCTTGGTGGTGTGGGTGGTTGAGTGGGACATGGGGGTTTTGGGGCCGCCAATTTGGGTTTCTATGGGGGGTGTACGGTTGGTGGTATGGGTGGTTAAATGGGAGATGGGGATTTTGGGGCCCCCAATTTGGGTGTCTTTGGGGGCCGTAGGGTTGGTGATTTGGGGGGTTCATACCCGGGCCCGGATACGGGCCGTTTACTTGGAAATGCTGATTTTGTTGTCCAAAATGAGCATTTCCATTGGGATGGTAAAATCCCTGGTTTGGGTAAGTCCCGTGGTGTCTCTGATTTCCAAACATTTTCTTTCTTAACAATCCGTGGATGCTTGCTAGAGATGTGTTCGTCTTTGAGAGTCGAAGTTGACTGTGGCAGGTAAACTAGCAGCTTTAGCCTTATATAGAAAAAATTGACACGTCAAATGACGTTACAGTGGTGACGTCATATGACGTCACTCGTGACGTACTTCCGGTCGGACGTAAGTGCGACGTTTCTCCTTTATTTTTAAAAGGAAAACAGTTGATTTTAAGTTCCGAAATTTTATGAATATGCTTGGAGTAGAGTTAGTTAACGTCTTTATTCTGATGTTTTTTTTTTGTTTTTTTTTTAAATGTAATATTAGATTGTAAAACAATACGTTTTTGCTTCGTTTTTTCATGCTAATGTTTCGTCTTTTTATGCTAGCTTGAAAATATATATATATATATATATTTTCAGTTTCTGGATTAGTTATCTGCTGATACTCATTGGGAATAAATTATTTCACTTTTTTCGGGTGTTTTTTTTTTTTTTTTTTTTTTTTTTTTTTTTTTTAATAAAAATGTAATTTTAGATTGTTAAACAATACGGTTTTTTTTTGCTCCGTTTTTCATGCTAGGTTTTCCTCTTTTTATGCTAGCATGGACATGTGTTTTTTTTTTCTTCTTCTTTCTTTTTTCTGGATTAGTTATCTGCTGATAATCACTGGGAAAGAGTTATATCATTTTTTTATTGTGTGTTTATAGTAAAAATGTATAATTAGATTGTAAAATAATTCGTTTTTTTGCTTCGTTTTTTCATGCTAGTTTTTCGTCTTTTTATGCTAGCTTGAAAATGTGTTTTGATCACTTCCTGAATTCGTTATCTTAACAGCTACTGATGTTTACTGATTATAAGAAAAATATCTTTATTACAGAGTAATCCAAGACCCCGTTCTGCATAAAGATCCCCCGTCTTTCTTAAATTCTAAGTCAAAATGCTGAACCGGTGTGGTGCCAAGGTAAGTTCCCCTGCCAGAATTTGTATCCCTAGTCTTAGGCATTGTTGATTTGTTTTGTAATGCTCCTATTTTGTCCCCAAAAGCGTAAGAAGGTGAATGACTAAAATACAGTATTCTGAGGCTTTTTGGAGTTTTTTTGGGTTACATTTGCATTTCCCCCCGCATTTCTATGTGAAGCAATGACATCTTCTCATGTTAAGAAATAAAAAAATGACTTGTCTGATAAAACTCGCAATTTGTTAAAGTAACTTTGTGATGGTAGCATGTAATAACAGAAAATTATTAAATAATTGTTGTTTCTACTGCAAATTATTGGGGGCACAGATTCTGGCAGGCTGGATCAGCAGCAGCCTGACAGAATCTGTGCCCCCTGTCATATTACGTAGACTATGAGGGGAAAAAAAATAATTCAAACATGACAGTAAACTCCAAAAAGCCCCATAATAAAGTATTTTGCTATCATCCACTTTCTTTTTTTGCTTTTGGGGGGAAAACATGAGTGTTATTGAACAAATCAATGATCCCAGAGACAGATACAAATTCTGGCTGGGGGAACTTACCTTGGCACCGGCAATGACTTTCTCTTCTCTTGTGCTACAGAAAAGAATTTGTAAAACGTTCAAAAAATGTCTGTAAGTTCAATTCTCTTTTACAATGTTCATAACTTTTTTTTTTATTATTAACATTTCGGGAGTTTTTCAATTGTCTTTGCTTTGTTTAGAGTGAACATCTAGTCTTCAGGAGGACATGGAATGGGACGCTCCTCCTGAAAGCTTCAAATGAGGCTCAAGTGTTGGATCCTCTGAAGGAGAGCCACCAGGACAAGTCACCAGAGGAGGTGGAGAGGGAGGCACGGACCCACAGCACAAGCCAGGGTGGGGATTTTAACAATCCCAAACGACACGGGCTACGCCATCAACCTGGGGTCCTCCCACCGTCTCCATCTGCTGCATCTCTCGCTGCTGCATCTGCATCTGCATCTGCTGCTGCATCTGCATCTTCTGCGTCTGCAGCATCTGCATCTTCTGCATCTGCTGCGTCTGTATCTGCTGCTGCCGCCACTACTCCATCTACCAGCAGCTCTGCATCAGCTCCACCAGGCGTGGCAGCTAAAGCAGCTCACAGGTATGAGGCTTTAGTCTCAAAGGTGTTCACTGCAGTGTGTTTACCTGTGTTCTTATAATTGTACTTTTCTGTTTTAGATTCACAGCGTTCGTCTCTGGACGGCGTTCTCTGTCTGTGGTGGAAATGCAGGCAAAAGTGAAGAAGCTTGTGGGCAAGCCTGCATCTCCAGGTATGTTAGACATGAACAGTCAGAGTAGAGTGTGGATCCCTTCATGTGATTAATAATTGCATGTGGTATTATGGTGTGTCCAGCCTCCTCCACACCAGCTTGTTCCTCCACAACATCCGAGGAGCCCACGGATGAAGAGCTGGTCAGCGCTGTGGTTGACATAGAGTGTAAGTAACAGAACAGACACATTCATATGTCATGTTGGACACGTTGATGTGTCGGCTGATGATAACTTGCTGTTTTTCTTCTGTTTGAAAATAATTGAATATAATATATATAATATATATGTAATAGATGAACTGGAAACAGAACAGTAAGTTTGGTTCAAACTTAGCCTGGGTCTAGGTGCTGATTCTCACTGATCACCAGTTTCAGCTTCATCAGAACTAATTGTTTGCTGCTGAACACCAACCATCTCTCCTGTTGCAGTCACTTCTTTCTTCTTTTAGCATCTGTCCTTCATTAAATCCCAAATGTTAACTTTTCATCTAATCAACCTCTTGGAGCTTCTGCATTAGAACTTCATTCATTCATTTTTAGTTGTGAGCATGTCTGACTTACTATTTTGGTCTGTTTATTTTCTGTTTTTTTATTCAAAATCTTTTCTTTCTGTTTCAGCCTCACAAGTACAGGCTCCTCCTTCTGCTCCTGGCGCTCCTCCTCCCCGTGATGAGGTGCCTGAGACTGAGGAGCAGCCGGCTCCAGCCGGTGTCCCTCCACCTGCGTCTGCTGGCGATGCTGAGGTGATGCGACAGCGGATGCAGATGCAGCTTTTTGTGTTTCTGTGTCACTAATAGCAAACATAAATGAAAGCTCCTTCTGAGTCCTGGCGGGCAGCTCTCACTGCAGAGCAGCAGCAGTGGGTTGGGCGGGTGCTGTCTCCAGGGACGGCTCGGGGAAGTCTGGGCTCGCCACTGAGCTGAATTTGTGGTGGAACCCTCCCCAACCCGGCCCAATCTACAACCACCCTCCCGCATCCCCTGACCTGTTCTTGGCATGTCGGCTGTACCTGTGGACGCCTCACAGGATCCGGTGTCTGCAGCTGACATGCCCTCAGCCTTTGTGCGTCGGCTCTGGACTCGCTGGACCATCTGGAGGGTCCTGGACATCGACTGCTGGTACCTCACGGCCGCTGAGTACCGGGTGTAAGAAGAAGGTCGGGGGGTGGTCACAGGGCATCATAAGGCAGCTGCCCCCCACCCACAGTAAACAGTTTCCAGCCATACTCACATACAAGTAAGATGCAACACTGAGCCACATGTTAGTTTGTGAGTCAAACTTTGATTACATGTTTGTATTTTGTGTTTGTGGATGCAGGCTGTCCTGTGACCAAAGGGTGATTGCACAGCTCAGGTCACGCACTTTGGATACCAGTGCTAACCGGCTGTACGACACCCTGCGGGAGCAGCATTTGGACTCCTGGATGTAGAGAGCACTCCACTACCTTGGCGTCTGCGAGCAGTTCCTGGCCTTGGGCAGCATAAGGGGGAAGTTTCCACCACTTCCACCGACGCCCCCTCTGCCGTCTGGCTGCTGACGGTGTACGGCTACGACGTCCTGAGACGACTGGATGAGTACAAGGCCAGGATCACGTCCACCTTCAGGTCCATCCTGAAGATGGACTCCACCAAGAAGGTTTGGGAGTGTTTTTCTACTGTGGATTGTGACACAGCAGTCTGAGTCTGTTCTTAGAAAACATCTCTGTCAAAAAAACATTTGTGTCAGGTGAGGAAAAAGCTCGCAGGAGCCTCTGACTCAGCCGCCTGGGCCACCAACATCTGAAACGAGCGCGGTCAGGTCCTCATGAGCGTCCTTACCTGCTCTGATGGCGACTGGGTTGACGAGCCAGCTCATCTACCTGGACCGTGACTGTTGCAGTCGAGACGGTGTGTCCAGGACAGCTGGCTTGTTTCCGGTACAAACTCAAATTTGTGACACATTAGTTTCTCTTGATTGTTAAGACACTTTTCTCATAAGCTGATCTCCTTTTGTCTACACTGTGAGCACAAAATCCAATTTTCAAGCTACATTCACAAAACCTCTGATTCTTCTTGCAAAACCTCAAAATCGTTCTATGTGTGCTCAAAACTGAACTGTTGTTGAATCGTGCCCCGGGTCAGTCAAAATTCTATACAACATTGAACAGTCACTGAACACTACGTAGAAGAATAGAAAACACAATGCTCTGGACGCGAATCTAGAGAAATCAGTTTATTGTTGACTGTAGGTGAATCTACTGATGTTTGGTGGTCATCTTTGTTCAGCCTCCCTCATACTCATACATGCACAAGAACATGGTCAATCGCAGTCGCTCTGATTTCATCAGATATTGCTGTTCTTTGTCTTTGCTGACCACCAGGAACACCTCGACCTCCTCTCACACAAACTCTCTAGGACCTCACTAACCAGTGCTCTGTGAACCGCTGACTGTGCATGTTCTCTCACGTCATGAACCACAAGTCGGATCAGTTTTGAGTTGTTGTGTTCAAGTGGTGACACCTGTGCTTTCTTTGTGTCTGACTTTTGTTACCATTATGCAGCACTGGTGCATCACAATGAAAACATGTTGTCCAGTTGAGTCTAAACAGGTGAGAAGAGCTCTTGGTTTTACCAAAGGAGTGATTGATTGTATCGGGGGGTTCAGGCAGCATTTGGTTCAGACAATAGGGTTTAGTGTTTTAGTAAAAACTGTAATATCTCTTGGAGAGACTGGGATGGTAGATGTTTGGAGAAGGATTCATCCAACGGGAAGAGATTACTCATACTACTCCATACTTCACTCGATACATTCCAGTATTAGGGGAAGAAAATAAACTCACAGTAATTGAATATAAAATAAGAGTAGCAAGAGGGTCAAACTCAATCGGACAGGGGACCAAAATCCAAAACACACCTTAGGTCGTTGGCCGAACAGGATAAACAACTCTAAAAGTACATTTTTTTTGTATTTAAAAATAGTATACTCAAAACTGGTGAAATTGATTAAACGATGAATGAGTAAATCAAAATAAGAAATCAAAATATGTGTGCTACAAATAAACCTGAAATAAATGTATATTTGAACTCAAAGAAATCTGTGTTAATTTAAAAATGAGTTTGAAATGTTACATTTATCAAGTATGGGAAATAAAATGTGCAGTCCATGGGGGTTACCAACATTTTGTTGTGGGTGTGGCAGGGTATGCTCCCATCACAAGCCTAAAAAATAGTCTAGCATAGTAAGAAAGAATGAAAATATCCCTCTCACATCCTGCAGAAGTGGTGATTGCTGAAGAACACATGGAAAACTGCCAAAACTCTCTCAGAGCGGAGCAGCTGGTGGAACGTTTGAAATGTAAAAGTACGACTATTAATGATACAAAAAGGTATGAGACTGTCTGCAGTGTCTTCTTCCTTCATGTTAGAAAATGCTCGTTTTCATGATGTTGTTCAGAGCTGGACCAGACAGTCATGTCCCCCACAGCAGATCCATGTGCCGAGTGTTTGCTCAGGAGCTGCTCGGGTCTGACACGGTCCCTCTCGGGTTGGTTGTTCCGGATCGAAGCGTGAGCCGGACAGCTCCCTGACTTACACAATCCCGTTTGCTTGGACTCTTCCTGGTGTCTTTTGACGCTCATGCCTTTTTTTGGTCAGTCGGAAAAGGAAAACGTGGTTTTCAGCACCTTTCACACACAGAGGCTTCAATGAATTCTTCTAGAAAGAGATCCTGTTGACCAACCAGAGGGATGATCATGGCGTGGGGAGGGGCTACTTCCACCTGAAACGTGTCTTTGATCACTACTGTGTGTGTGTGTGTGGGGGGGGGGGGGGGGTATTGATGGACACAAGTTAATGTGTGGTTATATTTGAACGACTGAGGAATGTGTTGACTGTTGACCTTGGCCAAATGGAAGCCATTATCTCTCTGAGCTGCCCCCCCACCCCCTGACCTGATAAATTATTGAGAGAAAACATGGCTTACATTGATACAGGAGCAGAGACACGGGGACACAGGAGGGGGCGGGAAAAAGAGCAATAAATATCCCTGCTGAGAAAATCAAACAGGAGATGATGTTTGTTCACTCAGGAGTTATTTAAACTCCTGCATCGATTTAGACGCAGTTCTCATGCAGATGACTCAGAGGTGTAAGTCCAAACTCAAAGAAAATCTGTCCAACACTTTTCAAACGTCAGAGTCCAGGTTCATGTGGTGGTAGGGGGATTCATCGGCCCTCCCCGTTGTCATTGGCTTACAGGTGGGCAGGGACCTTCCCTGTGACAGAAGGTTCTGCTCTTTATTTATCATGGAAAACATCCCAGAGTGTGGCCTCACCAAAACACGGAACAGCTTCCATGTGGTGGCTCCATCTGCTGCTTGAAACCTGCCGGAGGTCACCAAAGATGCACATGGAAAACCCCATTTCAGAGCTCATCAGCCTGTGAAGCGCAGCCTCCTGCTGCTGGAGAACCTCCATCTTCCTCTTTTCCATCTCAGATGCGTCAGCAAAGACTGGTCCTGGATGCCTGATGATGCAGTGAGGCGCTGAAGGGACAGTTTTGAAATGATGAAGGTGAGAATCTCTGCAGCCAGACTTCAGCGAACCAGCTGAAGCTCAGACATTGATGTGTTTCACTCCCACCATTCAGGACCTCAGCACTACTGCTGATAAAAGACGTGCTACTGATTAACTAGTTCGAGCTGTGCCAACTCATAAGTCACCACTTCATGAAGCTCCGCTCTGCGTCCCCCCCTGCAGCTCACACAAACCTCCTACCACCATCATTCTCCTTTGTTTGAATTCACCTCACCTCAATGAATGTGTTCAATCCAACATCTCTGAAGAAGATTTTTCTATGGGAACAGTTGGGTGATAGACCTGTGTTAGGAGGACTATCTCTCTGTGTGAATGATGAGTCTTTGTAATACATCTGGTACAGTTTAGGTTTGATACTACATGTGGTTCTCTGCAGGTTTGCAGACTTTCTGCTCTTTCTGCTTTCAGTGCTGTGGTTGGAATTGTGCTTTGAACTTCTCTTTGGTCTACATCAGGGGTCTGCAACCTTTAATGCTAAAAGAGCCCTAAGATCCAGTTCCTGATGGACTCATATCCAACAAGAGCTGCAAAGTCCCCACCTCCAAATTAGAAAAATACACTTTATTTAAGCTTTTGTGGCCTTTAAGCCATTCATGTTTAAAATATAGCTTTAAATAATCTCTGCAATTTAGTTTTTCTTTATTATATTACCGTTTTTACTTTTGAAGAAGCTCATACAAATTCCTTTCAAAATAAAATGCATCCTGTGTTTGATAAGATCCTCCAGCAGCTTATTTACTTGAACTAGAAGAAGAGAAACTCACGCACACTGAAGTAGGCAGTCTCTCGTGCAAGGACTTTATTAAACAGAACAGAGATTAAACACGTGCACACAGGAGCAGAAAGCGCTCGCGGGGGCCGGAATTGTCCGTGATGAATGTTTGCGTGGAGATATTTTATTTCTGCGTGGAGTTTTGACAAATAAAAAATGCCATTATTTACACAGATCAATCAGGACACAGAACAGGCTGCGCTGTTTAAAAAAAAGAAAAAACGCAGCAGCATAATTGCTCTGAAAGAATCAGCGAGACGCGAAAGATGATCTGCATGTAGAAAGAAAACAACATTCTATGTGTCACGTTCTATGTGGGTCTTGATCTGTGAGGCCAGATTGGAAAAAAAAAATCATGCCTTTCTGATACTGTTCAGCGGGTAGAACTAAGCGTGGGGGCGGGCCGGTTCTGGCCCACGGGGACGTAGCTTGCCCATGTCTGCTCTAGGGGCCCGTACCTCGGGGAGTAATACACACAATCGATAATTTTAAGAACATGTTTTCTAAATGTTCCCCACCATGTGGTTTAGCGGGCAGTTAAAGTGTTAAAGTGTATTACATGAAAAAGAAAAAGCGCATGTGTCTGTCTGTGACGGGTGTCAGACCGAGTTTTGCTGTGGTCGGGTTGCTCAGTGTTGTCTATCGGCAGCACCAGGGAAATCGTCCGTGAGCTGATTTGTGTTGAAAGGAGCAAACAGCTGCTGTGCTGTGACTCCCACAACCAAGCAGCAAGTGATGATGACAAATGAGAGGAAGAAAGCTCTGCACACCATTAACCTGACCACTCTTCCACCACTTCTTTTAGATTCAGATTCCTTCTTTCTTATTATAGTATCACTCTGCTCATAGTTGTATGTGCTGTTGCTGTCTTGAACCTAAATACAGTAAATTACCTTACAAAAATATGGAATTGTTGCCTAATCGGAGTAAAAGTTCAGATGTAAAGAGTTCTTTTTCTTTTTGATTTTTTTCTGTTTTTATTCTTTTTTTTTGCTGTTGATCCTCTCTTATTCTGTTTTTATTAAAAGTTCAGTATAATCATACTCTAACATAGATTATGACAGTTTATCAGAACAGAGAAGCCAAATGCAGAACGCTGAGGTGAAGAAATCTACATTTACTGAATGAATGAACAGAATCAATGAATTTAAGTAGAAAAGACAAGGTCAGGTCAGTGAAACAGGACCAATACAGAAACTATTAAAAATAAACCTTCCAAAAAATATCACAGTAATAACAAAATTGAATGAAAACGATCTGCAGATGAAACAGGAACTGATTGAATCATAAACCACTTAACAAGAATCAAAGAATACTCAATAGATATTCATGAACCTTTTGTGTTCTACTAAGAACTGATGTCTGGATGAGAAGGACCAGAGCTGAAACTTTAATCCCCAAACAATACCCAATGATGATGTGTGAGGGAGGTCATTTGGAGCAATGGAAAACAAGACCGGGACACGGAGGCTTTCTGAGAGATTCATTCCTCTGGCACCTAAGGAGATATCACTCACTGCTTCATGGGTGCACTCAAGTGTGCTATTTGCTTTGCAATTAGGCCATAACCAAATGGGAGATAGGAAGGTTTTAAAAGTATTCACATGATAGCCAGAGGAGTACAGGATTTTCTGCCTCACCATCCAATTTAGATAACGTCCATTTAAACAATTAGCTGCTCAAACAAGCTGCCGCCGCCGCCGAGCACGACCTCTGATAAATAGCTATAGCCCACATCCAGCTGAATCCAGGTGCAATTAAAGAGCAAAGGGACTTTTTAGAAATATACCAACAGAAATGTGGGGGGCTCTGAAGGGTAGAAACATGCTGTGGTGAAACGGTCAGTTTTTTAGTTTTTTCAAAACAGCTACACAGAAACGTCTACACCAGGATTCTCAAACTCAGTTTCCCTGGGGTCCACTGAAGTCAAAGTCTGGCTAAGGCTGGGCGGTATGGGGTTCCATTTGTGCTAAAAATATGTTTTTTCGTCCTCTGTCTATGTCTTTGGTGGATTGTTTATGTCACGTGTCAAAGTAAAGGCCCGAGGGCCGGATCCAGCTCTCCGGGTAGTTATATTCGGCCCCCCCCCCCAGATCATTGTCTGATTGCTGAAAGCAATCAGAGTATGTTATCCTACTACTTTATTATTCTTACTTTTTATTGTCTGATTGCTGAAAGCAATCAGAGTATGTTATCCTACTACTTTATTATTCTTACTTTTTATTGTCTGATTGCTGAAAGCAATCAGAGTATGTTATCCTACTACTTTATTATTGTCTGATTGCTGAAAGCAATCAGAGTATGTTGTTGTACAACTTTATTGTCTGATTGCTGAAAGCAATCAGAGTATGTTATCCTACTACTTTATTCTTCTTACTTCTTATTCTATTTTCTTATTCCGTCAAATTTCGGCGCGCATCTCCTCCTACAGTTTCGTAGTTAGAATGTTGAAACTTATACAGTTTGTAGTGTTTGGCTCCAAGAAGTGTGCTTGTATTCAGTTTTTTGATTGGACCTATGGTTGATTTTATATTAATATTTTTATGAATTATTTTTCCCATAGACTTAACATTGGGAGCACATGATTGGCTCATATCTTCAAAAATACTGAAGATAACTTCATGAAACTTTCCAATATTTATAGGGTATAGTAAACTACACGTGCTATTAAAATTGTAGATTAATAGTCCTTTATAGCGCACCAGGTGGTTGTTTTAGACATCAAATTGTTTTTGGCCTCTATCTCGAATACCGTAAGTCAGAAATTTATGCTTTCTTTTTCTGTGTGTTCCTTAGATGCTAATGAACGTTTTTCAAATTGGAACCATAGACTTCCGTCTAACTAGATTTTTCGCTATTTGCGATTTTTTCGTAAAACACGTTTTTGGCTCCCTATTCAACATAGTTTGACCAAACTCGACAAAAATTGGTATATACCCTATTTGGACTACCCCAAATTCAATGGTACCACTCAATCCGCGAAATTCCTAACCGTTTTTGAGATAATCGTAATGCTAATGAGGTGGGTGTGGTCACTGATATTTAACATGCTCTAAATCCTACAAAGATTGTCAAAACTTCACAAGTTTTAAAATATAGCTTCATCCTACAGTGATAAAGAAGTATGAAAAGTTTTATGAAAATAGTCCAAAAGGTGGCGCTATAATTTAGGAAAAGGTGTTTAAGCCTCTATCTCAAAAACTACTCAACCTAGCTGCTTAAAATTCAACGCATACGTTGCAGGAAGGGACCTGTATAACATACTGGGAAAAGGGCTCTGCTGCGCCATCTAGTGGTGACTTTAAGAAGGATAAGCTAACTTTGGATGAGTCCTGTTATCTTCCAATAGTTGCAGGTTTCAACTTGCAACCACTTGTATTTTGTTAAGTTGATCAAGGAGGTGTTTGGTTTAAAAATCTCGTACCATTTGGGTTTACGGTTGATTTTATATGAATTTTTAAATATACGTTTTCCCCTATTAAATACATGGGACAAACTTTAAATCACTATTATCTTGAAAAGTAGTTGATCAACTGGTATGAAACTTTGTAAGTAGATACTTCAGACCAATCTTTAAATGCTCAACCAATTTTGGCTCTATTGCGCCACCAGGTGGTCAGTTGGAGCACTAAAGTGTATAGGCCTTATTCTCCAAGTGCATTTGTCTTTAGCCCTACCTTTTACTGCTTTGTGACTCATTGGATAGTAAAATAATAGCCTATATTCATTAGCGATCTCTATTGTGTAAGACTTTTTCGCAATTGACGATTTTTCGCAAACACTATTTTGACTCCCTGTGTCACGTACTTTGACGAATCTTTGCAGTTTTCAACACATACCCTATTTGGTGTATCACAAATCCAATGGTAATATCCGTTTTCCATGGTTCCGTACGGTTTTTGCGTAACACGTCATGCAGATTAGACAAGGTGAGATTGTAATGTTTGCAACGCTGCAGCTCCTTAACAGTTTCACATAACTTCACCAAACTTACAAGACTTCTTCCACAGTGTAAGATGAACAAGCGCAACAACTTTCACGACGGTGCTCCCGTAGGTGGCGTTACAGCCAATTCCTGTCGTTTCCTCTAATATCTCCAAAAGTACTTGACCTACGCGGACAAAACTTGGCGTGCGCGTCGTACAGAAGGTCTTTAACACTCACAGCTAGAGGATATTTCAGATCGGTCTTGCTTTCAGCAATCAGACGCAATTTCTTCAGGGAATTGCAAATCTAGTTATAGTTTATTATTATTATTATTCCGCCGCATTTTTGGCGCGCTTCTCCTCGTAGTCAAAAGCAGTTATAAAGATGGAATCAAAAGTACTTTGTAAAGCTCTATTGTGAGAAGTGTGCTTGTATTTTGTATAGCCATTGGACTTATGGTTGATTTTATATTAATATTTTTATGAATTATTTTTCCCATTGACTTAACATTGTGAGCACTTTTAAATGCTTATATCTTCAAAAATACTAAAGATAATTTCATGAAACTTTCCAATATCATAGGGTATAGTAAACTACACGTTCTCTTAAAATTGCAGCTCAATGCTGCTCTATAGCGCCACCGGGTGATCGTTTTAGTAAGCAGTTTGTTTTTGGCCTCTATCTCGAATACCGTAAGTCAGAAATTTGTGCTTTCTTTTCGTGTGTGTTCCTTGGATGCTAATAAACGTTTTTCAAATTTGGACCATTAAATTCTGTTGGTCTAGATTTTTCGCTATTTGCGATTTTTCGTAAAACACGTTTTTGGCTCCCTATTCAACAAAGTTTCATCAAACTCGACAAAAATTGGTACACACCCTGTTTAGAGTACCCCGAATTCAATGGTACCACTCAATTGGCGATATTCCTTACCGTTTTTGAAAAAACGTAATGCTAATGAGGTGGGTGTGGTCACTGATTTTTTTTAACATGCTCTAAATCCTACAAAGATTGTCAAAACTTCACAAATTTTGAAACATAACTTCATCCTACAGTGATAAAGAAGTACGTAAAGTTTTATGAAAATATTCCTTTAGGTGGGCTTAATTTAGGAAATTGTGTTTAAGCCTCTATCTTTTGTTTTTAAATCTTTGGCGTCATCTAGTGGTGGTCTGATGAAAGTTTGAAAGGCAATTTCTCTAGATCTGTGGAAACTGACATATGCATATACAACCCAGTCTCAGTGAAATGCGTCCCTATTCCACGGCTTTGCACCCTCGGAATACCGTGCATAGTATACGCCAAACACGGTTTTTGCGTGCATATGATACGCAGTTGCAGCCCATTCAAAACAACAGGAGCGGCTTTTAGGTTTCGTTTTGATCACGTGGTCGGATGTTTAGGTTTCTCCGGATCAGGTGACTGATCACGTGACTTTTGAGTTTCTGTCCGGCACCGTAGATCCACTCTTTTTCTGGTGAAAATCCCTCAGAATAAAATATTTTGTGGACTAATCTTTATTTTGATAATATTTCTAGCGAGAAATGTACCCGTTCCTATCACGACATGCATTTATTTTGGACATACAGTTCGTAGTTTGTCTGTTTTGCTTGACTTTTCGGGCTCAAAAATCGTAAAACAGCAACGTCTGGGGTGAACGGAACAATCACGGAACCGGGCGATCAGCAGGATTTGGGACCCGACCCGCATCGGTGCCGGGTCAAGTTAGGGTTAGGGTAGGTTCGGAGAAACCGCCCGGAACCTTTTAATCGGGCCCGAATGACTTCTGTAAAGCTAGAACGTGATCACAGCCTGACCACTTCCGGTCCAGGAGATGGTCGAACGTGATCCCGAAACGGAGATTATCAAAATAAAATAATGTTTCTTTAATTTCTACCTCATAAACAAACACAAATGTCGGTTATTTTAAGTGACAATAACGAGGGATGCTTTCAGACAAATAAAGAAAGAAAAACACAATTGGGTTATTTTTTACTGTTCATTTTTATTATTATTGTTATATATTAATATTTTTATATAATAATAATTATTATTATTATTAGTGGTAGTAGAAGTAGCAGTATTAATTTATTATTTATTGTTGTTATTATTTATATTTCATATCATTGTTATTATGTTAAAAAAATATATAAAGGAATGACATAAACAAAATCCAATTGATTCATAAATTCATTAATACATTCAAAATGTATTAATAATAAATAATATCATTGTTATTATTTTTTTAATAATAATAATAATGTTGTTGTTGTTATTATATCAATAATAAATAAATAATAATTATTATTGATCCATATCAACAGACTCCAAGTTTTTATGATTCTTGAAAGCTGAAGGGGTCAAGAGAGAATCTCACTATTCAGAGAATTTTTTTTAATTATTATTATTTCTTAAAATTTTATTGATACAGGTTTGTGTCTGTTGTATACTTGGTTTAATAAAATATCAGAGGGTGGCGCTGTATCATCCATAGGATGAAACATAAATGTAACGTAGCGCTGTCTGATTTCTTCTGGTCTAGCAGATGAAAATAAGTAATCTCAAAACACAGATTCTAAACCATCAGAATAATGTTCCTGTGATTTCTGCCTCATAAACTAGTAACGTTTATTCACAGGGCAAGCTTCTTAGTGGCAAGAACAAAATATGGAGGACATCACCTGGGTTTTGGGAGGGAATTTAACATATTTTAGGATGTATAAACACTTGGGCTGTGTTTTGATCACTGTTCAATTAGACAGTTGTTTTCAACATTATTTACTTCTTTGTGTTCAAGACGTACTCTTTTTAATGGACATTCTTTCAGGTGTCTCAACTACTATGGCAATGGAACGCTTTTATGTTGCTATGGCGGTAACAAAGGACGCAAAACAAAACCGGAAAGAAGAACGCAAGATCTCAAATCAGAATAAGAGGGAGAAAGAAAGGAAAAAATAACAGTAGACAACATCTAAACAATGTTGCACAAGAGTAAATATATAAATATATTATTCTTAAAAGAAAGGCACAGGATATGTTTCATAGCTTGCAGTTTCTCATAAAAATACATGTACAAATTAAAGTCTATTAACTATTTTAAGAATGTGTTCTAAAATTCAAATAAGACAGGCCTAGTTACATAAGTAAATCATGTTTATAATGGCACTGTCAAAAACAAAACATTTATGTATCAAATTTTTCAAATATATGAAAGTGTTAATACCACATTTTTCTTTTGGTTTTCTGTTTTAGACAAATCTAATCGTTTTGAAATTAAAAGGAACACTATTGAAAGTTAACCAGCACTGAAATCATAACAGAAAAATTAGATTTCTACCATTTCTAAAAACAATGAATAAAACAGTTGCCAAACTATTTATTTTTCATTGCTGCAAGAAGTGTCCGTATTTTTGTCAATTTTTAAAATATTATGAAGTTTATAGATGGATAAATAACATTCAAGATTTTGAAGTGATTTCTTTTGCTTTGGTTCAAGAAATAAACAAAAAATATCCGGCACAGGTCTCTAGATCTTCATTCTCTCTCTCAGTCCTGTCTGCTTGCAGATCCACCATGAATGTGTCAGGACAGAATGGATTAAGGCTATGTATTAAGATGGTCAGCAAGCTTTTCAGTCACTTCTTAAGCTATCATGGGAAGTCCAACCTCTGCTGGGCCTTTCTCCAGAGTGAGTCAACCTGGAGGTTCACTTAAGGTCCCTCGAAAAAGTGGACCCTAAGAACGCGTATGGGTCTATAGAGGGACTGTTCTGTTCAGAATTGTGTGAAGAGGATGGGGATGGGGGTGTGTTCCTTCTCCCTGAGGTCCACTGTCATCTCTACAGTTTAAGTATGATCAGCTCCGGGTGGCTTTGGCTGCCACCAAAGGACAAGACGCTCCGTTTCCCGCTCTAACAAGTGGAGGAAGCACAGTGACGTTTTGATGGAGGAGCTCTGGGATGATGGTATTAAATGCAGAGCTGAGGCCACAAACAGGATCATGCATAGTTCTCTGCAGAGTTCAAGGTGGTGTCAATGTTAGTGGAGATCTTGTTGACTTTATCGTCTGCGTCATTTAATCATGTGAGAGAGGACTTCTTAGAACTGGATGATGTGGATCTGTTGAAGAGACGGGTGAAACTTTGAGGCAGCTGGTCAGAGCAAACCTTCAGACAGGATGGAGACACCCATCAGGTCCTGGAACCTCCTGATCTTCTGCTTCTGAAACTGTTGATGCACATCAGATCCTCAGTCCAGGTTAGATGTCCAGTCTGAAGAAGTTGAGACAAGTTGATCCTTTAAATTAAGATTGATGGGGGAGGAATGCTATGTTCTTTAGAACCTGAATAGAAGTCGTTATGGTGGCAGCTCTCTGCAGGGTGGGGGGGGCATCTCTTTCATGAGGGTCTGCAGAACTAGAAAACTGCAGTTGTTGGCAGAAAACTGCTCTGTTATCTTTGCAGTGTTGGTCATTTTAGCTCCCTTGATCTTCTTTTTCATCTGACCTATTTCTAAAGGTCACGACCCCTGATCCTTTAGGCCTCTTCCTTGTCCTTGCATTGCCTCAGCAGCTGTAAACCATTGTTTGATGTTGTTGAATTTGCAGAAGGTTTTGGTCTGCAGGCATGTCCTCACAAAAACTGATCTAGGTGTTCCAATCTTTGCATTTTTCATCTTGGACTCATCCGTCTATAACAGTCTTCACTTTGGGTTCAGCTGATTTCAGCTTTCTTCTGTCGGTTGGGATGACATGAGGCGGTGATTTGAAAGTCTCAAAGCAGCGCAGGGAACTGAGTGATACATCGTGTAGTAGTGGAGTGTTCGTGGGACAGGTCACCTGCTGTTTGTAATAAACTTAATTACATTTGAAAAATATATGAAAAAACAAAACAGCACTGACCCTAAAGAGCATGGATAACCCTCGATGGGGCTTTAAGCTCGTGGATCCTGTAAAACCTGCTGATGGGTCGCTCTCATTAGAATTGATACATACATCACTGTTGAAGTGTGGGACCTCTGTAAAATTCAAAATTCATCAATACATTTAAAAAATGTGAAATAGCTTTGGTATGAACTCAAAATTTGGAAGGTTAGACTATATTTCTTCGCAGAAGTCATGATACATCCCAGAATGTACAGCACATTTTAGGAGGAGACGGTTGAAATTTTACTCTGTTAGCAGCAAAGTCGACAAAGTTAAGCTCCAGTTAATGTCTATTCATGTATATTACTTAAATGTTGTCTATGTTTCAGGGAGGACTGATCAAACAACCCATGAGTGATCATTGTTGTTTAGGAACAATCCTCTAAACTTCTTAAAATGTACAAACTAGGAGTTGTTACTACGCAGAGTCTAAAGTCCTTGTCACCAACAGATTACATTAAACACAAGCATACAAGAATCCTGAAGTCCTAAATAATTAAGTTTCCGAAAAAAGAGTTTGTCAATTTTTACAGCACTGTTAACTTTACCAATTTAAAATCTAAAAAACACCTGTTCATTTATCAATTTATTAGCAATATCAGAGCTCATATTCATTTATATCATTATTTTATTAATAAATAATTTGTTTAAGCCTTCCATCTCTTTGACCTGTGGTCTGATAAGAAGTTAAAAGTAACTATTCACAAAAAAATTAGGGATATTATTTACAATTACATAGTCATCCCCAAAACGACTTGTTTATTTCGCACCAAAAATCGCTTCCCAACCCAATCTCTAGTGAAACTTGACAGTAATTCTCCAAATATCCTAAAGCTTTTTTGAATGGCGTACACCAGGGGTGTCAAACTCAGTCGCACAGGGGGCCAAAATCCAAAACACGCCTTAGTTTTCGGGCCAAACGGGATAAACATTTATTGAACACACTAAAAATACATTATTAAAACTTTAAAACTGTAACTTTTTAATACAATTATGAATTAAATATTAATGGCATCACCTGCAAAAATGTTGGTATGAATCCTGTAAGCTGAATTTGACTGCTGAAGATGAATGCTGATAGATGAATTTTAATAAAGAATAAAAAATTGTCTGAATAATGAGATTCTCTCTTGACCCTTCAGCTTTCAAGAATCATTAAAACTTGGAGTCTGTTGATCTTGCGGATCAACAATGTATTTATGAATCAATTGGATTTTGTTTATGTCATTCATTTTATTATTTTTTTTTATATAATAACAATAATGATGATAATAATAATAATAATAACAACAATAATAATAAATTAATACTGCTACTTTTACTACCACTAATAATAATAATAATAATTATTATTATATTAAAAATAATATATTAAAAATAATAATAAAAAAAACAGTAAAAAAATAACCCAATTGTGTTTTACTTTATTCATTTTGTCTGAAAGCCTCCCTCGTTATTGTCACTTAAAATAACCGACATTTGTGTTTGTTTATGAGGCAGAAATTAAAGAAACATTATTTTATTTTGATAATCTCCGTTTCGGGATCACGTTTGACCGTCTCCTGGACCGGAAGTGGCCAGACTGAACACATTCTAGCTTTACAGAAGTCATTCGGGCCCGATTAAAAATGTTCCGGGCGGGTTCTCCGAACCTTCCCTAACCCTAACCTTGACCCGGCACCGATGCGGGTCGGGTCCCAAATCCTGCTGATCGCCCGGTTCCGTGATTGTTCCGTTCACCCCAGACGTTGCTGTTTTACGATTTTTGAGCCCGAAAAGTCAATCAAAACAGACAAACTACGAACTGTATGTCAAAAATAAATGCATGTCGTGATAGTAACGGGGACATTTCTCGCTAGAAATATTACCAAAATAAAGATTAGTCCACAAAATATTTTATTCTGAGGGATTTTCACCAGAAAAAGAGTGGATCTCCGGTGCCGGACAGAAACTCAAAAGTCACGTGATCAGTCACGTGATCCGGAGAAACCTAAACATCCGACCACGTGATCAAAACGAAACCTAAAAGCCGCTCCTGTTGTTTTGAATGGGCTGCAACTGCGTATCATATGCACGCAAAAACCGTGTTTGGCGTATACTATGCACGGTATTCCGAGGGTGCAAAGCCGTGGAATAGGGACGCATTTCACTGAGACCGGGTTGGCATACATATATAAAGTGGGTATTTTTGGCTTTTAATAGTAACAGCTTTAAAATTGCTTTAATACGGTATTGCTTTCAGCAATCAGACGCAATTTCTTTATAGGAATTGCAAATCTAGTTGTCTGATTGCTGAAAGCAATCAGAGTATGTTGTTGTACAACTTTATTATAGTTTATTGTCTGATTGCTGAAAGCAATCAGAGTATGTTATCCTACTACTTTATTATATTTTTTTCTTATTCTATTTTCTTATTCCGTCAAAGTTTGGCGCGCTACTCCTCCTACAGTTTAAAAGGTAAAAAGCTAAAACTTATACAGTTTGTAGAACTTGGTCGTGAGAAGTGTGCTTGTATTTTGTTTAGCCATTGGACTTATGGTTGATTTTATATTAATATTTTTATGAATTATTTTTTCCATAGACTTAACATTGTGAGCACTTTTAAATGCTTATATCTTCAAAAATACTAAAGATAATTTCATGAAACTTTCCAGTATGTTATAATATAGTAAACTACACGATCTATTAAAATTGCAGCTCAATTCTGCTCTATAGCGCCACCAGGCGGTCGTTTGAAAAGTGAACTAGTTTTTGGGCTCTATCTCGAATACCGTAAGTCAGAAATTTGTGCTTTCTTTTTCTGTGTGTTCCTTGGATGCTAATGAACGTTTTTCAAATTGGGACCATGGACTTCCGTCTAACTAGATTTTTCGCAATTTACGATTTTTCGCAAAACACGTTTTTGGCTCTAAATTCCACATAGTTTCACTAAAGTTGACAAGATATCTTGTATACCCTATTTAGACTACCCCGAATCCAATGGTACCACTCACTTTGCGAAATTCCTTACCGTTTTTGAGATAATCGTAATGCTAATGAGGTGGGTGTGGTCACTGATTTTTAACATGCTCAAAATACTACTAAGATTGTCAGAACTTCACAAGTTTTGAAATACAGCTTCATCCTACAGTGATAAAAAAGTATGAAAAATTTTATGAAAATATTCCAATAGGTGGCGCTATAATTAAGGAAATTGTGTTTAAGCCTATATCTCAAAAACTACTCAACCTAGCTGCATAAAATGCAACGCATAGGTTGCAGAAGGGGACTTGTATAACATACTCGAAAAAGGGCTATTATGCGCCACCTAGTGGTGACTTAAGAAGGATAAGCTAACTTTGGATGGGTCCTATTATCTTCCAAATAATTGCAGGTATCAACATGCAACCACTTGCATTTTGTTAAGCTGATCAAGGAGATGTTTGGTTTGAAACTTCGTACCATTTGGGTTTACGGTTGATTTTATATGAATTTTTAAAAATATTTTTTCCCCCTATCAAAATGTATGGGACAAACTTTAAATCCCTATTATCTTGAAAAGTAGTTGATCAACTAGTATAAAACTTTGTAAGTATATACTTCAGACCAATATTTAAATGCTCAATCAATTTTGGCTCTATTGCGCCACCAGGTGGTCAGTTGGAGCACTAAAGTGTATAGGCCTTATTCTCCAAGTGCATTTGTCTTAAGCCCTACCTTCTACTGTTTTGTGATTCATTGGATAGTAAAATAATAGTCTATATTCATCAGCGATCTCTATTGTGTAAGACTTTTTCGCAATTTACGATTTTTCGCAAAACACTTTTTTGACTCCCTTCGTCACATACTTTGACTAATCTTCACAGTTTTCTACACATACCCTATTTGAGCTACAACAAATCCAATGGTAATATCCGTTTTCCACAGTTCCGTACCGTTTTTGCGTAACACGTCGTGCAAATTAGACAAGCTGAGATTGTAATGTTTTCAACGCTGCAGCTCCTTAACAGTTTCACATAACTTCACCAAACTTCCAAGACTTCTTTCACAGTGTAAGATGAGCAAGCACAACAACTTTCACGACGGTGCTCCCGTAGGTGGCGCTACTGCCAATGCCTGACGTTTCCTCTAATATCTCCAAAAGTACTTGACCTACGCGGACAAAACTTGGCGTGCGTGTCGTACAGAAGGTCTTTAACACTTGCAGCTAGTGGATATTTCAGATCGGTCTTGCTTTCAGCAATCAGACGCAATTTCTTCAGGGAATTGCAAATCTAGTTATTATTATTATTCCGCCGCATTTTTGGCGCGCTTCTCCTCGTAGTCAAAAGCAGTTATAAAGATGGAATCAAAAGTACTTTGTAAAGCTCTATTGTGAGAAGTGTGCTTGTATTTTGTATAGCCATTGGACTTATGGTTGATTTTATATTAATATTTTTATGAATTATTTTTCCCATTGACTTAACATTGTGAGCACTTTTAAATGCTTATATCTTCAAAAATACTAAAGATAATTTCATGAAACTTTCCAATATCATAGGGTATAGTAAACTACACGTTCTCTTAAAATTGCAGCTCAATGCTGCTCTATAGCGCCACCGGGTGATCGTTTTAGTAAGCAGTTTGTTTTTGGCCTCTATCTCGAATACCGTAAGTCAGAAATTTGTGCTTTCTTTTCGTGTGTGTTCCTTGGATGCTAATAAACGTTTTTCAAATTTGGACCATTAAATTCTGTTGGTCTAGATTTTTCGCTATTTGCGATTTTTCGTAAAACACGTTTTTGGCTCCCTATTCAACAAAGTTTCATCAAACTCGACAAAAATTGGTACACACCCTGTTTAGAGTACCCCGAATTCAATGGTACCACTCAATTGGCGATATTCCTTACCGTTTTTGAAAAAACGTAATGCTAATGAGGTGGGTGTGGTCACTGATTTTTAACATGCTCTAAATCCTACAAAGATTGTCAAAACTTCACAAATTTTGAAACATAACTTCATCCTACAGTGATAAAGAAGTACGTAAAGTTTTATGAAAATATTCCTATAGGTGGCGCTATAATTTAGGAAATTGTGTTTAAGCCTCTATCTTTTGTTTTTAAATCTTTGGCGTCATCTAGTGGTGGTCTGATGAAAGTTTGAAAGGCAATTTCTCTAGATCTGTGGAAACTGACATATGCATACATATATAAAGTGGGTATTTTTGGCTTTTAATAGTAACAGCTTTAAAATTGCTTTAATACGGTATTGCTTTCAGCAATCAGACGCAATTTCTTTATAGGAATTGCAAATCTAGTTATAGTTTATTATTATTATTATTATTCCGTCGGATTTTTGACGGGCTTCTCCTCCTAGTCTAAAGTAGCTATAAAGTTGGAATCAAAAGTACTTTGTAAAGCTCTATTATAAGATTTGTGCTATTACTTATGGTACCAAAAGCTTCAATGGGTGATTTATGATTAATATTTTTCTGACTAAAATTTCCCATTGAAAATGCATTGACCAAGAATTTTCCCAGCATGCCACAAAAAGCTTCTTAAAACCTTGAGTTAGATGGGTGTCTGTATTTATGGTACTTCCCCAAAGGTCATAAAAGTACTGAGTACTTTGAAGTTTATTTAAAGACTTCTTAAGCCTCCTGTAAACTTAAAATAAACTTAAGAGATTTTTGAGAGTTTCTTAAAACTTTAAAATGAAATGTCAAAGGTGATTTCAAACAAAACACTTAAACTCTGCTCAAAAGAAATGTTTCATAAGTTTTCAAGAAGGTTAAGATAGTTCTTCAGAGTTCCCTGACCTGTTTCCAACATTTTTAAAGTAAAATAAACAACATTTAAAGCTTTAAAAAGGTATTGGCTTCTCAAAACCTTTAGTGTAGTGTCTGTTTGTAAATCCCAAGAGGCTCTAAATGGTACAGAATATTTGAAAAATATACTTAAGCTTAAAGAAGTTTTGTTAACTTCTATGAAAGCTTAAACATTGTGAAAGAAACTTTAAAAAGTAAAACTTCAACTATAAAAAAACAGCTAATACTTCAAACAATGGAAGTGGATCTAAAGCTTCCAACATTAAAAGATAACATTTGGAAGTGCTTGGAACCGTTTCCTGTAAGCGATTAACTAACACAAATAACATTTAAAGCTTAAAAATAGTAAGTAAAAGTCCTAAATACTAACACCAAAAAACTTCACATCATTCCTCAGTATGGTTTCTGAAACACCCTGAGTGAAGGGCCAAGAGTTAGACCTCCTGATTGCTCACAAGTTCCAGCTGTTGTACATGACAACAAAGAAGCTTGGTCTCTGCAGATGAAACAATTTCATTCCTAACCTTTAAGGATTTGCATTTAAAGACTTTAGGTGTCTCTGAACAGTGTTAATGCAGCAAAGCTAAGTTCTCTGAAACTACAAGAGATAAAAGGAAAAAAAACACTAATGTCTTGGTCACTGAATTTGTTTTTAATGAAATATAATGTTTAAAATCTTTGGCGTCATCTAGTGGTGGTCTGATAAAAGTTTGAGAGACGATTTCTCTAGATCTGTGGAAACTGACATGTGAGTACATCTATAAAGTAGGTATTTTTGGCTTTTGATAGCAACAGCTTTAAAAATGTTTCACTAGATGTTTGTTTGTAAATGAAACATCCTGAAAGTGAACAATTACAGCTAATAAAAGCTATTTAAAAGTCCTAATGAAAGAGACCAAAAAATTTCCCAGCATGCCTCAATAATTGGCCTCTCACAACCTTGAGTGTGGTGTCTGTTTATACTGATGGGGTTCCTCCCATGAGGCTGTTCTTGATATGGTCACATGTTCAAGCATGTGTTGCAGGTGAGACTCTCTGCAGGTGAGACTCGCTTACTGCATGTAGCAGTCCCTGCAGGTGCGACTCGCTTAGTGCATGTAGCAGTCCCTGCAGGTGAGACTCGCTTACTGCATGTAGCAGTCCCTGCAGGTGAGACTCGCTTACTGCATGTAGCAGTCCCTGCAGGTGAGACTCGCTTAGTGCATGTAGCAGTCCCTGCAGGTGAGGCTCGCTTAGTGCATGTAGCAGTCCCTGCAGGTGAGGCTCGCTTAGTGCATGTAGCAGTCCCTGCAGGTGAGACTCGCTTACTGCATGTAGCAGTCCCTGCAGGTGAGACTCGCTTAGTGCATGTAAGAATCCCTACTGGTGAGACTGACTTACTGCATGTGCAATTTCCATGTTGGAAAGAACTAAATATGGAATTGTGTAAGAAAAACTAATGACAGTTTGTAAATGTGAAAGAGTTTAAAACACAGAAATTGAAAAACTCTAAGTGAAGAGTCAAACCTGCTGTTCAGTGACAACAAAGAAGCTTGGTCTCTGCTGAATAAATAATTTCATTCTCAACTTTTAAGAATTTGCGTTTAAAGACTTTAGTTTTCTGTGAACAGTGTTAATACAGCAAAGCAAAGTTCTCTGAAACTACAGGAGATAAAACAAAAAATAAAAATAAAAAACACTTTAATAACTTGGTCACTGATTTTGTTTTTTTTTATAAAATGTAAGTTTAAAATCTTTGGCGTCATCTAGTGGTGGTCTGATGAAAGTTTGAAAGGCAATTTCTCTAGAGCTAGGGAAACTGACATATGCGTACATATATAAAGTGGGTATTTTTGGCTTTTGATAGTAACAGCTTTAAAATTGCTTTAATACGGTATTGCTTTCAGCAATCAGACGCAATTTCTTTATAGGAATTGCAAATCTAGTTCTTACTTTTTATTATATTTTCTTATTCCGTCAAAAGTTTGTCCCGCATCTCCTCCTACAGTTTTATAGTTAGAAAGTTGAAACTTATACAGCTTGTAGGGCTTGGTGGTGTGAGGTGCGCTATTATTCAGTTTTTTGATAGGAGTTATGGTTGATTTTATATGAATATTTTTATGAAATATTTTTCCCATTGACTTTGCATTGTGAGCACCTAAAAATGCTCATATCTTCAAAAATACAAAAGATAATTTCATGAAACTTTAGAATATTGTAGCCTATAGTAAACTACACGTTCTATTAAATTTCTAGTTCAATGGTACTCTATAGCGCCACCAGGTGGTCGTTTAAGTGCAAAATTCGTTTTTGGCCTCTATCTCGAATACCGTAAGTCAGAAATTTGTGCTTTCTTTTTCTGTGTGTTCCTTGGATGCTAATGAACGTTTTTCAAATTGGGACCATGGACTTCCGTCTAACTAGATTTTTCGCAATTTGCGATTTTTCGTAAAACACGTTTTTGGCTCCCTATTCAACATAGTTTAACCAAACTCGACAAAAATTGGTATATACCCTATTTAGACTACCCCGAATTCAAATGGTAACAACTCAATTGGCCAATTCTTTACGTTATTTATGAATAATCGTAAATGCTAATGAAGGTGGGTGTGGTCACAGATTTTTAACATGCTTTAAATTTACAAAGATTGTCAAACTTCACAAGTTTTAAAATGTAGCTTCATCAGTGATAAGAAGTATGAAAATTTTATGAAAAATATTCAATAGGTGGCGCTATAATTTAGGAATTTTGTTTTAGGACTCTATCTCAAAAACTACTCAACCTAGCTGCAAAAAATTTGACGCATAGTTGAGGAGGATTGGTAGAACATACTAGAAGAAGGGCTCTGTTTCGCCACCTAGTGGTGACTTAAGAAGGATAAGCTAACTCTGGATGGGTCCTCTTATCTTCCAAATTAATGCAGGTACCAACATGCAACCACTTGTATTTTGTTAAGTTGATTCAAGGAGATGTTTGGTTTAAAACTTCATACCATTTGGGTTTATGTGGTTTATTTTATATGAATTTTTAAAAATATGTTTTTCTCCCTATCAAAATACCATGGGACAAACTTTAAATCCCTATTATCTAAAAAAGTAGTTGATAACAGGTATGAAACTTTGTAAGTAGATACTTCAGACCAATCTTTAAAATGCTCAATCAATTTTGGCTCTATTGCGCCACCAGGTGGTCAGTTGGAGAACTAAAGTGTACAGGCCTTATTCTCAAGTGCATTTGTCTTAAGCCCTACCTTCTACTTCTTTGTGATTCATTGGATAGTAAAATAATAGCCAATATTCATCAGCGATCTCTATTGTGTAAGACTTTTTCGCAATTTACGATTTTTGAAAAAAAATGTTTTTGACTCCCTTTGTTACACTTTGACGAATCTTTGCAGTTTCTGCACATACCCTATTTGGGCTACCACAAATCCAATGGTAATATCCAATTCCACAGTTCCGTACGGTTTTTGCGTAACACGTCATGCCAATTAGACAAGCTGAGATTGTAATGTTTCAACGCTGCAGCTCCTTAACAGTTTCATAATTTCACCAAACTTACAAGACTTCTTCCACAGTGTAAGTCAGCAAGCGCACAAACTTTCACAACGTGCTCCCGTAGGTGGCTGCTACTGTCAATTCCTGTCGTTTTCTCTTATATCTCAAAAGTACTTGAACTACGCGGACGAAACTCGTCGTGCTCGTCGTACGAGAGGTCTTTAACACGCTTGCGGCTGTAGGATGTTTTAGATCGGTGTTGCTTTCAGCAATCAGACGCAATTTCTTCAGGGAATTGCAAATCTAGTTATATTTTTTATTCCGTCAAAAGTTTGTCCCGCATCTCCTCCTACAGTTTTTATAGTTAGAAAGTTGAAACTTACACAGTTTGTAGTGCTTGGTGTGTGAGGTTGCGCTATTATTCAGTTTTTTTGATTGGAGTTATGGTTGATTTTATATTTAATATTTTATGAAATATTTTTCCCATTGACTTTGCATTGTAAGCACCTAAAAATGCTCATATCTTCAAAAAATGCTAAAGATAATTTCATGAAACTTTACAATATTGTAGCCTATAGTAAACTACACGTTCTATTACATTTCTAGTTCAATGGTATTCTATAGCGCACCAGGTGGTCGTTTAAGTGGCAAATTAGTTTTTGGCCTCTATCTCGAATACCGTAAGTCAGAAATTTATGCTTTCTTTTTCTGTGTGTTCCTTGGATGCAACTGAACGTTTTTTTCAAATTGGGACCATAGACTCCCGTCTAACTAGATTTTTTCGCAATTTGCGATTTTTCATAAAAACAGTTTTTGGCTCCTATTCACATAGTTTAACTAAACTCCACAAAAAGTGGTACTTACCCTATTTAGACTACCCGATTTCAATGGTACCACTCAATCCGCGAAATTCCTTACCGTTTTTGAAATAATTGTAATGTAATGAGGTGGGTGTGGGTCACTGATTTAACATGCTCTAAATCCACAAGTAGTCAAAACTTCACAAGTTTTGAAATATAACTTATCCTACGAGTGATGAAGAAGTATGAAAAGTTTTATGAAATATTCCAATTTAGGTGGCGCTATAATTATAGGAAATGGTATTTTAAGGCCTCGTATCTTTCAAAACTACTCAACCTAGCTATGTAAAATCAACGCATAGATTGCAGGAGGAGGACTTGTATAACATACTAGAAATAGGGCACTGCTGCGCCACCTAGTGGTGACTTAAGAAGGAATAAAGCAAAGTGGGATGGTCCTGTTATTTTCCAAGTAATTGTAGATATGACATGCAACACTTGGATTTTTTTAAGCCTTATGAAGGAGATGTTTGGTTTAAAATTTCGTACCATTGGGTTTATGGTTGATTTTATATGAATTTTTAAAATTATTTTTTCCCCCTATCAAAATACATGGGACAAACCTTAAATCCCAATTATCTTGAAAAATAGTTGATCAACTGGTATGAAACTTTGTAGGTAGATACTTCAGACCAATCTTTAAATGCTCAATCAATTTTGGCTCTATTGCGCCACCAGGTGGTCAGTTGGAGCACTAAAGTGTATAGGCCTTATACTCCAAGTGCATTTGTCTTAAGCACTACCTTTTACTTCTTTGTGATTCATTGGATAGTAAAACAATAGCCTATATTCATCAGCGATCTTTATTGTGTAAGACTTTTTCGCAATTGACGATTTTTCGCAAAACACTTTTTTGACTCCCTTTGTCTCATACTTTGACGAATCTTTGCAGTTTTCAGCACATACCCTATTTGGACTACCACAAATCCAATGGTGATATCCGTTTTTCATGGTTCCGTACGGTTTTTGCGTAACACGTCATGCAAATTAGACAAGCTGAGATTGTAATGTTTGCAAAGCTGCAGCTCCTTAACAGATTCACATTACTTCACCAAACTTACAAGACTTCTTCCACAGTGTGAGATGAGCAAGCGCAACAATTTTCACGACGGTGCTCCCGTAGGTGGCGCTACAGCCAATTCCTGTCGTTTTCTCTAATATCTCCAAGAGTACTTGACCTACGCGGACGAAACTTGGCGTGCGCGTCGAACGGAAGGTCTTTAACGCTTGCAGCTAGAGGATATTTCAGATTGGTCTTGCTTTCAGCAATCAGACGCAATTTCTTCAGGGAATTGCAAATCTAGTTGTCTGATTGCTGAAAGCAATCAGAGTATGTTATCCTACACCTTTATTATATTTTTTTATTATTATATTTTCTTATTCCGTCAAAGTTTGCCGGCCTACTCCTCCTACAGTTTAGCAGCTACAAAGCTGAAACTTATACAGTATGTAGGGCTTGGTGGTCTTACGTGTGCTTGTATTCAACTTTTTAATTGGAGTTATGGTTGATTTTATATTAATATTTTTATGAATTATTTTTCCCATTGACTTAACATTGGGAGCACCTTTAAATGCTTATATCTTCAAAAGTACTAAAGATAATTTCATGAAACTTTACAATATTGTAGCCTATAGTAAACTACACGTTCTATTAAAATTGTAGCTCAATAGTACTCTATAGCGCCACCAGGTGGCCGTTTAAGTAAGCAATTCGTTTTTGGCCTCTATCTGGAATACCGTAAGTCAGAAATTTATGCTTTCTTTTTCTGTGTGTTCCTTGGATGCTAATGAACGTTTTTCAAATTGGGACTATGGACTTCCGTCTACTTAGATTTTTCGCAATTTGCGATTTTTCGTAAAACACGTTTTTGGCTTCAAATTCCACATAGTTTGACCAAACTTGACAAGATATCTTACATACCCTATTTAGACTACCCCGAATTCAATGGTACCACTCAATTTGCGAAATTCCTTACCGTTTTTTAGATAATCGTAATGCTAATGAGGTGGGTGTGGTCACTGATTTTTAACATGCTCTAAATCCTACAAAGATTGTCAAAACTTCACAAGTTTTAAAATATAGCTTCATCCTACAGTGATAAAGAAGTGTGAAAAGTTTTATGAAAATATTCCAAAAGGTGGCGCTATAATTTAGGAAATTGTGTTTAAGCCTCTATCTCAAAAACTACTGAACCTAGCTGCATAAAATTCAACGCATAGGGTACAGTGGGAGAGTTATATAACATACTAAAAAAAGGGCTCTGCTGCGCCACCTAGTGGTGACTTAAGAAGGATAACCTAACTTTGGATGGGTCCTGTTATATTCCAGATAATTGCAGATATAAACATGCAACCACTTGCATTTTGTTTAGTTGATCAAGGAGGTGTTTGGTTTAAAACTTCGTACCATTTGGGTTTATGGTTGATTTTATATGAATTTTTAAAAATATTTTTTCCCCCTATCAAAATACATGGGACAAACTTTAAATCCCTATTATCTTGAAAAGTAGTTGATCAACTGGTATGAAACTTTGTATGTAGATACTTCAGACCAATTTTTAAATGCTCAATCAATTTTGGCTCTATTGCGCCACCAGGTGGTCAGTTGGAGCACTAAAGTGTATAGGCCTTATTCTCCAAGTGCATTTGTCTTCAGCCCTACCTTTTACTGCTTTGTGATTCATTGGATAGTAAAATAATAGCCTTTATTCATCAGCGATCTCTATTGTGTAAGACCTTTTCGCAATTTACGATTTTTCGCAAAACACTTTTTTGACTCCCTTTGTCACATACTTTGATGAATCTTTACAGTTTTCTACGCATACCCTATTTGGACTACCACAAATCCAATGGTAATATCCGTTTTCCATAGTTCCATATTGTTTTTGCGTAACACGTCATGCAAGTTAGACAAGCTGAGATTGTAATGTTTGCAACGCTGCAGCTCTTTGACAGTTTCACATAACTTCACCAAACTTACAAGACTTCTTCCACAGTGTAAGATGAGCAAGTACAACAACTTTCACAACGGTGCTCCCATAGGTGGCGCTACTATCAATCCCTGTCGTTTCCTCTAATATCTCCCAAAGTATTTGACCTACGCGGACGAAACTCGTTGTGCGCGTCGGACGGGAGGTCTTTAACATGCCTGCGGCTGTGCAGTGTTTTAGATCGGTATTGCTTTCAGCAATCAGACGCAATTTCTTCAGGGAATTGCAAATCTAGTTATATTTTCTTATTCCGTCAAAAGTTTGTCCCGCATCTCCTCCTACAGTTTTATAGTTAGAAAGTTGAAACTTACACAGTTTGTAGTGCTTGGTGGTGTGAGGTGCGCTATTATTCAGTTTTTTGATTGGAGTTATGGTTGATTTTATATTAATATTTTTATGAAATATTTTTCCCATTGACTTTGCATTGTAAGCACCTAAAAATGCTCATATCTTCAAAAATACTAAAGATAATTTCATGAAACTTTACAATATTGTAGCCTATAGTAAACTACACGTTCTATTACATTTCTAGTTCAATGGTACTCTATAGCGCCACCAGGTGGTCGTTTAAGTGCAAAATTAGTTTTTGGCCTCTATCTCGAATACCGTAAGTCAGAAATTTATGCTTTCTTTTTCTGTGTGTTCCTTGGATGCAACTGAACGTTTTTTCAAATTGGGACCATAGACTTCCGTCTAACTAGATTTTTCGCAATTTGCGATTTTTCATAAAACACGTTTTTGGCTCCCTATTCAACATAGTTTAACTAAACTCCACAAAAAGTGGTACATACCCTATTTAGACTACCCCGAATTCAATGGTACCACTCAATCCGCGAAATTCCTTACCGTTTTTGAAATAATCGTAATGTAAATGAGGTGGGTGTGGTCACTGATTTTTAACATGCTCTAAATCCTACAAAGATAGTCAAAACTTCACAAGTTTTGAAATATAACTTTATCCTACAGTGATGAAGAAGTATGAAAAATTTTGTGAAAATATTCCAATAGGTGGCGCTATAATTTAGGAAATGGTGTTTAAGCCTCTATCTCAAAAACTACTCAACCTAGCTATGTAAAATTCAACGCATAGGTTGCAGGAGGAGACTTGTATAACATACTAGAAATAGGGCACTGCTGCGCCACCTAGTGGTGACTTAAGAAGGATAAGTTAAGTTTGGATTGGTCCTGTTATTTTCCAAATAATTGTAGATATGAACATGCAACCACTTGTATTTTGTTAAGCTTATGAAGGAGATGTTTGGTTTAAAATTTCGTACCATTTGGGTTTATGGTTGATTTTATATGAATTTTTAAAATTATTTTTTCCCCCTATCAAAATACATGGGACAAACTTTAAATCCCTAATATCTTGAAAAGTTGTTGATCAACTGGTATGAAACTTTGTAGGTAGATACTTCAGACCAATCTTTAAATGCTCAATCAATTTTGGCTCTATTGCGCCACCAGGTGGTCAGTTGGAGCACTAAAGTGTAAAGGCCTTATACTCCAAGTGCATTTGTCTTAAGCACTACCTTTTACTGCTTTGTGATTCATTGGATAGTAAAACAATAGCCTATAATCATTTGCGATCTCTATTGTGTAAGACTTTTTCGCAATTTACGATTTTTAGCAAAACACTTATTTGACTCCCTTTGTCACATACTTTGACAAAACTTTGCAGTTTTCTACACGTCCCCTATTTGGACTACCACAAATCCAATGGTAATATCCGTTTTCCATAGTTCCGTACGGTTTATGCGTTACACGTCGTGCAATTTAGACAAGCTGAGATTGTAATGTTTGCAACGCTGCAGCTCTTTGACAGTTTCACATAACTTCACCAAACTTACAAGACTTCTTCCACAGTGTAAGATGAGCAAGCGCAACATCTTTCACAACGGTGCTCCCGTAGGTGGCGCTACAGCCAATTCCTGTCGTTTTCTCTAATATCTCCAAAAGTACTTGACCTACGCGGACGAAACTTGGCGTGCGCGTCGAACGGGAGTTCTTTAACATGCCTGAGGCTGTGCAGTGTTTTAGATCGGTATTGCTTTCAGCAATCAGACGCAATTTCTTCAGGGAATTGCAAATCTAGTTTTATCTTGTTATTCATGGCACGATGTTATCTTATTTTTACTTATATCATTTTGACAAAATATATTTATGGAGAGTAAAATACTGAAAGTTATTTAAGGCCTAAGTTGATTTCTTCTGGAAGAATATTCCCGCTTCTTTATTGTCATAATTATTTTAAAAAGTTTTAAAAATTTGCATTCTGCTAGCTGTTTGGACTAATTTAGCATTTTTTTTTTCAGTTTTTTAGGCTAATTTGGCATTTCACTAATATTTCAGCTAGCTATCAACTTCAGTGTTTTCATGTATTACCTTCAGTGTTTTTAGTTATAGACTTCAGTGTTTTCAGCCATCAGCTTCAGTTTTTTCAGCTATCAATTTAAGCGTTTTTAGTTATCAATTTCAGCATCTTCAGCAGCCACATTCAGCTTACAGCATTCACTTCAGCATTATTACATGTAATGCTGTATATCTAGTTTTTCAAATGTTTTAGCATTGTATTTTTCTATGAAGATTACAGAAATGGATTATTTAAAATTTGGCTATGTGTGTATTTCTGGAAAACCATAAATGTTTATTTAGGCTTTGATTGTTACCCTTCTTCTGTACAAACCAACCCCAACCCCACATCAGAGAAGAAAACAGTAATGTGGCCCTCACAAGAACAAGTTTGGGGACCCCTGAACTAAAAGACAGTTGTGCGTTCTCTAATTATTCTGAAGTGGTTGGATGGCTCAGATGGTGCAGGACTGCCATGTAGAAAACCTGGATGCCATCCCGGGTGTGGATCAAGTCTAATCCAATCTCGGACCGTTGATGCTCCCTCACGGGGGCTCTCCTGTGCAGTACAGATACAGGGCTGTGTCAAGAAGAGCATCTAGTGTAAAAACTCTCTACAAAGACGAAATGTCGACAAGAACAATGTGCCTCGCTTTTATCTCAAGTGAAACTAACTTCTTTACAGAAAGCATATCTATTCTTGTTTTAAGTCCCACTACAATCCTCTGCGATCATCATATATTTTCAATTAAGTTACAGAATGAGCTGTGTTGAAGAAGAAAAGATAAAAGCAGTTCTGAGAATTGCTTTTTAATTTCATTTAAGAGACAAGTAATGCAGGTACATTTTGAAAATGAAACAGTATTTCCAGTATTAACTTTTATTTTTATTTTTGAGTCACAAACACTTCCGTAGTTTTTTGCCAAAATCTAAACATAGTTTCTACACCTCTTATTTGTGTTGATACAGAGAAAGCCTATCTCATTTCCCATCATCAGTCAGTTTTCTACTTTTTGAGGTTTTAAATGCATTTTACTGTTCATTCCTCACTATAAAGAACCCCAAAACGGTTTTTTGATCTGTTCATGCATTTAAGAGTAATCCTGTAAAAACCTGCGCTATCTGCAGTAGCCCCTCCCCTACCCATGAAAATGAGCGGTTGGAAACGTGCTGATGTAAGATCAATGCCAACATCTCCCTCCAGGAAGAGTCTGTGGTGCAAGCTCCGCCTCCAGACTACAACGAAAGCACGCCCATCTTCTCTGCGGAGCTGTGGCAGGAGATAACTACCTTCCTGTACCAGAACCACTCTCTGATCCATTTTGTAAATGTGGTCTTGCTTCTTTTCCAATCGGACTGAACTTCTGTTCTCTCTGAGATTCTTCAGTCTGAATATGAAACGAACCGAGAGCGGAACAACTGAACCAAAACAGCCACCGTACCCGACAGTCACGTGATGTAAACACGGTAGAAATGAGGTGATCGGTGGGACAAATGTAGAGCATTGATTGTCATGTTATCCAAAAGGAAATAATTGTTCCAGCTGTTTACTTGTTAGAACGTTTATTTTAACACTGAAAAACATAGAACTCTCTTTTCTGTGTCTCCTACGCGGCGCCGGCTGCTGCTGTGAAAGCTCTATTGTAGTTTCAACAGAATTTTCTTCAAAACGAACCATAAAACCACAACGTTGAGACACAGAAACTCATTAAAATGTGTTCAGATGAATTCATGCTCAATAAAACAACTTTTAACGTGATCCACATTGATTCTACTGACGTGTCTTATAGCGTGTATCTAACCATCATGCAGGATTCCTCAAACCAGCAGTAAAAGTCTTGAATCTGGGCTTAATACAGACGATCAAAATCCATCAAAGAAATAAAAAGTTTGGAAAAGAGAAAAATCAGACATCTTTAATACCTTCCAGGTATTAAAATGGCCCACAAAAAAGTCTCATATTTTCTAAATAATTTGTTTTTTAGTGTTCCTAATGAAATATATGATCATATATATGGATATAGTTTACTCTGAAAGGCTGAAGAAAATCACGGTAGGGCCCCTTTAATTAAAAAGTAAAAAGGCTGTTGCAGCAAATGCCTGTAATTGTCTTTAAGTTGATTTGCATGATATGCATCGATGTGTTTGAGATACAAAAGCATTTGTGTTTTCCTTTTGATTCATTAATTTGTCTCCAAAGTGATCCAGCATCCACCACAGGAAAACAGTAATCACAGCTTCTCTAATCACCTCCAGCGTCTTTTCCTTCTGCAGAGCTGCTTGTTTTCTTTATTCCTGCACATGCAGGGGTTTGCAGGGTTTGCAGTGTCTGCTGGCCGGCGTGGAATGTGACAGGAAGTGGATCAAAGCCATGTTTGTGGTCATATCAGCATGACCTCACTGACTTTTATTTAGCTTTTTAACATTTCTACTGAATGCAGCAACACTTTTTCAAAGTAGTTGTTTTTGATTGACAGGATGGTAGTTCTACAGGTGAACTCAGCAAAGCTCTTAGTTAGTTGTTGCGGTGGGCGGAGCAAGCTCTGACATCAGATTATCCTTCCAGTGCATTTTTGTTTGTAAAATCGAAAACCGATTTTGCTGCTGCTATATTTATGTTCAACAACAATAATTGGTGTTTGCTGCAGATGTGTGATGTAACCTTGATGGTTCTGTTTGTGTGACTTTTGTTGGCTGTGTTCTGTTTGATGTAGGATTCTAAAATAGTGGTAAATTCAGAAGGTGAAATTAACCACACGTTTTAGATGCCAGAATCAGATGGTCCTGATAGTACGAACAGGAGAAATAGAAAAGTTTACTTGCTTTATTTTACAGTATCTGCATGGAGGCTCAGAGGTATGGATCAAATTAATACAGTGTCACAACTGCAATTTGAATATCTGAGGAGCTGAAGTTTATATGTGAAGTGGAGCTGACGACAGAAGTAGACTGCTTTGCAGACCGGCAAAGTATGGATCCACATGAGGGACAAACCGGGAGAAGCAAAGGGGTTGGAATCTGGGAAGTTGCTTCAGTCTCTCCGTCTTTGGAAAAGAGGCCCCAACATGGCCCCCCAGGTGTTTGGACGCACCACTAGAGCAGGACCCTCTGGAGTCTAAGCTGTGGAGGCTTTCAGTGAAGCGACTCTGTGTCTCCACAGTTACAAACAAACAATAGAGTTTTTATTTTCATGAGCTCAACATTTGAAGCACAAAAATGGTGTTGAGGTATGGGGGCACACCTACAAAACTACCACGAACCATCAAAATAAATAATATTGTTAATATTGTGAATTCACCAGCATTTTTTTCTGTAAATCAAAACTATTAAAGGTAAAAAAAATAATAAAATATGATACGATGCAAACATTAAGACACATGAACTGTTTCAGGGAAGAGAAGGAGAATATTTACAACAAACAACATTGTGTACTAGGGGTGTAACGGATCACAAAACTACAATATAAAATCTAAGTTAATTTTTGGAAACGCTTCAAATCATATATTCAATAGGCATATAAAGTACTTCACACAGACAATATTTATATATGCAACTTCAAAACGTTTGGTCATTGAGGCCTATTTATTAAAACAAAACATCTTTAAACTTTGAACACAGACAAAATGTTAAAATGTGTAGTTTTACATTTAGATGTCCCTAGACCAAATCTACAAAAACTGAGAGAAAAGAAGGATTAAAAATAGTACTGGAAATACCACATCTATTTGGAGTACCCCTTAAAATACAAATGTTCTCGTCCAACACCCCTAATGTCCAAATTAAATTATAAATGAAACAGTTAAAATTATCTTTTGGTATCCATTGTTTTCTTGAAGGTAATTGTGGAAACATTTAAATATTTAAGATAATAATTATGTGTAAAACGTGGCACTTCCGCTCCCGTTTTTACTGATCTATTTTGATCTCTTTGGCTTGCCATACATTCATCCCCTGAAGTCCGTTACGGAGCAGCGGTTCTCCCCTGTACAGAACTGCTGCTCCTCATTGCAAGATTCTCTGAATCCAGAAAAAGAAATGTGTACCGATGCTTTTATTCAGCTCTTAGCATTAAAGAAACCTGATATCTATCGATCCGCGTCCTTCATTGTGAAGTCGAGAAAAGTTTTTGACAGAAGCTCCTCCCACACGCAGCTTCAAGTAAACAGACTTTAAAATAAACATGAAGCAGCTACTTTAGCGCTTGCCAAAACAAAGAAGATTTACATGAATTTGACAAGAATGCAATTTGATGTGAATGGAAATTAATTTAAATTATGCTAAAGCAAGGTGTGTGAGCGCAGGGGGGTGGGGGGGGGTGGAGTGGTCCTCGGGACACACGTGTTCTGAACCGTGGCTCCTGATCCGTATGGACCACGGATTATCCGTGATTTGTTAAACCCCATTGTGTACGGACATCCCATAAAACTGTGTTTTCTGTTTGTGAGTTGAAGTTGTAAAGTAATATATGCAGCAGAGTCACCACCAGCGTGTGACTGTGAAGCACTTTGGGCCTTTGAGGAAGGTAGAAAGCGCTATACAAGTATACACCATTTATTATTATCCTTCAAAAATACCAGTTTTTGACAGTTGGGTCATTTTGTTTTTGCTCTATTTATTCAATACTAGTGCTGGGCGGATTGATCCAAAATATTGATAGAATTGATTTAAAATTGTTATCGTATCAGTTCGATACCGATCCGCAGATATCAAAATCTCCTCTCTTATTTAAAACTTGTCTGTATCTGCATAAAAGAGCGAGTTAATGCCTCACCAGTCTCAGCAGCAGAGGACGAGCATGCAGGCGGCGTGCATTGTTCACTCTATTTCCACTCTATTTTAATGCTGAGATGTTACACCTGCTTTTATTGTTCTATTTAAAAGCCAAGAAGTTACAAATTATTTATATTTTTACCAGATGTTTTTTTTACATTAAACATTTTTATATTTGTATCAAAAAAAATTTTATTCAAGAAGTTTTTATTTTAATAAACTATTTTCCATTTAGCTAAAAATATTGTCCTAATTCTGTTTATATGTTTATCAAGTAATTAAAAAAGGGAAATTAAAAAAAAAAATCAATTTGCGGTGATTAGAAATAATAAAAATGTTGAGGCTCATACTAGATCCACCAAATATATGGTAAATATTGATGTTGGTATAGATATTGAGCGGTATCGGATCATTACCCGAATGCTAAGAATCGCCCAGCCCTATTCATTACATCTCAAAAGCCGTAAATCTAGTCATAAAGTCTACGTTTAAAGCAGCTATAGAACTATTTCACAGAGAATGAAGATTCAGTCAGATAAAGTTGGCGACCTGCTGAAGATGTTAGTAGAGGCAGAAATCTGTTCAGAATTTTTGAAATGCAACCTATATAGACTGAAGAACTTCAAGCTTTTCTTCAGATTCTTGGTTGATTTGTGGAAGAAGCTAATGACTGCTGGTGGATCCTGCTTTATTTAGTTTTCTTGACGATGTCGGCAGTTGTCTTGGTAGTGTTCCTGTTGCGTGTGTGTGGCGCACAGTTTCATGTGTTTCACACCAGAGTTTCACACCTAAAGCTTGAAAGCAAAATCTATAACGCACGTGTTAAAGTCAAGGCCCGGGGGCCGGATCCGGCCCTCCAGGTAATTCTATCTGGCCCTCCAGATCATTTTATTTTATTGTTATTTATGGCCCGATATTATCTTGTGCTTATTTTTAACTTGAATAATTTTGATAAAATATATTTTTACGTAGAGTCAAATATTGAATGTTTAGATGATTTATTCTGGAATAATATTCCTCCCTTTTTATTATTCATAATTATGTTAAAAAGTTATAGTTAAAAATTAAACAAAAATTGTCATTCTGAGAGCTTTTTGGACTATTTTGTGATTTACTAAGATTTTTTGGCTAATTTAGAGTTGATCCAATATATCAGCTAGCTGTTTTGGCTAATTTAAGATTTTTTTTATTTTGGAGTTTAGCTACTATTTCAGCTACATGCTGTTTATTTTTGCTATTTATATATATAAAGCATGTCAATCCACACATTTTTGCTTTCTCTGTCACTCTTCATGGGTGTCTCACATGGTAGCAGAGCAGGGCCGTGTTTTATCTGCAGGAGGATTTATGAGCTGCCGCCGTCCCATCATTGGCTTTTACAGCCTGTGTGAACAGCAGGCGCTGTGACAGAACTGTCTTTAGAGAAATGCATCAGGAATCTGCTGCTGTGGGTGCAGTTATCATCTTAGATCAATGATGTATTGATCACAGATGCTTTTATTTGTTCAGGCTGTGGGGGGTTGTATCTAAGTAAATGTAACTTCTTCAGTCTTGTTTGTGGTTCGGAGTATTTGTTTTTAAAGGTGCAATATAAGTAAAATGACGATTTCCACCGACATATGGAAGTGTTAATTTTTAACAGTTTTTCTTTGTGTATGCTTAATCAAGCACAACAGATCAAATAAACATGTTGGAGGAAAACATGTTTATGATGTCAGGTGAAAAGGTTAATCTCAATCTGAAGTTTAGAGGTGAAACAATGCACCTGATGGAAAATAAGAAGGTTATAACTCTTGTATCTCCCCTTTTCCTTTTTTTTGTCTTTGTTTACCTGAATATCCATGCACAAGCGAACATTTAATGAAACCGCAACTATTATTACCATTTCAAGATCAAGAGATAGTCGAGATCAGTCTCTACTGGAATGATCATGTTAACGGTTGAAAACTTAAAGTAAATCAAAGAACGTAAACACTGGAGCTCTGGTGTTAAAGGGTTAAATTCATGGGGAAGTTTGAGCTGCAGGGCTGAAGGCGGGGCTCACTCTGGACAGTTCACCAGTCCATCACAGGGTCTCACATTTAGGATCACCAGTGAACCTGTGAAACATGTTTTTGGACTCAGGCAGGAAGATGGAGTTCCCAGAGCTCCATTAGAAAACACACACATGCACAGGAAGAACATACACGAATGCTTCCCTTTGAGGGGAAAAGTAAATGTTTCCTGAAATATTGGATAGTTCTGGAACAAGTCCTGTTTGTGTGGTCAGGGTTTGAGTTTTCAGAAAATAGATGTCAGTTTTTATGTACTCTCTGAGCGGTCTTCTTTATGTTTCTTGGTTTCTTTGGCGATAAACCAAATGGAGTCTGTTTAGATCAGGGATGTCAAACTCAATCGCACAAGAAGCCAAAGATGCTTAAATGGATAACTAAAAACGCTGAAGCTGATAGCTGAAAATGCTAAGGCTGATAGCCAGCTAAAATATTATCTAATATGAGCTAAGTGCCAAATTATCCGGAAAAACAAACAAACAAACCCCTTGGTTAACCAAAACATCTAGCGTGTAAATAGTGACCTAACTCCAAAACAGCTTAAAAACCTTTTTTAAAAAAAGCCTAAATTAGCCAAAACAGCTAGGATGTGGCTAAAGTATTAACTAAACTCATATTAAGATAAAGATATTAAGATTATGATATGAATAATAAGATACAATTGATATTCATGTCAATGGCTTAACTCCAAAACAACCTAAAAAAAATCAATTTAAACCTTAAATAAATTTCAATATTTTACTCTCTATAAAAAATATATTTTGTCCAAATTATACAAGTTAGAAATAAGCGCAGGATAACATCGGGTCATTAATAATAGGGCTGTAACGAGTATCCGGATGCTCGGGTATTCGCAATCTGCCCCCAAAAATTCGAGTACGAATATTCACGACGTCCAAGATCGCTGATTCATGATCTTCATAAATATAGTAAATTGAAGTAAAATATGATCAAAATATTATCTGGGAACGATATGTTTTTGCCCTGAAATGCAGATTAATGTAGAATTTTAAGTTTACGAACTAAAACAAAGCTGAAAGAGCCGCGGTAGTCACTGGAAGTAAACACATCTTCGTGATGGTGAAGTTTCCGGTTTTCAAAGTAAAACTAGCGAGAGTTTTTTTCTGTTCAAAAACTGAGACTGAAGTTCTGTTCACTGATACAACTTTTGAAAAATGAATTGGCTTTAACATCAGAGCTTTAACTCCAGTGTTTACATTCTTTTGGTTTTGATAACTCTTCAACAGTTGACGCAATTAACGAAACTCCATCTTATTCTGAAGAAACGCAGCCTCGCGCTGCTGAAAGGCTAATATAATCAACGTGAATCAGATGATTCTGCTACGGGAAAAAAATTACTTTTTTCATGCGGGCTCTTCACCAATATCTAATGGTTAGAACATAAAATATTGAAGAACTTTGAGGATATAAAACAGTGGAAAACATTTTCAAGTTTTGTTGTTAAATGATACAAAACAGTAGTGATTGTTATCCTTTTATCTTGTTTATGTCACCGCTGAACTTAACCAGAAGGTTGAAAAAAAAAAGTTTAAAATTACAAACAAAATTTCTTTCTATTTGAATCTTTGTTTGTTATTTTATCAGTTTTGTATATTATGATCTACTGTTCTAAATGAAGGTAGAAATGTTGGTGATTTAATACAAATAATTTCAATTTTCCTCCATCATGTAAATATACACATAGCAAAGAACATAATTAAATGAAAAAGTAAGAATCGTGGTTCGATTCATGAATCGTTGAGCTTGATTCATGAAGCAACGATCCACAGCCCTAATTAATAACAAAATAAAATAATCTGGAGGGCCGGATAGAATTACCTGGAGGACCAGATCCGGCCCCCGGGCCTTGGCTTTGACACATGTGGTAGAACTGATCCAAACTGAATTTGATGAATTTGCTGTTTAGGATTAGAAGTGAGGCACAGAGGATTAGAGTTTGTTTTTCTCCATATTTTAAGATATTTTCAGATTTAGTTCTGGATCCAGACACATTTCTTCTTTAAACATTCAATGGTAGAAACAAACCCTTAAACTGATATTTCCCAAATGAAAAGCCCGAGCTGCCCCTGCCCTTGTGCTGTGCATGCTTATGTGGTTTTTCAGGAAACTATTACCGCGCCGATGTTTCCAGCTTCAATGCGACTGCTCGGAACAATGCAGCGTTAATTTGTTTGGTTTCCGCAAAGGACTGTGAAAACAGTGATGGCAACACAGACAGGAAAGGACATTAATAGGAAAAAGGAATGCTGGGGAGTGGGGCTGCAGAGATACGTCCTGCACAAAGGATGTCTGACAAGGATAAAGGTTCAAAGATGGCAAGGCGGACTCCCATCGTGACAGAGGGAGCAGTCAAACGGGATGATAAGGAACATGGCACCACCCAAGGAACGGCATGTCAGCCAGGACTAAAGAAGACGACTCACCTCCGGGTTCAAGCTCTGAGTCTGACTTAAAGTTGTGGCAAATTAAACACAGACACAGTCTTTATTGTCCACAAACAAATGCATTTGTTTAAACTTTTGCACAGACATGTCCACATCAAAGAAAATAAAGCAGATTTTCAAGCTCTTAAATCATACAACAGACTTCTTTGATTTGTCAGCATTCACTACAGGACACTGACCTCTTCCTGCCAGACGAGATACTGTAAGAAGGCTTATTATCATTGTACATTCAGGCACAATGAATTGTGTTGGCTGTTATCTTTATGGCAGCTTCAAAAGATAATTAAATAAACATGTATGCAATGTAAATAGGTAATAAAATAGCTTTATTTGAAGCTTTTGATTTCACAAAAATGAAAGGAACACTTTTTTTTCTTGGTCCTGGCATGAATTGAATGAAACCTGTCTGATAATGTTCTTGTTGGTTCAGCAGCTGAGGGCCTCGTTCATCAATTTCAGCTGTATTGGTGTTCATGAATTAACAACAGGTGCACTTCAGTGGCAACAATTAGAAAACCCTCCAAAAAGGACTGGTGTTACATGTGGAGGTCATTTCAAGTTTCTCCCTCTTGATCTTTTTTGGCTGGTTTTCCACTCGTGCTGATTTTGGCTTGTGTAATTCTCTCTACTGGCAGTATGAGGAGATTCCTTAACCCTACAGAAGTTGCACAGGTTGTCCAACTTCTCCAGGATGGAACATCCACACGTGCTGCAGCAAGAAGGTTTAATGTGTCTCCCAGCACAATCTCCAGAACATGGAGGAGATTTCAGGAGACTGCTGGTTATTCTGGGAGAGCTGGACAGGGCCGTAGAAGGTCCTCAACCCCTCAGCAGGACCCATACCTGCTCCTTTGTGCAAGGAGGAACAGGCTGAGAATTGCTCGTGCCCTACAGAATGACCTCCAGAGGGCCGCTGGTGTGAATGTCTCTACCCAAACAATCAGGAACAGACTTCATGAAGGTGGCCTGAGGGCCCCACGTCCTGTAGTGGTCCCTGTGTTCACTGCCCAGCACCGTGGAGCTCCACTGGCATTTGATCAAGAACACCAGATTTGGCAAGTCCTCCACTGGCGCTCTGTACTTTTCACAGACCAGAGCAGGTTCACCCTGAGCACCTGTGATAGACGTGAAAGAGTCTGGAGAAGACCAGGAGAACGTTCTGCTGCCTGCAACGTGGTTCAACATGACAGGTTTGGTGGTGGGTCAGTGATGGTCTGGGGAGGCATATCCATGGAGGGACGCACAGACCTCTACTGCCTAGGAAATGGTGCTCTGACTGCCATAAGGTATCCAGATGAAATCCTTCAACCCATTGTCAGACTCTACGCTGGTGCAGTAGGTCCTGGTTTCCTCCTAATGCACCACAATGCCCGGCCTCACGTGGCAAGAGTCTGCAGGCAGTACCTGGAGGATGAAGGAATTGAAACAATTGAATGGCCTTCACCATCCCCTGACTTAAACCCAATAGAACATCTCTGGGACATTATGTTTGGGTCCATTAGGCGCCGCCAGGTTGCTCCTCAGACTGTACAGCAGCTCAGGGATGCCTTCACACAGATGTGGGAGGAAATGCCACAAGACACCATTCGTCGTCTCATTAGGAGCATGCTGCCACGTTGTCAAGCATGCATACAAGCTCGTGGGGGGCACACAAGATACTGAAAAGCATTTAGAGTTGCAGAAATGAAGTTTTGGAGAAAATGGACTAGCCTGCCACATCTTCATTTCACTCTGATTTGATGGTGTCTACACAATTGAGCCCTATGTATTTTCAATAAAAGATACCCTCTGTATCTTTTATTTCTTGGCATCCTTTTGTTCCTAAGACACTGCCCTGTTGTTATTTGTATAGATATCCAACTTCATATTGAGATCTGATGGATCTAATGTGTTTCTTTAAAGTGCTGCTTTCATTTTTGTGAGTTTCATTCATTCATAATACTTTTGTCAAGATAAAAAACACTGTTTATGAAATAAAAAATAACCAAATATTTCTCTTTGATCTTCATAGAAATTAGCCCGGAAAAATATAATACTAACAAATTTCAAAAATATAATCCTCTCTTGTCCCTTGTTATGAGATGATACCTTTCTCTTTATCTTGTTTCTCCTCTTCTTCTTTTGTTAATTTTATATATTTTTTTCTAAATTTGGGACAAGATGCTTTTGACCTTTTTTGTCAGTCTTTCTGGGGTTTTGGCAAACTTCACCGCCAAAGGCGTCGACTAAACCAATTCTCACCTAAACACATTTTGTGTTCAACCTTTTTTATTTGGCCATTTCACACAAATATTAATTTAAAAAAAATATATGAATTTTATAAATCTGTTTTAAAATTGTGTTACAGAATGTCACAGTATGACTGACTTTAAAATAATTTTTATTGTAGATTCCGCCTCCTCCCCCATCCGTCCATTTCATTTGGGAGAGACCCACAGTTGAAATGATCCCCCCACCCCTCCCCTTTTCTTCACCTTTTGGTGCCTTTTTAGCTGACAGGAGCACGTAAACCTGCAGGGGGCGCTAATTCGCTGGTAATTCCATCCGGTCCTCCAGATCATTTTATTTTATTGTTATTAGTGGCCCGATGTTATCTGGCACTCATTTCTAACTTGTAAAATTTTGACAAAATATATTTTTAATGGAGAGAAAACCTTGAAAGTTATTTAAGGTTTAAGTTGATTACCTTTTTATTATTCATTATCATGTTAAAAAGTTACTGTTTAAAAATTTTCAAAATTGGTATTCTATTAGCTTTTTGGACTTTTTGGCATTTACCAAGAGTTTTTTAGGCTACTTTGGAGTTTAATATTTTAGCTACATGCTAGCTATTTTGGCTAATATACGTTTTTTTTAAATGTATTTTTAAGCTAATTTTGCAATTAACTATTATTTTAGCTAGCTATCAACTTCAGCATTTTCAGCTATTATCTTCAGTGATTTCAGCTAACAGTTTCTGCATCTTCAGCTCTTTGCACTAGCATTTTCAGCGGCCAAATTCATCTCACAGCATTCACACTAGCATAATTGCAGGTAATGCTACATATCAAGTTCGTATTTATGTTAAAAAGTTACTGTTTTAAAGTTTTAAAATTTGGCATTCTGCTTTGTTTTTGGATTATCTTGGCATTTACTAATATTTTTCGCTGTTTTGTAGTTCAGCTAATAATTCAGCTTAATTCAGCTTCATGCTAAGTGTCTTGGCTAATTTAGGCTATTTTCAGTTTTTTAGGGTATTTCAAATATTAGCTATTTTTCAGCTGCATGCTAGCTGTTTTTGATAACCTATGTTTCTTAGGCTAATATTTACATGCCAGCTGTTTTGGCTAATTTAGGTTTTTTCCAGTTTTTTTTAAGTTTAGCTATTTTTTTAGCTCCATGGCTAATTTAAGTTTTTTTTTACAGGTTTTTTTGGGCTATTTTTGTCATTTAGCTAATATTCTAGCTGGCTTTAAGCTTCAGCATTTTCTGCTGTTAGCTTCAGTGTTTTCAGCTATTAATTTCTACATCTTCAGCTATCAGCACTAGCATCTTCAGCAGCCAAATTCAGCTTACAGCATTCACACTAGCATTATCACAGGTAATGCTATATATCTAGCTAATAATTATGTTAAAAAGTTACAGTTTTAAAGTGTTCAATAAATGTTTATCCTGTTCGGCCGCAACCTAAGGTATGGTTTAGATTTTTGCCCCTTGTGCGATTGAGTTTGACGCCCCTGATCTAGATTGATTTCTATTGTCCTTATGGTGTAGTAGCTAAAAAAACTCACATTGTTTCTGATCCCATAAGAGGTCAGGGTTGAACTAAGTGCTTATGCTTTCCTTGTGTTTGCCAGTGCACTGGTTACATGGTTGAATTTGACACACTAGAGCAAACATGGAAGAACCATCAGACATCACCTGCATTAAAGCCGGCATAATATGACCATTAATACAAACTCAGAGGGTAAAAATCATCAGATAACATCCCACAGCCCACTTTAAAAAGGGACACTTTTCCACAAACACCAATGAAATAGCCTTAAATGCACTTTATTAATTCACATATGTAACAGACTAAACCACTTTTCAGAAAAATGTTTTTGTGTCCGTCAAACTTCATTAGAACACATTAAACAATGTAAAAGATGGTTATCAGCATTTAAAGAATATAAGTGCAAAGAAAAAAGTCCCTCTATGAACCCAGCTGCATTCTTGTTTTGAATGGAAACTTATCTGAGACAATGAGAGTAACAGGATGAGCTGTTATCACTTCCTCCCAGTCCCAGTTTGTTTAGACCTGCATCAAAGCCCGATAATGCAGTGAAGGAGGCAGAGAGAGGCTGAAGGACGCAGAGGAAGCGGGACAGCAAGTTTGATGAAAGCTAGATTTGCTAGTGAAATCCGAAATCCTGCCATTTACTCGCAAATAAAAGGCCCTTTCCCTTTTAGAAAATTGTGAGGACCAATGCTGCAGCCCCAGAGTGATCAGTTTTGTGTGAACTTCACATCTATTTTATTGACTTCAATTTGCAGCAACTTAATCAGAAATAATCTCTAAGGTTTAATTGTAAAAGAAGAACACAAATGAGATTGCTTTCAGTATTGTGGGGAGGAAGTCCATTTTAAACTTGTAAGAATAAATACCAATCCCTTTGGAATGACTCGTGCATCAACTGAAAAGGAAATGTGATCTGATGTTTTTCTAAGTCACAGCAACAGAAAAACGTTGTCTGCTTAAACTAATATCACACAAACATCGTCTTCATGCGTTTCTAAAACACAAAATGCAAAAATTCCCTGTGCAGCTAATTCAAGTCAGGTGTAAACCTGAAGTTCAGTCAGTCAGACGGGATGTGTTGGGTTCGGCTGTCCTTCCCTATAAAACCATCTCAGGATTGCAGATTTACAGAATATTTGTCTGACGTGAACCGTGCCTCACTTAGAAAAGCTCTCAGAAGAATCCATCCATTACTTGCAGGTGTACGCCAGGGGTCCCCAAACTTTTTCTTGTGAGGGCCACATAACTGTTTTCTTCTCTGATGTGGGGCCGGGGTCGGTTTGTAACAGAAAAAGTCTAACAATTACCGGTACAGTCTAAATGTAAAGGTTTTCCAGAAAGACACACAGCCAAATTTAGAATAATTCATTTTCGTAATCTTTGTAGAAAAAAATAATGAAAAAATTTTTAAAGCTAGACATATAGCATTACCTGAGATAATGCTAGCGTGAATGCTGTATGATGAATGTAGCTGCGAAAGATGCTAGTGCTGATAGCGGAAAATACTGAAATTTATAACTAAAAATGCTGATGCTGATAGCTGAAAACACGGAAGTACCTAGCTAAAATATTATTGAAATGCAAATTTGTCTAAAGAACTGAAAAAAATACTAAATTAACCAAAAAAGTGAGCATGTAGTTGAAATATTAGCTAAACTCCAAAATAGCCTAAAAACTGAGAAAGTGCCAAAATTGGCCTAAACAACTAGCATGTAGCTGAAATATTAACTAAATGCCCAATTAGCCTAAAAACTGGCAAAATGTCAAATTTAGCCAAAAAAGCTAGCAAAAGGCTAAAATATGAGCTGAACTCCTAATTAGCCTAAAAAACTGGAAAAAATGCAAAACTAGCTAAAACATCTAGCATGTAGCTGAAATATTAGCTAAAATTCAAAATACCCTAAAAAACTGTGCCAGAGTGGCCCAGTCGAGTCATGACTTTAACCCGACAGAGATGCTGCAGCAGGACCAATAGGATCCATTCATTCCAGACGTCTTAGACCAGGGGTCACCAACGTGGTGCCCCCGGGCACCAGGTAGCCCTCAAGGTCTTAGACAATATAACTGAACTAAAACAGTTTAGTTAGTTAGAATGTATAACTTTTAACAGAGGTTCACAAGACTTCCTTTCAAAATAAAATACTTCCTGTCTCACATTGGATCATCTCGATGGAGTAAATTTAGAGGTAGGTAGTGCAATGAAAAGAGCTTTTATTTTTTAAAAACAATCGTGGTTTTTCTTATCCAGAAATTCATAAATCTAATCTTATCGAAGCACTATGGCTTCTGTGCCGTGAAGACTTGCAAAGTGATATGTTATTTTACTTTTATTTTTTTGATGTACTTCACAGTTACAGGTATTTGTTTTTAAACTAAAAGCTTTATATTTTTCTTTAACCAGAGATGGAGGGGTAGAAGAGCCAGACGGGGTTCTGGAGCTGCAGGTTGCTGACCTCTGGCCTAAAGGTTCCTTTACTTTTTCCACACTGCAGTGGGATTTTTTTTACATTTTGGGTTTAATAAACACATGTATACTGTTATAGTTAGTTAAAGCTGACAATGTTTTTCTATTATTGTGACATAGTAAAGCATCGGATCACATTTTCTGTTTTATAATGCTGAAATCAAAGTGATTCCAAGAGCCACAATGACGGGATAAAAGATCCACATATGGCTCCGGAGCCACAGGTTGCACACCCCTGAGTTTGATAATTCAGCTCAGAAACTGAACTAAAAAAAAGAAAACAATCTTTCCCTTAAGTACTCCAGAATGTTGCTTCAGCTTTCCTCATGTTGGCCTTTTACCTCTGCCCCTCTGTCTGTGTGGAGTGGTCTGAAGCTCCGTCTTTGGTCGGCATTGGCGGCTGTGGGATTTGCCTATCAGTAAGATCACACCTTGTCCTGCTCTACAACAAGCAGCAATCTCCGAGCGCACATGTCCTGGCTGTTCACGGGTGACTGGCTTCAGCAGACATCATGCTCAGTATGTGTGTGTGCAACGCTCTTTCACTTCCCCTTTCTAAATTAACGCTGAGCCAATTTCACAAGATCGACAGACAGCACTGCTATGAACACGGAACGTAACACATGCTAACATTAGCCAAAGTGTGAGGCCATGACAGTGGAGTTTGATCAGATTCTGACATAATGACGGACAGCAGCTGAAACCAGGATCTGCAGCAGAAACTGAAGAAAACCTGCACTTCCTCTACAATAAACCAGCTCAGATAAGACGGTTACCACAATCACAACAACATCTAAACACCATGAAAAAGGGAACTAATCCGTTCAATTAGAAAAATATGTACAGCTGCAACAGGATTTACATTAATGAAGAAGAGCCGAGCGGTCTGTTTAAAACTGTTGTTTCCAACACTGTTTTTTACATTGTTTCATTGTCATTTGAAGAACTTGCTGTGTTGGATTTTAACTGTTGAATTTGCTAAGCGTCCTTGATGAAGGTCAAAAATATTTAACCTTCATCATTGTCCTGTATTAATGATATTATAAATAGATCTGTTACTTGGTCCAAAAATACTTAAATGTTCTGAAAAACTAGAAATCTGTGAAAGACTTCCAGGAGCGCTAAAGCTGAAACTCCATAGATTATTATGGGATGGTCTTGTGTGTTTAACCCTAGAACACATTCACTAGAAGTTACACCATCACTTTTGCTAAATCATTTTTAACCAATATAATATACCCAATAAAATGTATGTATAATAAAAAATAGATAAAAATATGATGAATTAGAGTAGTTTTCTTTTGGAAAATATAAGCAACAGAATTGAAATGACAGAAACATTTGAAATTTGAGAAAAAAATATTCCTTAAAAAAAGATACTTGAGACTTGATCTTGTATGACTTTACCCAGTTACCATGACACTCAGAAAAATGCAATATGTTGTAAACTATGTAAATACTTTAGCTCAGGTGAAATTCCCCAGTGATAGTGCTCTAGGGTTAAGACAGATGGGTGAATATTTTAGGTGTGTGTAGAATATGTTATTTTTTTCTGTTATTATTCTGTGAGCTCTTGGTGGATGAGTCTGTTGAGGTTCATGTGGACTCTGGAGGCAGTATAAGCTGGTTTGGCTGCTCCCCTCTTTAAAAAAGGGGGAAGGGGTCACACTAGTCGGGTCCGTTTAGCTAGAATCTTCTGACATTTGCTTGTCTCCTTCTTAAGGTGCCATGGGCATATACATACATTGAAGTTATTGTAAAGAGTTTGGAATCTTTCCTCCTTTTAAAGTCTAACTAACTCCAAAAATCTGAACCAGCAGAAGGAGTTTAAATAACATTTTCATTAAAATGAGTGGTATCTCACCTGAGCATCTTTTAATGGATGAATGTTCCTGCAAACCCTTTTAGTTTGGTCCTGACAGGCGGTAGAGGAAGACCATTAAGCTTGTTTGACTTTCGCCCTCTTAGCGTTTGATAAATCAGTGAGGCCGGATGAGCTTGACCTGTTATTTCATGGAAGCTAAGGTGAAGAGGATCGACAGCCGTGGAGACAGACAGAGTAGACGACAAACAACCCCACGTCTGTCAGAAGCCCGACAGACTGCTGCTCTCCGTCTCCTTTAAACCAGCTTCAGTGTTTGGATGTGAAGAGGGTTCCTCTAACATCACTTCTGTGGAAAACACAGCAGAAGAGGATCCTCAGAACAACAGTGTGGAGGGAAGACAGCAGGATCAATGTGATGATGGAGGATTTGAACGCAGAGCACAAACATATGATCAGCCAATCATTGAGAGTCTGGATTTTCCAATTGAACCTTTGATAGAATTCTGTTGGAAAGAAGGGGATGATGGTTAGTGAAGTTTGGCATTTTTTCATTTTTTTAAATGAGCTTTTTTATTTTTTAGATTGAGATGTTATGTAGAAGGTGCATGATGGAGAGTGGTCGGCGCTCTAGCCTCATAGTTAGAAGGTCCTGGTTCAAATTCCAGCTGGGACCTTTCTGAGTAGAGTTTGCATGTTCTCCTCTTGTCTCTGGGAACTCAGTCCTAAAATATGCTTCATGGGTTGATATGATGTGTTTTGGATAACCTAAGTTTTTTTTTATTTTAGTTTTTTAGGCTAATTTGGCATTTAGCTAATATTTTAGCTTGCTACCAGCTTCAGTGTTTTTAGCTAAAAATGTCAGCATCTTACAGCATTCACGCGAGCATTATCACAGCTAATGCTATACATCTAATCCATAATTATGTTCAAAAAGTTATGGTTTCAAGGTTTTAAAAATGTAGTTTTAGGGTGTTCAATAAATATTTATCCTGTTCGGCCTGCGACCTGAAATACACATAACAATGAACATTTACACAGTGCATTTAAGATTTGCATGATGAGCAAAAAGGTTTAATAATAACGACTAAGAATCATACTGAAAGTGAAAGCACTTTTGGAGGACTGTCAGTCAGCTTCTGTCTGTTTAGTTAGCATAAGAAAAAACTCTCATTTTTAAATCAAAAAAAGAAGAAAATACTGGAGGCCAAACAGAGAGCTTGAGAGAATCACGTGGGACAGACTAAAACTAAAAAACTTGACCTGGAAAATGAGAAATGTGGAGCATTAGATTAGAAATAAGTCTAAATAAATAAATAAGAGCTCAGAGACTGCACAAGAGTAGAGAAAGATTCTATTTGTGCATTCTTCATTTGTTATTGGCTGATACAGACCCTGGTCCTCAAGAGCCTCAACCTGCCTGTTTTCCAGCTCTCCCTTCACTAAATCAGGTGATAGTCAATCAGGATGTGGAATCACCAGAGTCAGCCAATCACTGGGCAGGGTTGAGGCTCCTGAGGACCAGGTTGGCCACCCTGAAATAGGACATATAAACATGTAAAAATGTCACTAGTAATGTCTTTTGCTACTTCCTGTAATACATTGCTGTTAAAGAGTGACTCTTAACACTGGTGGGGATACTCTGACTGAATATATAGTTCTACAGCATCATTTAACAGCTTATCAGCATTCTTTTAGCACCTCATTTCTATCTAAGAATACATAAAGAGGTTTTCTGACAGATTGCAGTGATGACAGATTAGACGATGTCTGATAATTGAATGTTAAATTGATTTAGAACATTCTGTCTATGGTTCCATTGCTGAGTGATGTATAGTCTAGCTCGTCTATCTTCAGAACATTGATGGCATTGCTCTGCAGCTAAAGTTTTAGTACCTATAAAGACAAATCACCTGATCTCCATCTGAATCCAGGTGTCTGTTTTCATGTCCATATTCCCCCATAGATCTGATGATCAGAGCATGAAGATCCAGGGATGAAATATAGAGATTGATATGAAATCTGATCATTTCTACAATCCTGTTTTCTATGACAACATTGGAATTGAAAACTAAAACATGATCTACCTCATCTTTGCAGAGTTTTTTTTAACTGAAGTTTGTATAAACTGAATAAGAATTAAATAGAAACTTAAGGATGAAACAGAGAAAGCTCTTTTTAGAAAAGCCTCATAAATCCCTCTGTGGTTGAACATTTTTGAGCTCATTCGGTCATGGTGGGAGATGGAGATGATGTTTCTGTGTGTCTGTCTGAATGTGCTGGTGCACACGGCTAATGACCAGGACCACTAAGGAAACGAGACTCTTAGAGAGACACTTGTAGAACCATCAGAGCCTGATCCTGGAGGTGAAGAGCTCTTTGTAGAAAAGCACACTCTAGCATGAAGCCAACCAGCTCACTGTGTTTGACCTGCTGTTCTCCTTTAGAAGTCACCACACTGCATCATCAGAATCCATCCAACCATCTCCTTTCCATCCTCCTCCCTCCCATCAACTACACCTTCATGTCCTCCTACTCGACAGCCTTGGTCTTTCTCTACATCTCCCTCCCGATATCTCCAACCTCAGCATCCTTTTACCAACATCCTCTCAACGTGTCCAAACTATCTCCATCTTCTTGATCCATCATGGTCATTTTCATCTCTGCTTCCTCCAGCTCTGCCTCCTGTCTCTGTATGAGAGTCTCTAAACCAGGAGTGTCAAACTCAATCACACAAGGGGCCAGAATCCAAACATTTCTTCAACACTCTAAAACTAAGTTTTTCAAACTTTTAAACTAACTTTTTTAAATAATTATGAATAATAAAACAGCAGGAAAATTATTCCAGAATAAATCAACTTAAACCTTAAATAACTTTCAATATTTTACTCTATAAAAAAAATTTTGTCAAATAAGTGCAGGATAACATTAGGATGATCTGGAGGGCCGGATCTGGCCCCCGGGCCTTGACTTGGACATGTGCTCTAAACAAACAACATGGCTCTTTGTCTGTATGAATTCATGCTGCTCACAAATGTTCAGCTTTTACTCCTCTTTCCCATAACTTCAATATGACTCATCAGGTTTATTCCTCTGTAGTTTCCATGACTCTTCTTTTAAAAATGAGGACCACATTTCCATCTCTGTCCTCACGTCAGCCTTTTCAGTTTGGGTGACGAGTCTCAATCTGGAATTTGATGAATGTGGTGGTGGTTGTTGTCAGTGGTTTTGTTCCTCCAAAGTCTTTCCTGTTATCGTCCTCCTTCCTCACTGAAACAACACTCTCATCCATGCTGCAGTACTGCCCTCTGCTGGAGAGCTCAGCATACACGTTCTCTTCAAAACAGTTGAACAAATCGGATCTGGATCAATGTTCATTAAATAACATTTGCAAAAAAGGTATGGAACTTCTGGAAGATTTAGATCTGATGTGGATTAAGGTCTTCTCGGTTCCGGTATGCTCTGTTTCTGTGTCTGGATCCACACACACACTCAGGATGCTGTGAAAAGCCAAACAGCCCTGCAGACTTTCCAGACTCGTGGCTCCAGAGACATCTGGACAACCCCTTGGCTTCAGCGGTGAACTTTATTGTGCCAGGACGTCCTTTAATGTTTTTTTTGCTTGGAGTGTAACTTACAATGGGGGTCAGGAATTGTATAGCGACCTGTGGCCCGGACACACACGAGAAGCATGCAGGAAGTCAGCAGGAAGCAGGGGCCGCATGGAGGGGAAGAGCACAGAAGAATAGACAGACCAAGAATGAACAGCACAGTCTGACATCAGCTTTTTAAGAGCATATATGATCAGCACTCACTGCGATACGTGGCCTTTTCTGTTTTCATTCTTTTGGTTGGATATTTTAGTGTTAGGCTTTCTGTTTATTCACTGCCTGTTTTTACTCAGCTGTTTGTCTCTCAGTCAATTCTCCTTCAGAGCATTACAGTCCATCACTTCCTCTTCGTGGAAAGTCGTTTGAATGGTCTGCCGTATGAAACCTGCTCTGCCAATGATGCATTTTAACACAATTCAGGTTTTTGTCACTTTTCAAAACTCCTTTCTTGAAGAGGTTTCTGTACTTTGTGATAAATTAAAGTAATTATAATATGTTGGGTGTTCTTGCCATTGTTTTCTCGATATCTTTTATATATGTATGAATGCAAGCACTGCACTAAGCACTCATGCTGGCCATTTTTTGAAAAGGAAAATCTAAAGTATTTAATTACTTCTGCTGAAAAATAAGAACAAATAAAAATATAATTTTATATAAATATTTTAAAGGTTGAATTTTGAATCAAAATGTTCTAAATTCTATCATGTGAAATGATCTGTTTTCATTCTGGTTTTTCACAATTCATCAAGTCATAAAAGAGTTGTCTTCTCTTTCCTAAAATGATTTAAGCAAATTCCCCAATGAAAGCATTAGCATGATCAGTAAATCAATCAATCATTTATTATTAATTTATTACATTTTAAAAACAACTCCTGTTGACTAAAGAGTTGCACAGCCAAAACAGTGATAAAATAAGAAGAAGGAACAAACATCATCATGACAACAGTTATGAAAATTGTTAAATATAAAAAAAACAATTAAAAAATATACAGAGAAATAGAGATAGAAAATCAAGACTATTTCAGTTCACAGAGCTAAGTGTGCTTTCTTGATTTGAACTTAATTCTGTATCAATTGCTTTTACAGGAAACACTCTATTCTCCGAGTTCCAGAGGTTGAGTTCTTCATTCTGTTTCAGTCTTTAGAGTTTGTACCTTTGACCCAAGCTGTGACGGGTCTTCTGCTGCGGGACAGGATGTAGAAACAACCATGAATCCTCTGTGAAGCAGCGTTCCTCACTCAGACCTGACCTGGCTCATGCAAGCGGACACTCCCTTACAAACATCCAACACTAGAGCCAAAGGTGTCATAAATGATCATTTACATCATCTATCTGCTCTAGTCCCTATTTACAAAAGGTTTCACCTATACCTGCATCCTTGCTTATTTAATGCTGCCAAAGCCTTTTGCGTCTGTGCAGCTCTTTAAACTTCATCTGGGATCATTGTTTTAGAAAGATGTTTCTCAGGAGGGATGTCACTGTCAACAACAGAAACACTGCATTAGTGAAGCAGGATCGTGTCTGTAAGTGCTGAGTCTTCTTCAGAGCCACGTGAGACACAAAGGGGCCGGATCCGGCCCTCCAGGTAATTCTATACGGCCCTCAAGATCATTTTATTTATTGTTAGTAATGAAGCGATGTTATCTTAAACTTAACTTGTATTAATTAGACAAAATATATTTTTATGGAGATTAAAATATAAAAAGTTGTTTAATGTTTAAGTTGATTTATTCTGGAATAATATTCCTGTATTCTTATTATTCATAATTATGTTAGAAAGTAACAGTTTTAAAGGTTTAAAAATTGTCAGCTTTTTGGACTATTTTAGTATCTACAAAAATGTTTTAGGCTATTTTGGAGTTTAGCTAATATTTTAGCTACATGTTAGCTGTTTTAGCTAAACTTTATCTTATTTGGTTTGTTTTTTAAGGCTAGTTTGGCATTTAGCTAATGTTTTAGCTGGCTAATAGCATCAGTTATCAGCTTCAGCATTTTTAGCCATCAATTTCAGCATCTTCAGCTATAAGCACTAGCATCTTATGCTAAAAAGTTACAGTTTAAAAGTTTTTAAAATGTAGTTTTAGAGTGTTCAGTAAATGTACTTCCTGTGACCTAAGGTGATTTTTGGATTTTGGCCCCTGTGTGATTGACGTTTACTGAAATGTGTTGCTGCTGAAGGATCTGCAGCTGCTAGATTTGTTTCCATAAGACCAACTTCTGCATTATGTGTCAATTCTTTTGTGCACGTTCTTGTTCAAGTATTTCATCACAGTAAACACTTGGTGTCATGTTCAAAGATGTTTCTCCTTCTCTGTGAGAGGCTTTCTCATTTTAGACGTTTCTAAGAGGAAGACACATGCTAAAAGTTACAGTAAGGTAAAGATTTTTGGTTTAAGCGTCACCAGCGACGCCTCAGGTGTTAAAGGGTTCAAATAAAACCAAATCCAGTTCACTGGTTGTTTTATGTGAATTTGTTCATTGTGTATTTGTTTGACTTCATGTTGTTTGGGTTTAGTGCATGTTAAATCTCAGCGAACAAACAAACAAAAAAAGGTAAAAATGCATCAAAGAGAAAACAGTGAGAATGCAGCAGCAGCTGCTGGAGTTTCCTGGAGGTGAATCTGATCACTAAAACCACTGATGTGTTTCCCCTGTTTGTGCTTTGAATGATGTAACAGGAAATCATAGCAGAGCCTTCTTTCTCTATTGCTGCCTCCACACTCCACTTGGCCCTCTCCATTTTCAGAACAATAGCAGGAAACTGAAAGTGATTGTGTCAGGCGGCCTCTTCCCTTGCTCAACAAGCAGCTTCAGGAGCCTCTGCATCGGCGGCTCTTCATCCAGTGTTCTCCAGCTGAACATCACATGGTCTTCATCTGGGACTTCATTACCAGTGGAGCACTTTAACACATGTTAGTTGGAAAATAGCTTTTTCAGTTGCTCTCTTGTATTTTGCTGTGGGGTTTTGTGTTTTGACTCACCACAATCCAACAAAAAACTTTAACAAATGTATTCAAATTGGCCTTGACTGTATATGAGGACTGGACTGAGTGGACGTTTAAACAAATCTTCACAGAGGAAGCTGGCCGTGTCTCACAGCTCTTCATATATTAACTGAATGAATCTCCTCTGCAGAGCCAGAACATTTTCTTAGTCCCTTCAGGGTCTGCAGCCAGACCACAGAAGGACTGACTTTTATTGTTTCAAAGTCCAGAGAATCACAAGATCTTTTTCCGGTTGCACCCTGTTTTTCTGCTGACCGCAGCAGGTGGCCTGGATTTCACCTCCCATCCACACACACACACGGATCACATGCCGTCCTCATCGCTTCAGTTGTAAAGATGGACTCTCGCAGGGTCCATGCTGCTTTACCTGAACCTCCCAGCCAAAAGGACCAAGAAAATAAAGGTGAAGAGAAGGTCTTTGGGAATATCTTTGCTGAGCTGGAGTCGCTGGAATTACCTTTGGGGACCTCTTTAAGGTGCTGACCTCAGAGATACTGCATGTCTGAATGTACTGGATGAATGCAGTGGTTGAAGCTCTAAATGTCAGAGAGATTTATTCACGTGTGGGAATTCAATGGGAAACATGAACTTTAGTTTATGTCAAATTCTCTGTTTATCCATGTGAATTCAGATGAAATATCTGGACTCTTTAAAGGCTGACAGAAACGTTCTCATTATGCTCTTTACACTTCTGGAACTGAAGATGTTTTTAAAAAAAACTGATGCAAATGCAGAAAACACTGAAATAAAGCAATAAAAAACACAGACTCAAATTAAATTAATCAAATTAAAAGATATGAAAAAATTAAAAAAAACAATACCACATAGAAATTGTTTAGTTACTGTGTTTCTATTAAGCCTAAAGTTCAAATTCTAAATTTCCCAAAAAATGTTCCGTAAATAAAACTTTAATGGACTGACGAGCTTCGTGCTTGCTTCTCTTAAAACTGTTGGAGTCAAAATATTGTTAATCAAATAATCTTTGTGTCATTGATACAGATGGACAACAGCTCTTAAATTCAGTTATTAACTGTGACATTGCTATAACAACATCCAAAAACCTGCAGCATTAGAGATATTAATAATATGTTGATGTTTCTCTTATTTCGGAACATATTTCAAATAAAAATTCTTCTTTTTATTTATTCCAGGGTAACTTTTTAAAAGTTCTTTACATGTTTGTAATCACTTCAACTCACCATTTTTAACATTTTTCATCTTTGAGACTCATTAATTTGAAATAAATTAATCATTTGTGATCACGAATTAGAATTATTATACACTTAAATTTGCTTTTTGTTGTCTCAAATTGGCATTTCATGGCCACAATTTACCATTTCATTAGCATTTTGTGACCGCAAATTAGCACGTTGTGTGCACAAATTTGTATTTTGTTGTCACAAATTAATAGTAGGTATTCCAGCTAATTTCTTAATGTCTAATTTGTTCCCAAAAAGTGCAAACTTGTACTAAAGAATAATAATAAAATGCTTATTTGTGACCACAAAATACAACTTGTGACCAACTAAACTGAGGGCAAGTTTTTATCTATTTAAATTTTAATTTGTTTTATTATTATTTATTTATTTTTGGAAAGTGACGCTCAGATGTCCCAACATCACAGCTAAAAAAATAAATAGAAAAACACTAAAGTGAGATCAGTCTTGAACTTAAAGCTGCTCCAAGTTAGGTTTTTTTTAAATATATATATTTATAAAAAAACAAAGATGTTTAAGATGTAGCCGTGACCCTGCCAGACCCTCGCAGACGGCTGCGAGCCTCTGCTCTGCGCAGGTGCAGCCGGCGGGGAGCTGTCCCCCGGCTGCACCTGCGCAGAGCCGCGGCCGCGCTGACCTCCGCTCTCCATAACAATCATGGCGGAGACGGAGATCCCGGAGTGCATAACGGAGCACGAGCGGATTCTGCAGGAGATCGAGAGCACCGACACGGCCTGCGTGGGTCCCACTCTTCGGTGAGGATGTTCTGCTCCGAGAACCCGAGTCCCTAAAAAAAACTCTGGATTTCGTCACCGTTCGTGTATTTCCGCTATTTGGTGTAAACAGCAGCATAGCCTGTGTCGGCTAACGCTAGCTAAGCTAGCTAACATCATCGTCTGTGTTTTCAGCTAAAGGCTGATGCTAGCAGCAGCGACCCGCTTCATTTATGGTTCAGCTGAAGCAGCAGAACCTTTCTGAGGGGAAGAGTCCGCTTCAGTCCGGTCCTCGGTTCTGCTGGATGATAGGTGTGGCTGCGGAACATCCCCGTTCTGCTCCTCTGCTGTCCGGGGCTAACGGCTAACTCAGCATTTCAGTGACTTGTTTGTGGGAAACCGAGACATTGGACCGGGCCGTGACTCTTGTTCGGCTCTGACAGTTCAGATGGTGTTGTTGGGTAGCTGGGGGCGTACATCTGACCGGCTGGGGGGTCATGGGAGGGCCCTGCATCAGTGAGAGGAGCTGTCAGTCATCCTGGCCTGAAAACCGTCCCTGCAGGCGCTGGTTCCTGTCAGAGGATGGATGAAGGCAGGCTTCAAAGCTTCTCGTTATTCCAGTCACTCCAGACGGAACGAGTTCAGCTCAGGTGTGAGAGGCGGGGACAGGTGCAGGTTACAATCCTAATCTGATCATTTTTCATCTGGTTTCACTGCGTTCCCATTGGCTTTCATTATGATGATGCCGTTTTCAGTACGGATAACGATACATCTTAACAATGATTCAGTTTATGCTGATTCGGTTCATTTTGAGCGATCGGAGAGACAGATCGATCTGGTTGGATCACAGGAATAGAAATCAATCAATCGATAAATCATTACACCTCTAGTTTTTGGCCAAAGAGAAAAAAAAAAGGACATAGTCTCTGCAGAGCGGCAGGAGTTCATTGGAAATCCTCCTATGTTCTGATTCACCTGAGTTGTAGATTGTTGATGCAAAGCAACCCCGCCCCCTTCCCCACCCTGTAGTTGAGAGCTCAGAGCAGGGAGCGTCCATATTTTCAAGGTTTTTTTAAACTGCATTCATTCCCTTTGCTCCTCATTCGGAAAATGTTGAATAAAGAAATACTCAGAAATGCAATTTTGAGCTTAAGTTTGATTTGATTTCTTGGTTTATGTATAGGGCTGCAACAATTAGTCGACTGTTAAAACAGTCAATGACAAATTTAATAGTAAATTAGTCGTTACTTTAAATTAGATGGAGTCAGAGTTTAGTGAAGTTGAACAAAGTTTTAAACGTTCAGCCCCAAAAAATTATTTTTTTAAATATTTGAGTGAGAGCAAAACGTTATCTTTTGTATCAGGTGCCAACCTCACATTGTGTTTTTAATACCAGAAACTAATTAAGGACAGAAGCTGCATGATGCATTAAAAGTTTAATAAACTGTCATCTGAAGAATTGTCTTTATTTTGAGTTAGTTTAATACTAATAATGGTTAAGATGTGTTTTACATCCACTTTGTGCATGACACGATTAGTCGACTAATCGGTGACATAACCGGTCGACTATTAAAATAATTGTTTGTGGCAGCCCTATTTATGTCAAACATTAATTGTTGACAATACAACAAAAAAATCCCAAAAATATCAAACTCATTTGAGAAATAAAGAAATGCACTGATGAAAGAAAAACATCGAAGCATTAATGTAAATGTAAGAAGATAAGATTGTAATTAATCATAATTAGAAATCTTTACAGTGCTTCATCCAATAGCCTCTGAGGTTACATTAGAGTCATTAAATATGGTTATTTATATATTAGTGCTGCCACAAATTATTATTTTAATAGTCGACTAATCACTGATCATATTCTCAGATTAGTCGACTAATCGGGTCATGAGTAAACTGGATGTAAAGCACACATCTGAACCATCATTAGCTTTAAGTTAACAAAAAACTAGATACACAGCATTACCTGTGATAATGCTAGTGTGAATGCTGTAAGCTGAAGTTTACCGCTAGTGCTGATAGCTGAAAACGCTGAAGCTGATATCTACCTGAATTATTAGTTAAACTCCAAAATAACCTAAAAAGCTGAAATTAGCCAAAACAGCTAGCATGTAAATGAAATATTAGCTAAACTCCAAAAATAAATCTAGCAGAATGGCATTATAACGTTTAACTTTACTACACTCTGACTCTATAGAATATAAAGTAACGACTAATAAATTAGTCCTCGACTATTTTAATTATCGATTAGTCGACTTATTGTGTCAGCCCTAGTTTTTATATATACATGATGTATACCTGCACAATCTGTGTTCAGTGGAGTGGGTCTTTAACAGCCAGGATCATATTTAAATAGATTTTTCTCAGGTGGCTTTTGCTGATTTTGTAAACAAACTGTCATTTTAGTTTTTAAAAAGATTTACTTTGAAAAATATTTATTCCTACAATCATAATTAAAGTGCCAAAAAAAAAATTCAATCATCCACATTAATTGTACATTTATTCTGAATAAGGACAAAATGATTTTTTGACTTTCCAATTGTTCAATCCAACATAACTTTAGCCCAAAATACTGAATGTAGGCAGCCAGTTAAATATCCCTTTTACGTAAAAATAAACTTTTTGAATGTCTAGACTAGAGCTTCTTGAGTAGAAATCACCTCAGTCGTGGTCACCATCATAAGAATTAAAAGCTCTTGACAAAAACTTGTTTTCTAAGGTGAAGAAGATGATGAAAACCCAAAGCAAAGAATGTTTCTATTCATTTTCTGAATTCTAATAAGCACAAAGCTAAGCAGTCGGTTCAGTAATTTCAATGTAATTCCCTTTGTGTTTCTGCTGTTGTGGGAGATTTCTCTTTTAAAAGCTGCTTGATAGATTCGAGGAAGATCCTGAGGGTCAAACTCCTGCAGCAGATGAAGAATTCTCACTGTTCAGTAGTTTTCTTGACCTTCTCTGTCAGATCGTTCTGACTGTTTTCTGATCGTTTTCCCCTTTTATACATGTTTTACAAGCTAATCAGGGATATTGCAGCACAAAAAAGTGGATTGATTAAAACTTATCAAAACTGAAAGCTGTGTGGTGTAAAGCATGGGAGTCGAACATTCTACCATTAAGAACAATAAAATAAAATGATCTGGAGGGCCAGATCCGGCCCCTGGGCCTTGACTTTGACACGTGTTGTTCAGGAACAATTTATTTGTGCCTAAGAGCAAACTAGAGTTATCTTAACTCTATGAACAATCTACACATCAGTACGAATGTAGATCATTTATTTCTTATTAAAATTCTTCCAGGTATTTTTCAAGGTTCAAAAATGTTTCCAGGATAAATTAGGGGGGATTTTCTTCACATTTGTCCTGTTTAGTATTTAGGATCCATTTCTGAAGTGACCTTTTTTTTAAGTGTTTATGTAAATGTAGGAAGAGCACATTAGATACAGACATGTTTGGATTTTACTAAAACATTGTTCTTAAAATTGGATTTTAGCAATTCACGCTATGACCACTAGATGGAGATGTTACTCTTAAAATACCATGATGTCATCTTCTGGCTGGTGATGCATCTTTTGTTTCTTTCATCAACTGATGCATTAAAATGATTACTTTGAAGTTGTGGCTTCCTAGCACGATAACAAATATAACCCAGGAGTGTAGAAGAGTTTATACAGAATCACAAAGTGTCCTCATAGAGAGAAAAAACCAAAGGTTGCATCCAGTTTCATTCATAAAATAATAGCAAATGAATGAAAGTGTTGAGTACGACTGGTCAAACGCCATGTTCAGGTATATGCTGAAGTCTTGCATCAGTTTAAATACAAAATGTTGATGATAGGACTGCACCAAATGAGGAAAACTTAGGATGTGTAATATTAATGATAAAGATTAAAATGATAATATAAATAAACAGCTAATGCATCATGTTCATTTCACTGCTATACTTCTGTTTAAATAAAAGTCAACATAACTTCAGTTAAACTCCAAATCGTCTCCACATGAGGCTGGTATCTAGATTTAAGGGCTCCAACAACGTGGGAGGGTCCATCCCATTGGTCAAATTAGTAAAATAATGCAGGGTTTTTCCTGGCTTAAATTAAGGTGGTGGTAGTGTCTCATCGCAACCTCAGATTTTTATACCTTTAATATATAAAATATTTAAATATTGTTACCTTGACATTGAACATCAAAATATTTGTGATTATATATTGGTTACTGGTTTACTGAAATTATTTTTTCTGTTTGATCATTTCGTCATCATTAGCCCCCCCTCCCTCAGTCAGGGCCCCTAGAATCAGCCAATTTTACCCCCCTTTCGACATGCAGGAACTGGTGGTGATTGTAATTTAGGTGGTGGCGGCCGCTGCTAGTTTCTCCATGAAGGAAAAACCTTGTAAGCTGTCATGAGTAGGGGTGTGCCAAAATATCAATATTGCAATATATTGCGATATTTAGTCCTGCGATTGATTCTTGATGGGTGCTCACCAAGTATCGATATTATATTTTCATATGAAGAGGCTGTTGCGTCTGACTCGCGTATCGGAACTATTTCGCGCTGCGTCGGACACATTATGCAGACGCACGCACTTCATTCAGGAAAAAACACCTGCGAGATACAGACTCTGTAGCGCGTGAGAAAATCATGTCTACCTGTGCTCTATTATCATCATCTGTAGAAGAGGCAGCCGGTAAGAAGTGAGTTTTTCTGAGCGCTAGAATGACCACCATCGCTTATTTACCGTTTGATCGGTAAGCTGTGGGAACTAGGCGCGTGCTTCGTAGTTGTTTGTGTGTACTTCAGGTACCGGTCGGAATTTTCGCTTTCATGCACTGATGTTTACCCTGCTGGTGTATGGTGAAACTTTGGTAAATTTATGGTGTAAGGTTTTCAAATTAACATAATTACTTTTTGCTGAAATTAATTTAAATTCATTCTTAAATTTAAAAAAAGCAGATTTGATGTGTGAACATAAAAAAAAATGTAATTAAAATAAAGTACATGAATTCACGGTAAAACAGGGAAGTTGCTAGTTAATTGAAACACTTTAAATTGTATAAATTATTATAGATTAAAGTTGTTTATTGCTAATTTTTAATAGAATTCGAATTTGTAAATATTTGTTGTCATTATTATGTGTGTTTTAGGATTTTTACCTGTTGGCTGCTGACTGACCAAATAGAAAATAAATAAAGATTGGAGAAATAATCTCAAGTGTCAGTCTGAGTAAAATAGCCTTCAATTTTGAATGCTTAGCCCTTTTCAAATGTGGGAAAAGTGCACAAAAAAATTAGGTAACACTTGACAGAGGCTGTAAAACGCTATATTCATCATCCTTTTGTGTGCTGTTCCTTTGGAGGTAGATAGCTGTCAACAATTTGAATTATTTAATGTTCTGTTGCTAACAGTATTTTTGTGGCATTGCTGATCATGTTTACTATTGTTAACATTGAATTTTACAGATAATTCCAATTCAATTGATGTCAAAGTTATAGTATTAGTGATTTTAAGCAGCGTTAAACAAAAGTGTCTATAATTTGTTGCCCAAAATAAGACATAAGTTGTTTATTATGATTGTGGTTAAGCTAAAAAAATATAATATATTAGTTATCAGAGAGGATTTTTTTAATCAAATATCGCAGTATCGCGATATTATCGATATCGTGAGCCATGTATCGGGTATCGTGAGGTACCCAGTGATTCCCAGCCCTAGTCATGAGATTGTTCTAGCATTTGTGTAAGGAAACCTTTTATCAGAGTTTTGCAATACATATAATCATAAGTTAGCACTTTATTGTGCTGGTCAAGGTGATATTTTATGGTAAGGAGGAGCTTTATGAATATTACAGAAACTTAAGCAGATATATGAACATTTGATCAGCTTTAGTAAAAAAGGATCAAGATTTATTAATTTATGTTTTAGTTCCTCTGATGGTTCAGTCCATCTGAGCAGACTCAAACACACAAGCGGCCAAAATCCTGAACACAGCTTAGGTCGCGGGCCGAACAAGTTAAACATTTATTGAACACTCTAAAACTACATTTTTAAAACTGTAACTTTTTAACATAATTATGAACCAGATATATAGCATTACCTGTGAAAATGCTAGTGTGAATGCTGTAAGCTGAAATTAGCCAATAAAGATGCAAGTGCTGATAGCTGAAGATGCTGAAATTGATATCTAAAACCACTCATGTAGATAGCTGAAAACAATGAAGTTAATAGCTGAAATCCCAGAAGGTAATAGCTGTAAAAGCTGAAACTGATAGCCAGCTCAAATATTAGCTAAATGTCAAACTTACGTCAGCCAAAACAGCTACCATGTAGATGAATTAAACTCCAAAACAGCCTAAAAAATCTTAGTAAATGCCTAAATAGTCCAAAAAGCTGCAGAATGTCAATTTTTAAAACTTTAAAACTGTAACTCTTTAACATAATCATGAATAACAACAAGGCAGGAATATTATTCCAGACTAAATCAACTTAAACCTTAAAATAACTTTCAATATTTTACTCTCCATAAAAATTATATTTTGTCAAAATAATACATGTTAGTAATGAGAGCAAGATAACATTGGGTCATTAAAAACAATAAAATAAAATGATCTGGAGGGCCGGATCCGGCCCCCGGGCCTTGACTTTGACCCATGTGACATACAGAGTTACTGTCTTTCCCACCTTCTACTCACTATCATTTTTGAAAGGAGTGTTGACCAAAGTTCACACAGTTTGTTTTAACATAAACAATATTGTTGACTAATGGAATTCTCTGTACTGGGATGAATGTTTGCTCCTCTGATGTTTATGGAAAATCTTTTCAAAATAAAAACATGTAGAGAATTTCCAACAATCTGAAGACCCATTTATATGAAATCTGTTAGAAATCTCCTTCATTTTAGCTTTTTCTGGACCGACTTATTTGTGAGTTCACTTGAAGGTAGATTAGAGCTTCTGAAGCACACATGGAAACGAACGACGAATGAAATGACGTGAATTTAATTTTTGTCATCCGCATGACCTCTTAGTCTCAGTCCTCTGTTTTCTCCTTTGTCTCCTCAGATCTATTTATGATGACCAGCCCAACGCTCACAAGCGCTTCATGGAAAAGCTGGACACCCGGATAAGGAACCATGACCGTGAGATTGAAAAGATGTGCAACTTCCACCACCAGGGGTTTGTGGATGCCATCACGGAGCTCCTCAAGGTCCGGGCCGATGCCGAGAAGCTGATGGTAAGACCTCACCTGTTCAGGTGTTAGGTTATTGGAACGGTGATTCTCCCTCTGAGCTGCATGAGAGGTAAACACACAAACCTCATGGAAGTTAAATGTAGGATCCAAAGCTTCCTCTGCTGGATCTCAGAGTTTTTATAATTCCAGCTTCATACCTGAAAGTGAAAGCTTTGGCGTCTAAAACTGTGGAAAAGAACTGTTTCCTTTGCTGTTTGGAAGTCTGCTCATGTGAAAAGCTTTTGCAGAGAGACATAAAGAAAGTGATTATCTCGTTGTTTCTCTGTTGGGAAGACTGTCATCCAAAAGCTGACTGGTCAAATGGGTCATGGCTCTGTGCCGCATGACAAGAGCTGAAAGTTCAAAAATCCACCTACAGAATTGAGAAGTTTGTCACTGAATCTGTGAGAAAGAGCCTGTCACAAGCCATTAAACCCCATGAAAGGCCCAGAGCTCCGCCGATGGGTTCAGGTCCCCGCTGCCTGGTTAATCTGAATTTGCCACCCTTTGTCCTTGCTCCTTCATGGACAATGAGCTGATTACAAAGCTGAGCAGCTGCAGGGAGGCAGGAAGAGTGGAAAGGGCATGAAGAGGGACGCAGAAAGAAAACCGCGCTTCTTCCTGCATCACAACTGAACCAGAAGAAAGACATCACCTTCATCCTCACCCAGAGAAGGTCTGGACACAGCAGCTCATTCTCATGACAGCAGAGCTGAGAAGCAAATGAACCAACCTGACTGCAGGGTAAAGAGTTCACAGAGAAGTGACAGAAACAGCAGGATGATGGTGGATGTTTGCTGCAGCTCTGATCCTACAGGAGCCGTGTGTGCGTCCAGAGACAGCCCACGACTGATGAACCATCCCTCCTTCACTGCAGAATCCCTTCACGGTCCAAGAAAAACATCATGTGCGCCCCAACTCATTGGCTGGAAGTCCTCAACCAGAACCCCTCGTTAAGCTTTCGGTCTTTTTTCCAGTTTCTTCTCCCTTTTATCAACCCTATTAAAATTTTCAGCTCTTTTCATGCTAGTTTTTTTCAACTGTTTTAGCAGTTACTACAGATTTCTAGGTTAATATTTCAGCTACGTTCAAGCTGTTTTGGCTAATTTGGGATTTTTTTTTCAGTTTTTTTTGTCTAATTTGATTTTAGCTTTATGCTGCTTCAGCGTTTTCAGCTATTAACTTCAGCTCTTTTTAGCTATCAGTTTATCCATCTTCAGCTATCAGCACTAGCATCTTCAGCAGCCACATTCATCTTACAGCATTCACACTAGCATTATCACAGGTAATGTTATATATCTAGTTTAGGTTATGTCTAGGTATTATTTTTTCTATGAACATTACTGAAATGAATTACTTTAATAAATTTGGCTACATGTGTCTTTCTGGAAAACCATAAATGTTCACGTTTAATCTTTGATTGTTACACTTTTTCTGTTTGCCTACAAACCGACCCCGGCCCCACATCAGAGAAGAAAACAGTCATGTGGCCCCCACAAGAAAAAGTTTGGGGATCCTGTGCTGGACAATAAGTTTATTCACATTCAAAAGCTTAAAAGCTGATGGTTGTGATATATTTTTAAAATATCTTTTTGAAAGGGTTTCCTAAAGTTTAGGAAACTTCTGCTAAAGCAACCGGCCAAAGTTGCAAAATTTCTGCTTCTGGCTAGAGATGTTTCTGCCACCATCTTGCATGAGACCAGAGGTCCCTCCTTTGTGAGGGGCAAATGAAATACAACCTTAATTGATCCACAACCAACGAACTGATTAGTTACCAGATTTCAAAAGAACAACAGATATTAAAATACAATAAATGAATGAATGAATGAATGAATGAATGAAATGGTTTATTTCAAGCAATCAGGTTATAATACATGGAATAACATCACATAATAAATCACAAGTAATCTCTTGAAAGAGAAGGAAGCGAAACTTATATAATCCCACCCCGACTCGACCATTTTCTCTACATGAATTATTTCAATATCCGGTTCAGGACTTAAAATCAAATATCAATATAGTTCAGGTAATAAAAGATCAATAATATCAGTGATGTAATAGAATTTCAAAAACATCCATAGACAAATCATTTATATTAATCATCAACAGTAATTTAAATATTCTCATTAAAAATTTAAAAAATATCAAGTAGTAATCAACTTCATTTGTTACTACAGGAAAATATATCAAAATATTCTTATTAAAAAAGACAGTTTGAGCAGAATGCATTTATCAAAGAACGATAAATAACATAATAAAGTGTCCTGCATTTCTTATTCAAATGTTTTCTAAGTTAAAATAAAACTTTTATCTGTTTATGCTAATTGGATTGAATTCTATCAGTCTTTTTTATCTATAATTTCAAAATTGAATTTCATATGTTTCACAACCAATTTCTTTAAAATTAGACTTTATTTCTTGTGTTGTGAAATGATATTGTTATTGCTTTTGTCTGTAAGCAGTAGGGATGCAGCCCTCAGTGAGAGCTGAACATCTGCCTTCAGAGTCAAGGTTACAAAGATTCAGCTCTTCTATGTTGTAGAACGGGGAATCTCACTAAAGATGCTAAACTTGAATTACAACTAGACCCTCATCTGTGGAAACTGCAGCACATGCTCCGTCCTCTGACTCAGAAGGTCATCTGGAGCAGAAGTCTTGGTATGAATAAAACATCTAAGATCTGCTTTTGCTTTTCTTTCTAAGGGTCAAGTGACAGACACTAATCGGAGACTCCAGGAGGCAGGGAAGGAAGTAAGTGTTCCATCAGTCTGTGCTCACATGATGACAGGGTTCCACCAGTGTCTGCGCTCTCCGGACGTGATTTCCTGCAGACCCGACCGTTCCTTTAGCCAGCAGTCATCCTCTCCTTCCTCCTCCAGGTGACGGCTCAGACGGAGGAAATCATCCGCTGTCGCATCCAACAGAGGAACATGGCCACCACAGTGGAGAAGCTCCAGCTTTGTATTCCAGGTATTTAAGCTCGACTAGATAAATATTGTTGATTTTTTTAAAAATTATTATTTTGTGATAAGTGTCTTAGAAGTATATTATTTAGTCTTGTGTGCAAAACATATACATAAATACTCTGCATACTTTATAATTTGTGCAAACAGGAAGAAGAACTTCAGACGGAATAAGTTCAGGAAAAATATTGTTTCTTTAGAAAAACACAGAGTTAACCTTCATTTCCCCGACTGTTGCCATGGAAACTATGTTTAGCTGTTGAGGATGCTCGGGTCAGTCTGTAAAAAAACGTGTTAAGAATATTTTTGAGGGATGTAATCCTGTCCTCCTTCCTTCCGTTGTAGTGCTTGAAATGTACAGCAAGCTGAAGGAGCAGCTGACATCCAAAAGGTAAACATCTCACCAAGTTCTAAGAAATCTTCAATGAAAGGAGAGTTCTGATGTTTCAAATGAATGAAGAAAGATGTCATCCAGTGCAAAACTTAGGTTTTGAGGTGCTGAGAACATCACCATTAGTGTTGAAACAGATGCTTCCTCTCAGATGAACGATCCCAGACTGTGGAGAGGTGTCGTCCTCGTCTACCACAGGGTGTCTGAATCTATTCTCTGCATGTAACCCCTCCCTGGTGGAGCAGTGGATGCTGGGGGTCGACGTAGGGCCCGTTTACACTGCAACGTTTTCGCGTGCGTTCCGACAACTTGGTTATCGTTTGGGCCTCTCGTTTAGACCAGAACGGCGTTTTAGGGCCCCCAAAACGACAACTTTGGAGAACGCCTTCCAGAGTGAAGCGTTGCGAAACGTTCCCGTTCCCACCGCCCTCCCATTCTAGTGTGTACGGTCAGGAACGGTGTCAGGGTGTAAAGCGCAGTACTTCTCCTATTGTTCTTTTCCATCCGGTGGGAGTAGGGTTGGGCACCGAAGTTCGGTTCCAAGTAGGAACCGTTATGATTTGCGCGGTTCTACCGAAACCGAAAGATGCGGCTGCAAACGGTGCCGGATTTCGGTTCCAAATTTCATTGAAGTTTCATTTGTCTGTGGACATGTCAATCACTTGTAGTACTCCCTTCTGATTTTTTACGATTCAGCCTATCTATTTACTTTCTTGTTGTTGTGAGATGAGTGTGTGCTCCAACTTCTGCATCTCAGCTTGTTACGAAGCTGGGGGGGCGTGTGCATGTGAGGAGCAGCGCGCTCTGAGAGGAGCGAGAGAGAGCGTGCCGCAGAGAGAGAGCGCGCGTGCTGCGGAGAGAGAGAAAAAGGAGAGAGAAAGGAAAGGGGAGGGGCGCGCGCGCACGTTAGCGTGCGGAGAGTTGTTCTCGAGTTTGTCTGCAAGTTAAAGTAATAAAAGTTCAGTTCCTCTACAATAGCTAAGTGTAATTATTCGGCTTCGCATGATCCAAAGAAGGGATGTGAACCCCGGAGGAAAAGCAACCTTCGGCCCTGGAGAAGATCTCCCCTGCTCCTCGACTACGGTTGAGGGGGAAATAGAGCAGGAACGGTTCAACATTGTGCGCACATAGCGCATAGCGGCGTGGCGTGTGAATTACATCGTTTTCCGTCAGCATTCGTTTTAACCGTGAACGCAATATCATTCAGGAACGTTCTGGTGTGTACCCGATATCTTGCTTACCGGATCAGAGAGCAAAACGCGTTCCCGTTCCAGTGTAAACGGGGCCTGAGAAGGCTGAAGCTGCTACCCAGCTAAAATATTTGTGAAATACCAAATTAGCCTACTAAAAATAAAAAAATTCTAAATTAGCCAAAACAGCTAGCATGTAGCAAGAATATTAGCTAGACTCCAAATTAATCTAGAAATCCTTGGTAACTGCGAAAACAGATGAAAAAGCTAGCATAAAAAGAGCTGAACATTTTAATGTGAGACGGGCCTGATCCGGCCCGCGGGCCGTAGTTTAGGGCCCCCTGGTTTAGATGATTATGAAATTAAGAAAAGCCATAAGCCTTCATTGTGATTATCCCCTCACTTCAATGTGCTTTCATAAAATAATGTTAAAAAAAATATCTTATTTTTTTAGGAATTCTAAAAACTAACAGAAAATATAATAAAAAATAAGAAAGTTCAATAAATAGAAATTGCTCCCTAGATGTGAAAACTGCTTCATCTTAGTGAAAATAGATTTGATTAATCAACCGAGCCCCAACAGAAAGAAGGTTTCAGACAAATATCAAGTGCAGGGCGATGCAGAACATGTGCTGCAGGTTTCTGTCAGGCTTTTCAACCCCTGCCCCGTTCCTCAGCTCCCCTGAACTTCACTTTTACCCCCTGAACTTCCCCTTCAGCCGTGTTTACGTGCCTGCCCGTATGAAGAACGGAGGGGAGCTCACTCTGGACAGGAAAATAATGACCCTTTCTTGTTCATGACTGTGTTCCAAAGAAGGAGACCATTCACTGGAAGGACAATTGACCCTCAGTATGCCCTTGTTCACAACAAGGCCCCCTCACTGCCGCTCCGCTGTGGCCCTCAGCCAATCCAAGTCAATTAGACCATGCTGGCCACCTTGTGAGACTTGTGTGTGTGATGGTGAAGTACACTTTAAACAGCAGGAGCGGAGCTTCTGGGCTCCGTCTGTGGTTAGCAGTCATCAGACACTCTGGTCTGTGTCTTCTGCATCTTGATAAACCTTTTCACGGTACAGTTTACGAGTGTCTTCTATTCGTTTGTCAACAACACATTTTACACTCACTGACCAACCAATTAGATCCCTTCACAGCTTGCCTAACAGTCTAATGATGGGAGCTGAGCACACTGACCCAACATTGAACTTCACATCATTTATTCACAGACTGAGTTTTTAGAAAAAGAATCACAAACTGTACTTTTAGAAAGGAACTGAGCTGCATTCATGCAGATGAAACTTTGGCAGCATTTTCCTCAAGTTCATGATGCACTAAGTAGCATTTCAATGTGGCTGCAGCTGAACTGTTGAAACCTCTTTTCTTTGTCTTGGCTGAAGAAGAATACTTTCTGCTTAACGACAAAGTGAAAAAAAAAAACCTTCCTGAAAAATGGGACTTCATCAAACATGTTTCAGTGCAGAGGTCCCGAAACTACGGCCCGTGGGCCGGATCAGGCTATCAGAAACGCTGATGGAGAACCACATAGAACGTGACTTTTCATTCCACCGTCTGCTGTCTGAACTATGATGGAGAGGAGAGAATATTTATTGGTTTGATAGAGATTCACTTTTTATTTATTTCTTCATTGTTATTATTTTCTTCCGTACGTTTTTTATACGTCTATAGCTCTTCAGCTCTTTCAGCTACTAAAATATTCAGCTCTTTTCATGCTAGCTTTTTCGACTGTTTTAGCCGTTACTAAGAATTTCTAGGATATTTTGGAGTTTAGCTAATATTTTAGCCACAGGCTAGCTGTTTTGGCTAAATGCAACATTTTACATTTTTTTTAGGCATTTGGCTAATGTTTGCTGTTTTGGCTAATATAGAATTTTTTTCAGTTGTTTTAGGCTAATTTAGCGTTTAGCTAATATTTTAGCTAGCTATTAACTTCAGCGTTTTTAGTTATCAGTTTCAGCATCTTCAGCTATTAGCACTAGCATCTTCAGCGGATACATTCAGCTTACTGCATAAACACTAGCAATATTGCAGAAAATGCTATATATCTACTTTTTAAAATGTTTTAATATTATTTTTTATGAATATTACAGAAATTAAATATTTTAAATGTGGCTGTGTGCTTTTCTACAAACCGACCCGGCCCCACATCAGAGAAGAAAACAGTTATTTGGCCTCCAAAAGAAAAAGTTTGGGGACCCCGGCTCTAGTGGCTCAGAGGCACTACAGCAGAAGTTTGTTGTCCTCCTGTCTGAAGTAGTTTCTCCTCTACAGGTATTACGCTGCACTAAAAACCATGGAACAACTGGAGAAGGTGTACATCCCGAGGTAGGAGCCTGCTGCTGCTGCTGCTGTTATGTTGATCGTTGAATAGGAATGGAATTTCAAAATACAAAGTTTCAAACCTTGAACGAAAACCCTGAAACAGAGCTGCGGTGGGACTGACGTGGACCGTGTTGTGTTTGCAGAGTGAGTCAGTACAGGTTCTGTCAGATCATGGCTGAAAACCTGCCCAAACTCAGAGAGGAGATCAAGGACATCTCCATGTCGGACCTGAAGGACTTCCTGGAGAGCATACGAAAGCATTCAGACAAGGTTGGAGAGACTGCAATAAGACAGGTGTGTGTTCCAGCAGCTTCATCTGCAGTCCTGGAGCCGAGCCGGTTCCATCCGCCTCACTCATCGGGTTCTGTACGCACAGGCGCAGCAGCACAGGACCTTCCTCAGCACAGTAGCAAAGCAGGCCGGTTTAGACCACTACACCAAACCTGTGTACTCTCTGAACGGACGAGCACACTCGCACATGTCCAACGGCCTTCTGATGGATGCAGGAGACGAAGAGGACGCAGAAGATGAAGTGAGGACATATTCTCTGCTGCTAGTTTACATGAAACCGGTCGTCTTTCAGTTGATTCGTTTTTATTAGGGGTGTTGGAAAATATTAATTCAGTGAAATATCACAATATTTCATTTGGAGATACTTGTATTGTCAGGACAATATTTAATTATTTATTTATAAGCAAACTTATAGTTCAGTCTTACTCTTGTTTTCCACTTGAACTAAATCCTAAACTTTGTTGAATTTCTATGTTTTCTTTGTCTGTCATTGAGTTTAAGTGTATTCATTTTACCAGCATATGTCAGATGGAGTTCATCTAAACATGAATAGTTGCATAGAATCAGGAAACCGCTGCAGGGAAATGTTTTTGTTCAGTCAGACACGCAGATCTGTTGTGATGTTTCCTGTTCTGTGTCTGACAGATCCTCACAGCTCAGGACCTGGTGGACTTCTCTCCTGTCTACAGATGTCTACACATTTACACTGTGCTGGTAGGTGTTTTTACTGCTCTAACACACAAGTTACACAACTTGAAATGAACTGGTGGTGCAGGAAAGTCATTCAGAGAAGCAAAAAAAACACATTACTCACAAGTTAGGGATGTTTTAATTTAATTTAATTAAAAGCCCCTACCATGATCTTCTCAAGTCTTTCAGAGTGAACTATATCCATATATATTCTCATATATTACATTTGAAACACGAAAAAACTAATTATTTATTAAATATGAGTTCTTTTTGCTGTCTCTTTTCATATCTGGAAATAAAACAACACAATCTATGCGGCTCCGCCTTTCACTCCCTGAAGGTGCCACCCTCTTCCTCATTGGCGTGTTACCCAAGAATTATTTTTTTAATATTGATGTAAATATTGTGTATCCTGAGAGTTTATCCCCACAATTTGCTGCTAGCTTTGTGGAGAAAGTGTTTGTGTTAGCCTGGGGGCGGAGTAGACTTCTCCTGGATGGGCGGTTCTCACTCTGTGACATCAGCACGTGAGGACCCGCTCGTTTTCATGGGTATGGGAGGGGCTGCTGTTGAGAGTGCAGGTTTTTCTTTTAGAATCTTTAGTGTTTTGCTCATTGGGTGGAGATCATTGTGTATAGAACTCTAAATGATGTTTGTCTGCCACCATAATACAGTCGACTCCATAGCCTGAAAATGTGTCAAGCGAAACAAACATTGAGAAGTGTAACTTTCTGTCAGCAAATTTCAAATTCTTTCACTTGAAATGATGAGTTTGGTCGGTAATGTTCATCATAGATGCACTTCTCTAAAGAGAACATTCAGTAACTTTGATCAAACGTGGTATTTTTAGCTCCATATCCATTTCTTACATTTAAACATGCCTTGAATATTTATTACTCGTGTTCTGATCCTCTCTCATTGTCTGCGTCACCTCATCCCGGGCTCACACCGCTAGCTTTGATGTTAGCGCCTCAGTCTTTCCATAACTTTAAAAGTGCGAGAGGAAATCCCAATGCAGGCGTTCAAGTCCTGCGTCTGCGGTTGGGACGCTGCAGCGCTGCGAATCCGTTTCGTTTGGTTCAAATTTTCGCCGGACGCCGGATTAGCGTGAACCTATGTGAGTTTGGAGGTATGCGAGGTCTGCAGCTGACCCGTAGCTTATATGAGCCGTCGGCTGTAGCTAAACGCTCCAGCATCACACCTGAGCTGGAACGTTAGCCGTGTTAGCCTGAGGTCAGAGCCCTGGAGGATGTGGAAAGATGGTTTCACTGTTGATGGAGTTTTGTCAGAATCCTTCCACCACCTTTGTCATTACAGGTTAATCAGAAGCTCAGAGAAGAAGCTGAAAGTTTTATAGAAATTGGTTACATTTTCCCATTTAGATAAGGATTATGAGTTTATTTAGAGCAGAAGTGTCAAACTCAATCACACAGGGGCCGAAATCCAAAACACCTTAGGCCGCGGGCCGAACAGGATAAACATTTATTAAACATTTTAAAATTACGTTTTTAAAACTTGATAAACCAGAACTTTTCAACATCAAAACTAAGGTTAGCCAAAAACATAAAAACAAAAAATATTAGCTAGAATTCAAAACGTCCTAAAAATCTTAGTAAATGCTAAAATAGTCCAAAAAGCTGCAGAATGCCAATTTTCAAAACTTTAAAACTCTAACTTTTTAACACAATAATGAATAATAATAAGGCAGGAATATTATTTCAGAATAAATTAAACCTTAAATAACTTTATTTTACACTCCATAAAGATAGATTTTGTAAAAATTATACAAGTTAGAAATAACAATAAAATAAAATGATCTGGAGGGCTGGATAGCATTACCTGGAGGGCCGGATCTGGCCCCCGGGCCTTGACTTTGACACGTGAATTCGGGTGTGGTGACAATAAAACCAAAGTTCTATTTGAGATTTGATTCAAGTGTTGTAAAGTGTGTGTTTGTGTCTGCAGGGCGACAGAGAAACCTTTGAGAACTACTACAGGAAACAGAGGAAGAAACAGGCCCGGCTGGTTCTGCAGCCACAAGCTAACATGGTGAGAGGGAAACTGTCCTGCAGAGGAGCAGCTGAGATGATTGAAGCACAGAGACAACAGCTTAGCTCATGTTAACTTTTTAACCCCTGAGGCATCCCCAGTCACTCTTCAACACAATTTCTCTAACATTTTGTACGTTACATTGATCATTCACGCCGCTTTTCTCCTTCAAAATCTACTGGAATTATCATGTTAAGGGTTGAAAAATTAAAGTAAATCAAACACCGGAGCTCCAGAAATATATAAATGTCATCTTTTTATATGTTGTAGCTTTGATGGGAAAGGGTGTGAGGACCAACAAGTCCTTGTGCAGGAACTGACGGATGCATGTTTGTGACCAGCATTTGGTGTTTGTGTGTTTTCAGCACGAGACAGTGGAAGGCTACAGAAGATACTTCAACCAGATCGTAGGGTGAGACCTCCACCTGACTGTCTGTCTGTCTGTCTGTCTGCTGCAGAGTCCACTAAAGGCCTTCAGGTGTTGATGGTGTTTTTCTTCAGGTTTTTCGTAGTGGAGGATCACGTTCTTCACGCCACACAGGGGCTGGTCACCAGAGCGTTCACGGATGAACTTTGGAACATGGCCTTGTCCAAGATCATCGCTGTCCTGCGCACACACTCTGTAGGCACACACATGCATAAACACGCTTGTGGGGGGTGACCCGGAGACTGCTGGGAGTTAACAGAGGGGGACGTCTTATCATTCAGAGGCTGATACACACATATAACACACATTCCACCCCCCCCAGACTCACTAATAACATTCCTTTTGGGAGAAGAGCTTAAACTCAACACAAATTCAGCCAAGCTGTGGTTTTGATGTTTTAACGAGAAGCACGCTGCAAAGATTGAGCAGTAGAGTTCCTGCCTGCTGCTCAGTCAGATGGAAATGACCTGGAGGATTATGCAAACAGGTTAAATGAGCCACCCAGCATGGGAGGAGAACATAAACAACAGCCGTGGTTTGTCCTGCAGTCCTGTAACCTACGGCATGTCATCACTTTGAGACAGATTTCTGTTGGTACATGCTGAAATATATAAATGTCTGTAACTAGCAGGAGAAATCTCTCTTTTCATGTAGAAACCTCTAATATTTTGGTAAAATAACTCAAAACAACAAAACCGTCTCTCAAAGTTGATCAAACTATTGTCGAGTAAATGTAAACCTTTAGACTGACTTCACTGCTCAGTTCTGGTTGGCTGTCTCAGCCTAGAGAAGGCGTCTGCAACCTTCAGCTGTGAAAGAGCCATTCCAGTTCATTTCTCAACACGAGCCACAAAATCTTCCTTCACCTTTAAACATAAAGACACTGATATGGATTTATACTATTGTTACTTCTATTAGAAACATACATAAACTGTTGTTCATTTTGCATGAATAAAATACAAACATTAGAAGAAAATATCGTTTTTAACTTTCAAAATAAAAGACACCCTTTCACATTAAGTTCATCTCAATGCAGCAAAAGAAATAGTAAGAAGTATAAAGTCAGTGATCAAATAAAAATAGTTAATTTAACTCTTGTTTCATCTCTGCCAGAATCGTAAATCTAACAAACCAAAATAAGTTAACTAAGTGACCCCTGCCATATTTTTTAACACACTTAAAATTCATTAATTTTTTTAAAAAGAGAAAAATTCGCATCATGCATAAGATGCTTGATGCATCTTAACACTTTTCTTTAATAAAAGAGCCACAATGGAGGGGTAAAGGAGCCTCATGTGGCTGCAGACCCCTGGTGTAGCCTTCCATAGTAGCTCTCTGTGAATGATAAGGATTTTTAAATTCATGAAATGGATTTTTCTGCACTTTCCCAGATGCTCAAAGCGTTTAGAATGTGTATCCATTATTCATTCACTCCTCATTCATACTTGGTGATGATAAACTACTGATGCAGCCACAGCTGCCCTGACAGAGGCGGAGCTGTCAGTACACGTCTGCGGCCCCTCTGAGCATCACCGGGACATTCAAACGTTCACACACCAGTGGGCACAATAATGTTGAATTAGTTTGTATTTTTTTTATTTACTCTTTTTCCTGAATCATAAATTGATGTCCAGGTTAACGGCATTAATAAATAGGAAAACGGATGACGGCCCACCAAGGAAAACCTCAAATATAACGAGAAAAAAAAGCTTTTTTCAACCAACAGTGTCTCATAGAACATTAGCTGTAGCAGGATGATCCTATGTGGTACAGGATGTCTTTTATTCTGAAAGGAAGTCGTACCAGCTTCCATTAAAAAACTAATTCACATTTTCTCTGTATTTCTGTTTTGATTTATGCAAAAAACTAAATATAATTTCTAAATATCTCAAAAGTAGCTGCAATATGAATTTGAAACCGTATCAACATTTTCCAAAGGGTGAAAAAGACTTTGCAGCTCCTCTAGGATTTGATCACTGAGAAACGGACCTGAATGGATCTTTTAGTGTGAAAGGTTGCAGAGTTTTGACTCTGTCAGTTGATTAATAGATGGAAGCTCCTCAGTGTTGAGGAACTCCTCTCACAGTCATTCCTGTTGGTCGGAGAAACATTAATGCTGGATTCCAGTAAACTAAAGAGGTTTCATGTATGTAATAAAAAGCTCAAAACATTGTGATTAAATCAATATTGATTATGTATCCTGATGTTATGTTGAATGAAGAACTTTTCCTCATTCGACCATTGGTTGCTCATCATCAGAGTGGGCCGGGCTTTCTGTCCTGTGGTTAGCTGACGTCTGTTTCTTCTCCTGCAGTCTTACTGTGAAGATCCCGATCTGGTTTTGGAGCTGAAGAACCTCATAGTTATCTTTGCTGACACGCTGCAGGTTTGTTCAGAGTTATGCTTCCACTTAACCAGCTGGTCACATGAGTCAACATGCCTGTTTATGTGTGACCAGGGTTACGGTTTCCCGGTCAGTCGACTCTTTGATCTGCTGTTTGAGGTCCGAGACCAGTACAATGAAACTCTGCTGAAGAAGTGGGCTCTGCTGTTCAGGTAGGACTCCCCTTCCTAATGCCAAAGTTATTAAAGAAATCTTCAAAAACAGAGTTCATTCATAGAATGAAAATAAATTCTCAGAGAAAAAAACCAAATACTTCAATACTTTCTGTGTTGAAAAAGGTCATCAGTGTTCTTCTAACTGCCCCTTCCACAGTTGAATCACCATCATTCTTACTCTTTTGAGGTGTGGATTATCACAGACAAATGGACTTTGAGGAAACTATAGTTGTCGTGATAAAGTCGAAATATATATGTATAGCAAGCTGATTTATTTCTGTTAGTCTGTTTCAGTGTCAGATAAGGAAACGTGTCATGCTGTAACCAGTCAGCACGCTCTAGGGACGTTTGATATTCTGACCATGTGCTGAACTCTAAACCTTTTTTTCAGGGAGATCTTTGAGACGGACAACTACAGCCCCATTCCAGTGGAGACAGAGGAGGAGTATAAAGTGGTGGTGAGCCGCTTTCCCTTCCACGATGCTGAGATTGAGAAGGTACCTGCACCACATCCATATACGTAAACATGACGTCCTCAGCTGTGAGTTGATGAGCTTTTGTGTCTTTGTGTGTGTGAGCAGCAAAGCTTTCCAAAGAAGCTGCCCATGTCCCAGTCTGTCCCTCAGATCTACTCACAGGTCAAAGAGTTCATCTATGCCAGCCTCAAATTCTCCGAGTCGCTGCACCGCAGGTACGATCAGTGTGCGAGCACAGAACAACTTCATTTTCACACGTAGCACCGGAAAAATAAAAATCATTTTCTTTATTTTTTACTCCAATAACAATACTCCAATTTTTTAACCGACAAATATTCTCTCCTCTCCAACTTCCTGTTTTGTCTGGTAATAGTAACTTTTGACTTTGTTGCTTTTTTTAAACATTAAACTTTGAAAAGTAGTGATGTTTTTGTAAAATGATATTCTCTATCATGGACTTGAAGGTCGTCTAAACTTCTTAAGCCCAGAGCTCTTTTGTATTTTGTGGTCTCAGGGCTCCAGTTTAGCAGAATTAACTTCTGTGGTAATATAGTATGGAGCTAAATTGGGGCAGATATTATTTAAAACCCAAATAAAATGAACTGGAAAATATATTTGTGTTTAGAAAATGTAAATGTTAAAAATACTTTTTGCTATTCTAAATTAATCTTAACTATCTTCTGCTTAAAATGTTCTGTTTTTTCAAAAATTTCAATTTCAAATCTTTTTTTTCACTTTCATCTCTTTTTTTCTCAGTTTTGATTTTTTTTTTTTTTTTTTTTTGCATTTTCAAATCTGAAAATCTCAGAAGCATAAGGACGTTTTTGATGCCTGTATTTATCACAAGAAGATGGCACTTTGAACGGGCTAGAACGGCGTTTTAGACGCATGGTTTGTATGGGATAAAACGTCTTGGGACAACTTTAGACTATGATAGTACAGACTAAACAGCCATTTTGTAATTATCACAGTTCTCAGAGTCAGTGATTGCACTGGCACTGAAGTTACCACCCTCATTTGATTTGTCCTTTGTGTTAGCCCCGCCCCAACGCGCCACCACGGAGCCAAAAGTTTTGAAACTTAAATTTTTTTAGATTCAAAAACTAAAGAAAAAAAAAAAAGAGTTGAAAGTGAAAACAAAGTTTTGAAATTGAAATTTTGAGTTTTGAAACCTGAAAAGACAGAACAGTTGAAGCTGAAAAAATTTAAGTTAATTTTAAAATATCAAAAAGTTTTGGACATTCTAAATGTTTTTTGACCAAAAACCAATAATTTTTTTTTTTTTTGTGTTTCAAATAATATTAGCCCGTATTTAGCTCCATAATATATCCCATAATATGATGTCCATGCATGTGGGCACCAGGAATCAGGAGGTGACGTCTCCTAAACGTTCTTGTGTGTCCAGTTCAACAGAAATTGACGACATGTTGAGAAAGTCCACCAACTTGCTGCTGACCAGAACTCTCAGCAGCTGTCTGCAAAACCTCATCAAGAAACCCCACATAGGACTGACCGAGGTGGGAGGAGTCCTGAAATGGCGTGACGGGTGCGTCCGCTCGGCACTCATCTGACGGTTTCTGTCTGCAGCTGGTTCAGATCATCATCAACACCACCCACCTGGAGCAGGCCTGCAGGTACCTGGAGGAGTTCATCACAAACATCACTAACGTCTCTCCAGAAACCGTCCACACCACCAGACTCTACGGGTTATCCACATTTAAGGTGAGCTCTACCTCAGTGTTATTGTTTTGAACTGCTGTCGACTCGCACCTGCATTCAGTCTTTGTTTTTTTATAATTTAAGGTTTAATACAAGTTTTAAATGAAAGCATTTCTTTTCAGGGACATAATTTATCCGAGGTGGTCCTCCGTGATGCAGTTCTTCTGTCAGAATGCAACTTGTGTTTAAAGTGTCTCCTTCTTGCCCTCTCTCTCCTGGGGGATATTTCTATTGTTTCTAAATACAGATGGCAAAGCTTTTATGATAAAATATGAGTGTATTCAACGTTAGGACAGAGCATTTTACTGGAGTTATCCCTCAGTAAGACCCTGTGGAGCTTGGAACTGAGCTTCACCGGTTGTTTGTTTTTTTCTTTTTAGACCATTTTCACATCATTTTGATGTCATCTTTGCTTTGTTTGTGGATTCATATATTTTATTTCACTTTTACATGTTTCATCTGTTGTTATAAAAAATGATGATGATAATAATCTTTATTTATATAGCACCTTTGAAGATAAAAATCACAAAGTGCTTCACCGTAAAACAGAGTATAACACAAAGTAAAACGTAGAATATAAAAACAGAATTAAGATACAGCAATTTTAAAAAAAAATGTGTTTTTAGCTGCTTTTTTAGAATATAACACAGAGTCTGAGAGGTAAAATAAAAAAAAAACAAAAAAAAAAAAAAAAAAACAAGAAGAACCCTTTTATCTCAATTATTATGATTTTTTTTTTTTTTTTATTGTTAGAAAATGTCAACATTATCAACTCAGAGGTGAGTTATTCGGACAGTGTCCGGTACATTATTGTGTACAGTGTTCCCTCATTTAGTGCAGGGGTACGTTCCATTAATGTCCCGCAAAAGGTGAAATTAGATTATACAACTCCTCATCCCACTGTAGTAGATAAAACGTATGATGTCCATCACTGCCACGATTTTGCACACCCCCTATTATTATTATAGTCTGCTCATTACAGTTTTGCACAATTTGCTTGTTTTTTCTTGTATATATATATATTTTTTTATTTTTTTCTTATCTTTTGTAAATATCGATATATTTTTTGTATACACCTTATGCTGCAACAGCCTAATTTCCCAGCCTGGGATGAATAAAGTATTTCTATCTATCTATTTCTATCTAAACCTGCAAAGTAGGATACAGATTAGTGCTGCTAAAAACGATTATTTTAATAGTCGACTAATCACCGGTTATTTTTTTTCAGATTAGTCGACTAATCGGATCCTTCGTAAAGTGGATGTAAAGCACCATCATTAGCTTTAAACTCAAAACTAGATATATGTAAAGCATTACCTGCCATAATGCTGTTAGCTGAATTTGACCGCTGAAGATGCTGAAATTGATAGCTGAAAACGCTGAAGCTGATAGCTAGCTAAAATATTAGCTAAATGCCAAATTGGCCTAAAAAAAAAAAAAAAAAAAGTGTGAATTAGCCAAAATAGCTATCATGGAGCTGAAATATTAACTAAACTGAGAATATTCCTAAAAAATCCTTCAGTGGAGTATGTAGTGAGTATGTAGCTGAAATATTAGCTAAATTAAAAAAATAGTCTAAAAAACCTTAAAAGTGCCCAAGTAGTCCAAAAACGAGTAGAATTCCATTATAACTTTCTACTTTACTACACTCCAACTCCTTATAATATAAAGTAACAACTAATCAACTATTAAATTAGTCGTTGACTATTTTAATAATCGATTAGTCGCCGATTAGTCGACTAATCGTGGCATCCCTATTACAGATGTTGTAAAACTCCTCACTACACACTTCATACTCTCTTCTCAGACATTTATGAACATTTTCACATGATTCTCTGTTGCTTAAACTCTTAACGGTTATGAACCTTCATGGAAAAATCAGTGCAGTATGATGGACTAAAACAATGACCTGATCACATCAAAGATTTATGTGACTGGAAAACTGCACACCCAGCGGGTCGGCACAGATTGATTGATAAGATCAACAGCTAATCAGGAGAAAGAGACAAAAATCACTCTCAAAAAATCAAAAAATATTAAGACTGTCAAAGGTGTACCATGACAGAGCAAGGAAACACTGTAATTTAACAAAAAAGTATAATTTATAATTAAATTATAATAATTTGTTCTCTGCATTTGACCCATCCCCCCGGGGAAGGGTTAGCTGCAGGCACAGCTGCGCTCGGGAACCATTTGGGGGTTTAAACCCCCATTCCAACCCTTTAATGCTGGGGGTCTAGAGTCTTTGGTCTGATTTGGCCTGGATTTGAACTCGCAACCTCCCAGTCTCAGGGTGGACACTCTTCCACAGGGGTCCCCAAACTACAGCCCACGGACCGGATCAGGCCCGCCTCAAACATTTGGCCCGGTCCCCCACTCGCTATTCCTATTTTTCTTCTGTACGTTTTTTGGATGTCTATAACTCTTCAGCTCTTGCAGCTATTAAGTTAATTCATTTCTTTTTATGCTAGCCTTTTCAACTGGTTTGGTAATTTTGGCTATTTTGGAGTTTGGCTAATATTTTAGCCACATGCTAACTGTTTTGGCTAATTTACGCCTTTTTCTTTTTTTAGGCTAATTTGGAGTTTAGCTTATATTCTAGCTTTATGCTAGCTGTTTTGACTAAATTGCTAATTTTACCATTTTTTTCAGGGAAATTTGGCATTTAGCTAATATTTCAGCTACATGCTAGCTGTTTTGGCTAATTTCGACTTTTTTTCTCTATTTTTTTTAGGTTATTTTGGAGTTTAGCTAATATTTCAGCTAGATGCTCACTGTTTTTGCTAATCTACAATATTTTTCATATTTTTAATGCTAATTTGGCATTTCGCTTATCCAAATTAGTTACGTTTAGCTAGCTATCAGCTTCTATCATTTCAGCTTTCACCTTCAGCATCTTCAACTATCAGCAGTAGCATCTTCATCAACCAAATTCAGCTTACAGCATTCACACTAGCATGATTGTAGGTAATGCTATTTATCTAGTTTTTATAAATTTTTTGTATTATTTTTTTCTCTGATAAAGTATTTTAAATGTGGCTATGTGTGTCTTTCTGGAAAACTATGAAGGTAATATTGTGTCAAAACGTCCAAGTGTAAATAATACACACACGAGCGAGAATCACACACACACAAGTTTAATTCACACACACACGTAAAACTGAATGTGAAGTTGCAGAAAAAAGAGGAACATGTGAGAGAAATGTGTACTTGTGGAATATAATGTGAGAACTTGCTTGACAATAACCTTAACTTGTGTGTAAAAATGTTACATGTGAAAAAAAATCACACACACACAAGATTTAACTTGAGGTTGTGAGGAAAAACACAACTTGTAAAACTGTGTTGAAAAAATCTTTATTTGTAGCTTCAGTTTTCTTCTGTAGAAGAGTTTCACACAAATGCTTTTTGAGTCTCAGAGTGTTTTTGACTTTTGACACAGCCCATGTGGAAGATATGTGTCAAAACTAATTTGCAGGGAGGAGGGGTGAGGCAGGAGGAGCTCTCATCGGAGATCAGCCAATCAGAGGACAGGGGTTCAGTGGGGGCTATTTTTCTTTCAGCAATGGCACCAAGCTGGGGGAAGTCTCTTCAAAATACTACTTTTCGTTGCTTTTCTGTAGTAAATATACTCTTACCAACAACAAATTTGGAAAACCAGCCACGTTAAATGATTATGCACCCATCCTTTTATAAACATTAAAGCTATTTAGTTTTAACACGGTGATGAGATGGAGCTAGCATAATATTAACTCCAGCCAACAAGTGAATAGTTCATATTTTTATTCTCTATGATAGTGCTGAATATGTAAATAGTACTATCTAATGATCAACCGAGTCCCAATTCTCAGCGAAGTCACTATTTCACAGAACCGAAGTAGAGTAAAGAGTGTCGCCGTCGGAACCGGCCGTTGCATCAACCCCCCTCTGATGTGCGCGGCTGAACATAGCTGGTCTATAAACGGGATGAACACTCCTACGTATATTCTAGCTCCATCTCATCACCGTGTTAAAACTAAATAGCTTTAATGTTTATAAAAGGATGGGTGCATAATCATTTAACGTGGCTGGTTTTCCAAATTTGTTGTTGGTAAGAGTATATTTACTACAGAAAAGCAACGAAAAGTCGTATTTTGAAGAGACTTCCCCCAGCTTGGTGCCATTGCTGAAAGAAAAATAGCCCCCACTGAACCCCTGTCCTCTGATTGGCTGATCTCCGATGAGAGCTCCTCCTGCCTCACCCCTCCTCCCTGCAAATTAGTTTTGACACATATCTTCCACATGGGCTGTGTCAAAAGTCAAAAACACTCTGTAGCTCAAAAAGCATTTGTGTGAAACTCTTCTACAGAAGAAAACTGAAGCTACAAATAAAGATTTTTTCAACACAGTTTTACAAGTTGTGTTTTTCCTCACAACCTCAAGTTAAATCTTGTGTGCGTGTGATTTTTTTTTTCACATGTAACATTTTTACACACAAGTTAAGGTTATTGTCAAACAAGTTCTCACATTATATTCCACAAGTTCACATTTCTCTCACATGTTCCTCTTTTTCCTGCAACTTCACATTCAGTTTTACGTGTGTGTGTGAATTAAACTTGTGTGTGTGTGATTCTCGCTCGTGTGTGTATTATTTATGCTTGGATGTTTTGACACAATACTACTTTCATAGAAAACCATACATTTTTACGTTTAGGCTGTGATTGCTACACTTTTACTGTTAGCCTACAAACTGACCCACATCAGAGAGGAAAACTGTTATGTGGCCCTCACAGGAACAAGTTTGGAGACCCCTGCTCTACCACAAGGCCGCTGAGCTGGGGTTGTCCTAAAAAGATTGATATCCAGCTTTGGCACAAAAACTGTTTTATTAGAGGAAACTGTGCAGTAGTAAAAAGTGCTTAAATGTGCCGTGGACTGCTAAGGGTTGACTCTTTGTGGGTAAACTGTGTTTCAGGATGCTCGACATGCTGCAGAAGGAGAAATCTATACTAAACTCAACCAGAAGATCGATGAGTTCATTCAGCTTGCAGACTACGAGTGGTGCATGGCTGAGTCGGACGGCCGCGCCTCAGGATACCTTATGGACCTGATTAACTTCCTGCGCTCCACCTTCCAAGTCTTCACGCACCTCCCGGTGAGTCTCGCCCCGCCGTCACAGCGGAGAGAGATGTCTGCCTGTGTTGTTGTGTTGTTGGTGTTTAGAGGCATTTTGTTTTCAACATAAAGATGTAGGAATCATCTCTTGCTTTCATTTCTCTCAGTCACACGAGCTCTGCAGGTTTTTTCTCATGTTCCCTCCTCTGTAAGGATGTGGATGAACTGCAGCAGTTTTCCGATAAGTCTTTAGGTTCAGTGGTAGTTTTGTGGAAGCTGATTCTTTTTGCAGTAAGTATGAAGAGAGGATCCTGGTTAGTGTTTCTGCGGTCAGACTCTGTCCTGTGTCTGGTCTCGTTGGTCCTTCTTCCCTGCTCTTCTCTCCAGCATCCCTCATCCCATCCTAACTTCATGCCTTCTTTTCCTTTGTTTAATCTCCTGCCTCTCCATCCACATCTTCTGTAGTGAGCAGCACTGTTGCCTAATTTGTTTTTACTCCTGGATTATTTTGCCTTCATCCAAGATATCTCCAGCTGAAATGACTTCCTCCTGTCCATTTATTCTTCCCGCTATTTTTTTCCTGTCCTTTCCCTCCTTCCCTTCCTCCTCTCCATTTATGGTTGGTTTGGGCTTCTCTGCTCAGAATAACAACAATGACCATGCATCAATGTCGGTGAGTATGCTTGCCTGGATCTTCTAACGCTTCGCTGCCGGCAGTGGGAAGTAAAATGCATGCTTCAGTTTGAGTGCTGCAGCGTCTCTGCTGGCGCTTGTTCTGACTTTCTCATGACTTTCATCAGCAGGGACAAAGGCGGCAAACAGGCTTTTCTAGTCAAATCAGCCAACTTGAATCCAAATTAATAATGAAAACAGGGGGAACCTTTTTAAGATGGATACTTTCTTATAAAAACTACATTTTTAAAGACCCACTCTGATGAAAATGCTGTTATAACATGTTAATGTGGCATATGTAAAGAAAATAACACCTCGTTTCCACTGAGTGGTACGGGATGGTGTGGTCCGGTTCAGAATTTTGAGGGATTCCATTGTTAAATTGACCCAAAAGAAACGGCCTGCCAGGTGGTTTAGTGCAGCCCAGTTATGAAGAGAAAACAATATAAGCATGTTGGGGTGAAAAGGCAAGTTTCTAGTCCATTCCTTTGCCGAGTTATGGTTCTTTAAAACAGGGTCCCCCAAACTTTTTCTTGTAATAACTGTTTGTGGGGCCGGGGTCGGTTTGTAGGCTAACAGAAAAAGATAAACAATAACAGCCTAAACGTAAACATTTACGGTTTTCCAGAAAGACACACAGCTAAATTTAAGCTGAAAAACGCTGAAGCTGATAGCTAGCTAAAATATTAGCGAAATGTCATATTAGCCTAAAAAACTGAATAAAATTCAAAATTACCGAGTATGTAGCTGAAATTTTAGCAAAACAGTAGAAAAAGCTATCATAAAAAGAGCTGAATATTGTAATAGTTGAGAGAGCTGAAGGACTAGACAACCAAAAATAATAATAAATAAAAAGTGAATCACTGTTAAACCAATAAATATTCTGTCCTCTATGGAAGCGTTTGGGTCTCAATAATAAAAATAAAGGTTAATATTGGAAATGCTATTTCATTTTCACAATGTACCTGCATTATTTGTCTCTTAAATAAAATGAAAAAAAAAACAATCCTCAGAACGGCTTTTTCATTTTCTTCTTCAACACCGCTCATTCTGTGACATACTTCAAGTGACAAAGCCAATGGAGATTGCTTTTTCGTTGTCACATTCTGCCGCACAACAAGTGTAACAAGAATCTGTTGAATTCTGGAATAAGCAATTCCAGTGGTTCACGACGATGACGTCAGAGCTCCTCCTCCGCTGGTTTGGTTTGTGCTGTCATCAAACGACATGTCATTCTCAGTGATTTATACAGAGAAAAGGGGAAAAAGGAAGGAAGAGGGAAAAAACTAGCTCAAACCTGGGATTTATCATTTCAAATGAACTTTTTTTAAAGACTGAGAAAAGCGGGATACACTGTGGATAGTTTGAGAGTCTGTTACTCCCGCCTGCAGCCTGATGCAGCGACGTGTCCAGCAGAGCTCACGCGCTGAATGTGCCGGCAGACAGACAGCTATGCTGGGGCTGGATCATGCTTTAGCCTCCAGAACTTTGTCATATAATGCCTTTCTAAGAATTGTTTTTTTATTTCATTTAAGAGACAAGTAATGCAGGTACATTTTGAAAACGAAAAAGCATTTCTGTTATCTATTATAATTTTCAGATGTGATATTTCTTATTGAATTTTGATACAAATTTAACAGAGAACTTTTTTCAAATTAAATGTTAAATGACATTTTCTTTATCATTTTAATTAAATTACAGAATGAGCTGTGTTGAAGAAGAAAAGAAAAAAGCCGTTCTGAGAATTGCTTTTTAATTTCATTTAAGAGACAAATAATGCAGGTACATTGTGAAAATGAAGTAGTATTTCCAGTATTGACTTTTATTTTAAATAATAACTTACAAGAGCTTCCATACTCCTCTCTATCATGGTAAGACTGCAGAAGAGTGGAATAAAAAGTCACGTTCTATGTGGTTCTCCATTGACGTTTCTGGGGGGCTGGGCCTGATCCGGCCCGTGGGCCGTAGTTTGGGGACCCCTGGTTTAAAGAAATTATTGAAATGCTCAATTCCACCACTAGGGGAAGCAAAGGAAGCGCAGGATCTTTATAACTAGAGATCAAGAAATAAACACAATAAACAATGTAATACATTATTAGGATACTGGGTTGGTTGAGAATTTTTTTTCCTACTGAGAAACAAAAACAAAGCTACAGATAAGAAGTCAATCATATGTTATTTCGCTGTTATGTTTCTGGTCCGGTCCACTTTAGATCAAGCCCCTAAACCAGGGGTCCCTAAACTATGGCCCGCGTGCCGGATCCGCCCCTCCTCTAAATTTGGCCCGGCCCCCCAAACTGCTTTGGCTAAATGAGACATTTTACCATTTTTTTGGCTAATTTAGCATTTAGCTAATATTTCAGCTACATGTTAGCTGTTTTGGCTAATTTAGAATCTTTTGAGTTTCTTTTGAGGCTAATATGGCACTTCACTAATATTTTAGCTAACTATCAACTTCAGAGTTTTCAGGTATCAGCTTTAGTGTTTTTTAGCTATCAATTTAATCATCTTCAGATATTAATCTATCACATCTAATGCTATATATATAGTTCTTAAAATGTTTTAGCATTACCTTTTCTATGAAGCTTGCTGTGATGAATTATCTCAAATGTGGTTATGTGTGGCTTTCTGGAAAACCATAAATGTTTACATTTAGGCTGTGATTGTTACACTATTTCTATTAGCCAACAAACCAACACCAGCCCCACATCAGAGATGAAAACAGTTATGTGGCCCTCACAAGAAAAAGTTTGGAGATCCCCGCCCTAAACCAAAATGAGTCTGATACCCCTGCAGTAAACGGTCCCGACCTGTGCCTCTAGAGGAATCCCGTCCATTGGAGGTCCAGAGAAAATAGAACTGGACGGTTGAGACGGAGCTGCTGTTGCTGGTTGGCAGGAAGTGATGACCATATTAGGAAACACCAGTATAGCGCTCAGTGGAAACGAGGCGTTAGGTTAAAATTGTAATTTACTCAAATTGCTGCAGGAGCCAATGCAAAAAGACAGCTTGAAAAAGATAGTGTTTGTAACAAATAAAAAGCACTGAGTGAAATCACAAGCTCCCTGCTCTGCTCCATTCTGATCCATCCACCTGCAGACACTTAGATCCATGGATGTCTTTGTTTTCCTGATCTGATCTGGAATCTGGATCAGATCTGTACAGCTGGATAACTCTGATATTACTCACCATTTTTGTTGGACCACTCATGCATTGTGAGAAGCTTAAAGCTAGTGTGAACAGATGGATGATGGGAAGTGGAGGCAAAGTTACTCCGCGCCAATTCTTCCCATAATTCAGAGGTGAATTTCTAATCTCCTAGAGAACGACGCAGATTTTTAGATTTTGGCTAAAAGCAGCATCGTCATCATCATCATAGGTAAAAGATTTCTGTGAGGAATTTGAAAATGGATCATAAGGTGACCGGAGTGGGACTTTAAAGTCTTTCTTTGAGGACAGAGTCCATCCCATTGGTCAAAAGCATTTGGTTTTAGAAGATCATTCAATTCAGTTTTTAGACCAGGTTAGAGGGTTTGTTTCAGACGTCTAGGAGAAAGAAGGACAGGTGAAGAAATGAGGTCAAAATGGAAGAGAAAGTAATCACTTTGGTAGTTTTGTATTTGCTTTGACATAAGAATCTTTATGTTCATCTTTGCTCACGTCACCATTCTGTTTGTTTGCACAGTTGCATGCTTCTGTAGTTTGTGTTCTTCCATTGAATGTTGGGGTTTGTGTGCATGGCATCAGCCAGCAGGTTTCTGGACAGCTGTAGACAGTAAGCTTCTTTCATAGAAACACCACCAAGCCAAAACTATTTAACCTCTCGTCCCTAGGATTGAATTGAGGTGTTTCAGTCACTCATGAGAACAAGTAACAAACGATGAACCTCAGGACTCCTTTTGAAGAAGCACAAACAACTCTTTAGGATCATAGACTCTGTGTGGATCAAGGAAACGTGGTGCAACAGAAGAATGACAGATTTAGCTCATTAAAAACCAGAAGATGTCCTGCGGTCCCGTCAGGTCACAAACCATGAATGCTTGTAAAGACTGCAGGGTTTTATACACCTGTGGAAACACCTCCATTCAATATGTGGACGAGTGAGTCGATACTTTTGGTCATATTGTGTTACGTCTTCCAAACGGCACCGTGTCTGTTGGGGTTCCTGTTCATGAGTGTGTTATTGAGTCAGTTTGTCACATTTTAACCGTTCTGTAGAGAAAAAACTCAATTTGTATTTGTTTCTATTTCAACTTGATTGCAATCAGATGAGTTTTTTTTCCTGGATTCAAATGTATAGAAGCTGCCAAAACATTTATTTACAATTTTTCAATTTTCCAAATGTTCTTGTGGGTCAGGACCAGGGGTGAAAGTAAGCCGGAGCGGTCAAGAGCGGCGTTCTGGTAAAATAATTGGAGGCGTAACGGAACTCCGGCTGGAGAGATCTGCTGTGCGGACGGTGTTCTCTTCATGACACATGACAGAAGCCGCGAAAGAAAAAAATCAAAACTGACACTTAAGCTGAAAGCAGGCGATGCTTTATTTGGATGGTTGCATTGTTTTTGCTGGCGCATCGGCCAGTTGATGAAATGTTCTGGATCTCTGCAGAGAAATGAGTATCACACTCATTTATGTGTTCGTAATTCTTGATTTGTGCATGATATGTGTGTACTTAATTTCTGATTTATAACTCATGTAATACATAATGTACATAAGTACAAAAATTACAAAATTCATAAGAATACACATGAACAAATTAAACTGAAACAGCTGGAAACTAATTACACATGAAATCCTTAAAAAGTTACACACGAATCACTTGTTACACACTCAACCCTCAGTTACAGTTACTGTGGTGAGACTCATGTCACGTCTCAGAGATTCATCTGTAAGTGATGCGTTTAAATACTGCTGGAATGCTGGGTCATCAGAGTGCAAAATGTCTTACCGGATGTTATTCACAATCTAAGTTCAAAACGGCTGATAAGAAAACTTCCCCGTCCTCCGGCAGTGAGCCGGAACCGGTCCGGTGACGAGATACGGAGCGCACGGTCCCCTTACCCAGTTCTGGTTCGCGGGCGGTACCGGTTCGCGTCTACTGCCGCGTCTGAGCCCGGTTTGCGTCAGGTGCTGCGTCCGAAGGTCGTGGACCCTTGATTTTCAGAACAGCCGCGCGTCGGGGGATGATGAGTTGGGGACACCCAGGGGTTCGAGGGGGGGGACGCAGTGGGATCCTGAACCAGGCGTCGGTGTGTTGAGGTTATGTTGTCCGTAAACAAGTCCAATGCACCTGCGTGTGTAGTCACCGTCACCTGAGCATGACTGTATATGCTACATGGAGGAGTAAGGATAAATGATTCATAAACTTCTCAGCAGTATTGTAATTGGTCACTTTAAATTCAATATAATGCTTGGCTCTCATAAATGCCACAGTGTCAAATTAATAGTATAGTAACTCTACTTTCACCTCTGGTTAGGGAGGATTTTCTTCTTTGTGGTTCAGGATTGGTTTGAAGTGAAGCTTATTAAATGATAGAATATATTAAAATGTCTGAAGGGATTCTTCTGTGGTTCCTGAAAGCAGAAAAGCAGTTATCTCCTCTGATTGCTCCAGTGTTGAAGAGAACTGAACTTCTAAGGTTCTAATCAAAAGATGACATTTACATGCATTTTATTGTGTAATTGGAAATCATGCTGTATTAGTATTTTTAGCTTTTTGTCAGACCGATTTGATCTCTAAAGAGAACAGAATTGTTCCTCAGAAAAGCAGATCTGTTTCCCTTTTGCATGTCTCAACCAGACATGCAGCTGTCCTGTTCTTCAGCATGTCGTTCAAATGCTGCAAACATCAGCATCTAGTGCCAGAATCCAACATGTCTGTCAATGCTGCTAACGCACATCTGAATGAGAAAGATCCCTGAAAACCAGCTTCTCCACCGTTTGTCAGAATGTCCTCAGAGGAGACAGTTATCTGAATTCATCTCTATCTTCTAAGACCAACTGTTGCTACAGTTCAGTCACATTTTCATGTAAACGTAACACAAACAGGTTAATTGTGTAAATTCTAAAGACTGCGGTGAGCTGAGCACATTATTGAATACTGTTAGGCTGCTGTCTTCTGGGTTCCTGTATGTGAATGGATCTGCCCTTTGTGCAAAAATGTAGAAAAAGTTGAGTCTTTCATTTATGTTCAAAATCTCTTCACAAACTTCTTCTTCTTCTCCCTCCTTTCTGTATAACCTCCTTTTTTATCTCCCTGTTGTTTTCTGTATCTCCTCTCCTCTCCATCTGCAGGGGAAGGTCGCGCAGACGGCTTGCATGTCCGCCTGCAAGCATCTGTCCACCTCGCTGATGCAGATGCTGCTGGACTCCGAGCTGAAGCAGATCAGCATGGGAGCCATTCAGCAGTTCAACCTGGATGTTATTCAGTGTGAATGTGAGTTTGAAGTCATGGGATCATGTCAGGAGTTATTCCTGCTCTAAACGTTCTGAAGTGGTCCTCTCTGGGATTTCCTTTTAGTGTTTGCCAGCTCGGAGCCGGTTCCTGGCTTCCAGGGAGACACGCTGCAGCTGGCCTTTATCGACCTACGGCAGGTAAAGCGGCACACTCGGAGCGCTTTATCCATGAAGTCTGTAGGCCTGTAAGGACGTTCACACGCCTGACGCTCTGTTTCAAACCTTCACGGGAGATTCTTTCTTATTCCAAATGCCTCTTCCACATAAATGCACAGACTTTCTGAAGGATTGTTCCTTCTCTTGCTCCTCTTATTAAGGTCACACTCTGTAAAGTCCATCCAAAGGTTTTGGTTCTGATTAAAAACCCGTTAAATGTTTGTGTTCCTGGTTCTGGTCCGTTTCTCTCCCCTTCAGATCCTGTTTTATGTCTGTTTTTGTCCACAGCTCCTGGATCTGTTCATGGTTTGGGATTGGTCGACTTACCTGGCAGACTACGGCCAGCCAAACTCCAAATACCTGAGAGTGAACCCCGCCACAGCGCTGGCTCTGCTGGAGAAGTAAGTGTCTGACGTGCACTCAGACTGTAGCGGCCTGGTCCATCCTCCAGGTTTTCCCTGCACGTCAATCAGTAACTTTTGTCTTTGTTGAAATACAGAAATAACTTTACAATAGATCAGACAGGAGAAGCTCTTCTATTAAAATATGACTGTTTTCATGTTTGTTTCTTCTCTGCCTTGTTATTCCGTTTCTCTTCTTCTGCTCTTTGTTTGCTGCTCACTGCTGCCCCCAGAGTCTACAGAGGGTAGGTGCAGCTCGCTTTCTGCGTTCATCATGCATGCTCAGCGATGCAGATTCATTCTCTTTACTCTCTGAAACAGCTGACTGTCTGTCTTTGTGGAATGTTATGGAAAGAAATATGATGTGATTTGTTATTTATTTTGTCATTTTTAGATCGATAGATAGATGGATTACTTTATTAATCCCGAAGGAACTTGCAAAAGTCATCCATTGCTACAAACACACACAACATGTTAATAGCATGAAATTGTTAAAAACGGATATAAAGTAATAACAGCAATAGAAAAGTTAGATTAAAAAAAAAAAAAGAAAAAGAAAAAAAGTATGGAACTATCAAAAAGCCATAAAAATGTAAAAGTATTATCACAACAGTCCTAAAACTAAAGCATTTAAAAATGTTTAAATGCTTTAGTCCCTTTATTTTACATCAGGGGTCCCCAGACGTTTTCTTGTCAGGTCCAAAAAACTGTTTTATGCTCTGATGTGGAGCCGGGTCGGTTTGTAGGATAATAGAAAAAGTATAACAGCCACAGCCTAAATGTTAACATTTATGGTTTTTCCAGAAAGACACACATAGCTAAATTTAAAATAATTAATTTCTATAATGTAAAAAAATGATACCAAAACATTTTAAAATCACACCTGTGATAATGCTCGTGTGTATGCTGTAAGATGAATTTGGCCACTGAAGATGCTGAAATTGATAGATAAAAATGCTGAAGCTGATAGCTGGCTAAAATATTAGCAACATGCCAATTACTCTAAAGAACTGAAAAAAATGATATTTAGTCAAAAAAGTGAGAATGTTGCTAAAATATTAGCTGAACTCCAAATTAGCCTAATAAAACTGGTAAAATGTTTAGTTTAGCCAAAAAAGCTAGCATAAAGCTAAAATACTAGCTAAATGCTGAATTAGCCTGAAAACTGGTAAAACGTCTAATTTAGCCAAAACAGCCGATGGTTCTCCATCAGCGTCTCTGATAGTGGGTGGAGGGCGGGGCCAAATGTGGAGACCCCCACGTTTACATGGTTGTTTAGCTCCACACTGGTACAGACCACAATCATCACCTAATTTTGGGTCTTTTAAATTCCTGAAATGTCTTTAAGTGCAAGAACTGATGCTGGGGGGTAGAAAAAGCACATGAAGTATTGATTTTATTGATCAGTTTGGTGCAGTTAGTTCTCACTCTGACATTAGATAAGTCTTTTCATTTCATTTAGAGTTCAGCGTGAATGTGTGAAGTCTCAGTGAGACGCCTTCTGTTGTGAAGACTGAAGACGTGCAGCTCGTCTCCTGACGTTTGGTTCTCTCTGTCCAGGATGAAAGACACCAGCAAAAAGAACAACATCTTCTCACAGTTCAGGAAGAACGACCGTGACAAGCAGAAGCTGGTCGAGACTGTGGTCAAACAGCTGAGAAGCCTGGTCAACGGCATGTCCTCCTAAACCCAAACGTGGAGCCGCTCTGCGCTGACAGGACAAACGGAAGACAGCCCTGTAGACACACACACTAGTTCATCATCACACCTGAATCCCTGGTGGAGACGTTCCCTGCAGGTAGACAGGGGCGTGTCCACGTGTGGCAGTGAGAGAGCACGGATGGAGCGGCGGCGTCCGCTGCAGCACGATCGGTGAGGGGGTGTTGGGACATGAGCTCAGGTCCAGACTGACGGCACGAGGACCCACTGTCTCTGCTGCACCGTCACCTGGACACAGTGGACACGTCTCTGCTTTTATTGTGAAAAGAAATAGGATTACATGATCTAAAAAACATCTACTTAAAATATAATTAGATGTTAGGTTATATAATGACCTTTTACTGTAATTGAAACTCACCTAAAAAATGAACAAAACCTAAAAAGCAGTCCGGGTGACTGAGTGCTCAGAGAAATCATCAGAAACATTTCACCTGTTCAAAAATATTTCAGAATAGTGCTGGGGTGATATGAAAAAAATCATCTTATAAATTATTTTAGACCACAATAACGATATATATTACGATATAAAACACTAGAGTATATTTTCAGTTATTAAAAAAAGTTCTGGCTAGTTTTATTTTGAAAACAGGAAGCTTCACCGACACTTTATGTGAAGATTCGTTACTTCCAGTGACCGTAGCGCCGCTGTTTGTGCTTTTTTTTATTTATAAATTAAAATCCAACATTGTTCTGTATTTCAGAGCAATCAAATTAGGTTATAAACGGTATAAAGGATAGAAGAGAAATGATACGATGGACACTTTTCTATCGCCCACACCAAATGTATCGTCATATCACCCAGCATTAATTTGGAGTGTAAAGATTTTGAAAGAAGATCAGGTGACCATTAAGCTATCAAACAGCTCAGGTTGGTTTTACCCAGCTCCTGGATCCAGAACCTCATCCTGAATCAGGAACAATCCTAAAGTCCGCGTTTAGAAAGAAGATGCAGCATTAAATCGCTGCAGGAGCCAAGATCCTCAACTGGATCCGTTTTAGGAACTTTGGAAGAACCTTAAAGCCGGGTTCACACCGGACACAGAAGTGCTGTAAAGCAGCGCGGAACGTAGACCGCTTCTATTCGCCGTCCTTGTTAACCCACGTGGTAGTTCACACCAGTTTGAAGGCTGGCGCTGTGCAGTTGATCGTTTCGGCGTCTGCTCTATCGAGCTGCCAGCGATCCTCGTCAATTCTGACAGGAAGTTACATCAAGATACATGAGAAAATCTGGTTTAGTTTCAAAATATAACCAACTTTTTACAATAAAACACTGCGATTTAAAAATGTGATCAACAGACTGTAGAGATAAAAATAAACATACAGCCACAAAGTGTCTAATCAAGAAGAAGAAAACCGTGTATAAGTCGCTCTGGAGTATAAGTTGCACTTTTGGGAGAAAAGTCTGATGTTTCAGAACAAATCCACCAAACGTAACTAAATAAAATAAAAAACCACTAATATTAATATTGTGTAGCCTTTCCCTAGTTTCTTCTCCATTTCTTGTGCTTTCCCTCCTTTGATTCCTCCATGTGGACCCAGCCTGAGGCCAGGTGAGAAGTAAAGATCACCTGTGAGGTTTCTGAACGATCTCAGTGTTCAGATTCAAAGTTAAACCTGAGTGTTTTTGAAGACACGTCTGCTCAATCCAAATTCTCCCTCCCCTTCATTTATCCCTTCATTCAGACGTCTGCTAGCTTTAGCTTGGAGCTTCCAGTGCTCAATTATACATTACAACAGCGGCTTTATAACTTTAAAAAGTTCATGCTACAACCAGAAGTCATGACTTCCATTTAATGTGAACTTCTGTGCTTCAGAGCGCATCCACGTGAAGAAAAGCGCTTCTCAGCGCCATGCGGTTTATCCTCACGATGGAGGACTTTGTATCGCTCCGTTCAGACGGTCGGATTTAAAAAATCCACACTTAAACTGTTCTTTCAAATGGAGGAGAGGGAAGAATTGGGATTGGGCCTTGATCTGAATCCCATCAAACATTCTGAGAGCATCAAAACTGATCAAATGAATGAATCAGCATTGAAGTCTGAATGAATTAGTCTGATAACATCTGGATGAGCTCAGGGTCCCAGCGCCTCCGCCCCGGTTCTGTGCTGGTCCTGAATGGACTAAAGATCTGTGGACAATGACGTCTGCTTAGACTGATGTTCCTGAAAAAGCCTCCATTTGTTGGACTCTGTCGTGGTTTTTGCTGCTGCTTGTCTGACTGAGCAACATTTCTCCGTTTTTGACACCTAGATTGTAGCTGGAGTCTCCAGAACAGAAGCTGAAGGCAGCAGTGAATTTTTTGATAACTTATTGATCCAGCTGGTAGAGCCGTGTGGTCTTTGTAATCCCTCACATGAACCCTAAACCTCCCCCAGAACTCCTCGCTCTTCAGGAATGACTGAATTGAAGCTTTAGCCACACAATAAAGAAGCACAGCAATAATCACCTGGTGTCCCGCTCCTGTAACACTTCCAGACAGAACTTTTCCTCCTTCCATTCGGGTTTTGGAACATGTTTCTTTTCTCGACACGTTTGCACTGAACTCCAAAACTTGACACAAAGATCATCGTGCATGGCAGGTTTAGAGCTGACGTTTATCGAGTGTATTTGACCGACGGCTGCATGAAGACCCGGCCTGACCTGCTGCAGGACGGGCTAACACCCACCAGGACCGGTCCTGGCTTTCCAAAGGGTTCTGGGGTCTGAAGGAACGCAGCTTTTTCCAGGATTCGCCACAGATCACTGCAGCGCACAGAGACGGCGTGCAAAGCTTTCTCTGACATGCAGCTGACGTACTGTGTAAAATGTAAATAAACCAAAATACTGAATAACAACCAACAGACACCAAACCCTTTCAGGAATCACATGCGGTCTACCATCCTGCTCTCCTGGGTTCAGATCTGCAGCTTCAGCTGGAGGGGAGGACAGTGGAAAGCGCTCTTCATCTTATTTAGATACAAATCTGAAGATTTTGTTTTTATATTTAATGTTTTGTTGTGAATAGAACAGTCGCTGAAGTTTTTGAATCATTGTTTTTTTCTATTTTCTTTGCAGTTTTTTCCCATGTGGTACCAGTTTTTCACAGCTGGGATTGCACTTTATTAAAAACCCAAAATCCTGTTCATGTTTGGGGATGCAGACTGCATTGTGCCAATGAATGTCCCCACAAAGATACAAAAACAAGTGTGTGTGTGTTTGGTTATTTATTTGTTTTCCTGATTTTTCAATTGCCTTTTAACTTGACTGCCTGTAAATATGTCTGTACAAACGGCATTTTTGTAAAGAACCGATCGGTTTGCTGGCAGAATTGGAGGCTGACGAGGTGGCGGTGTAATGCTGTGACTGAACATGTGTTTGTCTCCTGGTGAACTTAATACAGCGCGAGGAGCTCAGTGATTCTTCGTCTCCTCACTTGAATTGAATGCATGTCTAAAATATGAAATGCTCTGATGTAAAAATTCTGTACAACAATTTAGGATGATTTATTTAAATACAAGTCAGATTTGAACCGGCAGTCTGTGCGCCTCGTTCTTTCTGAGGAGTGGAATTCTCTGCTGCTGCTGCTGCTGCTGCACACTCAATTTAATGGAAGATTAGAACTTTTTCAGTCGCACCAAAAAAGGGAATCAAATCCTTTTTTTTTTTAAGATTTATTTCAAACAAATAGAAAAAGAAATAACAAAAAAAAAACGAAGTAAAGATATACGACCATTAAATTCAGATCAGCATTTGTGCTCCAATTATCCTGACTGACCAAAAGAGATAACAGAAAGTGAACTTAGACTTTCTGTTTGCAATAAATAACTTTCGGTCTCTGCTTGAAAGGGGGAGGGCAGAAGAAACCTTATATAATCTAGTTAACATTTAAAGCTCGTAAGGTTGCTAGTCACAGTTCATCATTTTTGTGGAATATACACAATATTTATACATTTTGAAAAGCGTTTAGGTGCATACTCACAGATAAACATTCATATATATTTACACATACACAGATCACGCTTCACATGGCGCACACCTAAACAAAAACACCCCATAATAATCACAAATTTATGAGCTTGTATATTGTAAAGTTCTTTATATTGTTTTTTGAATGTGTAAATACTAGTACAGACACACACAGACTTTATTTTAAATTCACGGGATTCCCTTAATTTATAAGGTCCTGCTCGTACAATAAACATTTTTTTTTTATTGCTGGTTTTGTGCCGTTTGAAATGTTACCAGGTTGTACAATCTAAGGATAGAAAGATAACCAGCTTTATGAATAGTTCTAATGGCACGTTTTTGAGGTATAAATAGAGAATACAGTGAAGTTTTATAATTGTAAATCTCTATACAATAAGTAATATGTTGCTAAAGAGCAATATAGTAAATATCTGGAATTATATTTTAATATATGCTTACATTTATTGATAATTGAGATACTTTGAGATACTTTAGTTTGTGTTTGTCTGATGTGTGGTTTCCAACACAGTTTACTGTCCATAATAATTCAAATTTAAGATCAGTTTTCCTCTCAACTGTGATCTCATTAATTTTTATTCTATGCTTTGAACTGAATTTATGGTTTCCAAAGAACATTTCTTTAGTTTTGCTTAAATTACCTTATTTAACTCAATATTTATCATGTTAATCAATTCTTTGCAACCATCACTAGAAAAACATATACTAGTATCATCAGCAAACAACAGCAACTTTACCGCCCTTGAAACACATAATTTACAGAAAAACTGAACAAAGTAGGACCTAATATTGATCCTTGTGGGACACCACAAACAATGATTGACCTATCATGACAAACTGTTTTCTCCCCTTTAGATAGCTTCCTATCCAATTTAAAGCTACACCTCTTATGAAATATTTTTCCAACTTATAGATAGATAGATAGAACAACTTTATTAGTCCCCCAAGGGCAATTCCATTAAAACAGCTCTCCAGCGTAAAACATAGACAACAAACAACACAGTAAACAGCCACACTAAAAACTTGCTGAAAAGTAAAACAAATAAAATTTGATAAAATACAATTAAAAAATAAAAGATATGCTTGGAACAGGTAGCGTCTACACTCGGGTATGTTCATTTTGATTTAAGAGTTTTATGGCATTTGGGATAAAAGATTTAGAGTACCTGTTAGTTTTTCTAGCTGGAGCAATATAACGGCGACCTGAGGGCATCTTTATAAAACTGGATGACAGGACGTGTTTATGTGTTAAAATGATGTTTTTTGCTTTTTGCACCACCTGCTGCTCCCAGGGTGAATTCAGATTTTTTTGTTGGATGCCTGTGATTTTAGAACATATTTTTTACAATATTATTAAGAGAATGTTTGTCTTTCACACAAAGGCCTCCAAACCAGCATACAACGGAAAATGTTCAAATACTCTCAATAAAAGACTGATAAAACATGCATAAAATCTTATTACAGACCTTAAAAGAAATCAGCCATCTCAGCAGGTGTGTTCTTTGTTGACATCGATTCACAATCGAGTTATTGAGTAAAATGGTATGGTCTGTTATATCATTTGTTCCTCCTCACCTCTGGATGTTCCTCTGGAGGATGAGTAGACTGACAGAGATGAAGGACAGACATCTCTCAGGTAGAACCAGAGGAATGCTGACCGCCAGAGGTCAGCAGGAGAGTCTGGATGTTGTTTGCTGGGTTTCTAATTTTAGTGACTATCTGGCAGTGCAGATCGGCTGCATCCTCGGCCACCAGCACGACCCACAATGCAGCGGGGAGTGTGTGGCCCCTCCCCGTCCTGGCCTCACACAAAGACAGTCGCAGCTCTTGTTGTGGAGAGGTTTCTGTTGTCTTGTGTCTCGCCCTCGGAGCCTCGCTGAGTCCCACCACACACACGCTAACGGGGAAACAGCACGTGAACTTTGCCCTGGGTCAGCCTGTGAATGCCAGGATGCCTGTCGCCGCAGATGTAATGAGGCGAGAGACATTCACAGAGCTCTATTATTGCTGGACAGCAGCCGCCTTGGCAGCACACACACTCTCACACACGCATGCAAAACCTGTTTGCTTCAGAGGCCTGACCTTTGAACTCCGTCTGCGGCACGCTGCAGTGGACATGTGTGAGCTCCATCGATATGTGTGGCTCCAGAGCACGCTTTCATCTGCTCCTGTCAGGGAGATGAGGGGTCTCCGGAGGTTTGAGCTTTCAGGAAAGACGCAGGTTACAGAGAAACGGAGATTCAGAACGACCCGGTAGATCCAGTTCAACAGAACGAAGCAGCTCTAAGCATCATTTCAGGCTCTGTCATCAGCAGGGCGAGGCGTTTGGGCCTCTTGACTTAAAGCCTCTTATGTCATTTAGTTTTAGAAGCTGAATTAAAAAATAAAGATGTTTCACCTTTAGCTGCTGCTCTGCCTCTGTGGAGGGTTTTTTGGTTTGAAATTCCATACATTTTATTTAATTTATACATAAAGAAATAAAAGTCATACGATTAGCATTTTAACTAAAGATTATTTTGGATGCTTTTGCTTCTACACATCCACTTCTACAACGACAAAATGTGAATGTTTTAAGACGTGTCAGAGTCAAGGCCCGGGGGCCGGATCCGGCCCTCCGGGTAACTCTATTCGACCCTCCAGATCATTTTATTTTATTGTTATTAAAGTCCCGATGTTATCTCGTGCTCATTTCTAACCTGTTTAATTTTGATAAAATATATTTTTATAGAGGGTAAAATATTGAAAGTTATTTAAGTTGATTTATTCTGGAATAATATTCCTGCTTTTTTATTATTCATTATTATTTTAAAAAGTTAGTTTTTAAAGTTTTAAAAATTTGAATTTTGCTAGCTTTTTAGTCTATTTTGATATTTATTAAGATTATATTTTAGCTAGCTATCAGCTTTAGTGTTTTTATCTATCAAATTCAGCATCTTCAGCAGCCAAATTCAGCTTACAGCATTCACACTAGCATTATCACAGGTATCTAGTTCATAATTATGTTAAAAAATTCCGGTTTAAAAGTTTTATAAGTGTAGTTTTAGAGTGTTTAATAAATGTTTATCCTGTTCGTCCCGTGACCTCAGGTGTTTTGGATTTTGGCCGCTTGTGTGATTGAGTTTGACTCTCCTGGTTTAATGTAAAGGATCATTGGTTTTAATCTCAGCTCACTAAAATGAATGTTCTGCTGTTCTTGCTTCATTTCTGACAGCTTGGAATTCTCTGTTCAGAAACTCATGGTCCTTTTGATCCAGATTCTGCTTCATGTCGTGTTGTGTTTCTCTGACAAAACAAAATCAGTTTATCTTTAGGATAAAACATTGATTACCTTTCATTTTACTTATCTTTCACTGGAAGCAGAAGCAGTGCAAACTTTTGTTTCCGTCCGGATTGATTGTGTATTGATGGAAAAGGACTGCGTTTATTTTTAGATGGTGAGGGTTTATTTCAGGTTTGGGGGGTTGGTCCCAGGATTGAAATGTCATCTGTCCTAGCTTGTGTTTGTTCCTCCTTGTCCTCCTGTTTGTGTCCTGTGTTAAATGTCTCCCTGAATTGGGCATAAATGCGTAAATGTTGTGAGGCTGCACAGTGTAAAGCTGCTGCTCTGCTTCTCATGATTTGTTGCTACATTTGTGCTTAGCTCTGGTGTTCTAACATTAAACAGGATGTGTGAGAGCAGCAGAGTTTAAAGTTAGAGTCTAACTGACAGCTGAGTGTGGCTGTTCTTAAAGGACACCAGCAGGTTTGAACTTCCTGTGTTAATGCAGGGAAATGAAAGGAGGAGGAAGGCAGGCAGGGTCGTCCTGCCCGCCGACGGGACCAATGTGGGTTTTAGTGCGAACATCAAACGCTTTAACGAGGCAGTAAACTTTTACATTTACTCCAACAATGCAGCAGACAGACAGAGGAAGCGAGGGCGGAGGACACACACCTCAGCCTGACCCCAGCTCCACTCGGCCACGCGCTTCCCAGCAGGCTGAGAGCAGGACCGTCCCTCCGGCTTTATGTGAGGGTCACAAAGGCAAAACCAGTAGATCGCCTGCAGATTTAAACAACCAAAGTTCTGATGCAAAGCCTGCACTGACTGCAAATACTCAGAGATTTTGTCCTGAGTTCCTCAAAGTCGTCCTGTATTTCATTCTCAATTATTATCATCGGATTACTGTCAGAGAAACTTTTTATATTCTTATTTCTTTTTACTTGCACTGTCACTTAGTCTGATAAAAACCCAAATCAAACTCTAATGCAGGGGTGTCAAGTCAATCACACAAGGGGCCAAAATCCAAAACACACCTTAGGTCACTGGAAGAACAGGATAAACATTTATTGAACACAATAAAACGACATTTTTAAAATTTTAAAACCGTAACTTTTAGCAACATTATGAACTAGATATACAGCATTACCTGTGATAATGCTAGTGTGGATGCTGTGTAAGCTGAATTTGGCAGCTGAAGATGCTGAAATTGATAGATAAAAATGAAGAAGCTAATAGCTGAAAACACTGGAATTAGTAGCCAGCTAAAATATTAGCTAAATGCCAAATTAGCCTAAAAAAACAAACAAAAAACTGAGGTTAGCCAAAACAGCTAGCATGTAGCTCCAATATTAGCTAAACTCCAAAACAGCCTAAAAAATCTTAGTAGCTAAATGCCAAAGGAGGCCAGTGGGGGAGGAGTTCTGCGCCTCCTCCCCCGCCGGGATGATAATCAAATGAGAGCCGCGTTGTCTCGCTATCTCCACTGGAATATAACGGTGAAACTTCTTCGACACCAACGATTTGTTGCATGTTGAGTGGCTCATGTTGGCAGTAGTTGTTATTTGACAGGCAGATTGTGCAAAAAAAAAAAAATCCATACAAAAACATGCAAACAGAGAACAATGCAGCACAACTGTGTGTGCCGCCATGATCTCTCAAATGTCCACTTCAGCCACATGTTAACTATTTTGGCTAATTGAGGCTTTTTTCAGGTTTTTTTTAGTCCATTTTGGTGTTTAGCTAATATTTCAGCTACATGGTAGTTATTCTTTTTACATCTTTTAAGCCTTTTTTATTTTTTAGGCTATAACATTTCAGTTGCATGCTAGCTATTTTGGCTATTTTTCAGTTTTTAGGCTAATTAATAGTTTTGTTAACATTTCAGCTGCATGCTAGTTGTTTTGGCTACGTTTTTTTTTTTTTTTCAGTTTTGTGGCTAATTTGGAGTTTAGCTTATATTTCAGTTGCATGCTAGCTGTTTTGGCTACGTTTTTTCAGGGTTTTAGGCTAATTTGGAGTTTAGCTTATATTTCAGTTGCATGCTAGCTGTTTTGGCCAATTTTTCAGTATTTTAGGCTAATTTGGCATTTAACTCATATTTTAGCTGGCTATCAGCTTCAGCGTTTTCAGCTATTAATTTCAGCATCTTCTGCTTTCAGCAGTAGCATCTTCAACAGCCAAATTTAACCTACAGCCTTCACACTAGCGTTATTTGCCGTTTGTGGAACGGCCTGCTGGAGAGCCTCAGCATCGTAGAGACAGTTGAAGGTTTTAAGAAGAAGCTTAAAACACATCTTTTTAACTTGGCTTTTAGATGATTCTATTATTTCCATTGTTGCTATTAACATAATTTATTATCATATTTATATGACATTTATTTATTTCTACTGTCATTAGTACTCCTTACTCATCATTTTATATGTATCCTTTTTCATAATTTTATTTGACTCTTTTTAATGTTTCAACAGTGTTTCTCACCTCGGCTGGGGCGGACGGGGTTCTAAAGTGCTGTGGGGTGTTGCTCTTTGAGTTCCGGGCCGGGTGGATGCTGTGCTGATGCCCCATGTGGGGCTGCTGGCCCTGGATATGGATGAATCTCTGCCACACTGTGTCTTTTACTGCGGTGCCATGCCATATTTGTTTACTCTGTTTTTATTCCACGTTTTATTGTTTTCAGATGAAGGGTTGAGGCTCATGCCAGGGGGACGGGGTGGGGTTGAGGTGAGTTTCTTGGGTGGGTGTTAGGATGAACATGTGGTGGGTGGTGGAATTGAGGTGTGGTGTTGGTATGATTAAGTTATGTACATTACTTGTTTCTTGTGTCTTTTTTATTTTTACATTTGTGTTCTTGTTGTTTTTATGTGCAGTGCTTTGAGCTGCCTGAGGGAATGAAAACCACTTTATAAATAAAGGTTGATTGATTGATTATCACATGTAATGCTTCATATCTAGTTTTTAGTTAGATTAAAGCCAGTGATGGTTTAGATGTGTGCTTTCAATCCAGTTTGACCTGATTAGTCGACTAATTGGAAAACATAATTGGTGATTTGTCGGCTATTGATTAATGTGGCAGCATTACACATTGCAGCCAAATGTGAGTCTCTGATTGGTCAAACTAGTTTAATTTTCAACATGTGTTCAGTGGTTGTGCATTTTATACATAAAACGGTGGTAAAACAAAAATGAATGTTACAATGTTACAATGTTACAATATTGAACGTGGAAGCCCAACATGTGTGTATACCTGTGTTTACATAGACTTTTCATTGGAAGTGGCGCCTTGAACACGCGTTTCTGAACATAGTTTTACTTGAAGGCCGGGACAAAAACGATGGGGGTGTTCTGAGCCTGAGGTATGTGACCCGTGCCGAGAACAAACAGAAAACAGTACTGATGGAAGTGTGAGATGTATCCAACTCCACAACCACTTTAGTCCCATTTAGTTCACAGTATTAATACAATAATGAAAGTATTGACATGGAAATTGGGTTCAGGCTACAGTCAATGTGACACATTGTTTTATGTTGTTAACTTTATCTGTTGCTCATCTTCACATTCCCTGTACATTTCTATAAAACTGTCCAGTCTGCCACAGCGGACAGGAAAGAAATGTTTTCGTGATTCTGAATTCTACAGTGCAACTGGACAGAGATTAGCTCTCTTCATGTGGAATAGGCCCCAGCACCCTCACACATACACTCACCCATCTGACGAACACTGAACTTGGTTGCACACTAGAGTTCACCGGGATGTCAGGGTCACAAGCAGGTCAGGCCAGAGGAGGGAGGAGCCAAACTGACACGCACAGAAGATGGTGGTCCCTCGTCTTTCTGTGCCCTCTCCCTCTGTGAAGCTCTTGTATTGAAGTGTTGGAGGCAGGTGAGAGCGGAGCCAGCACACACGGAACCACAGGTCTGAAATCTGTAACACTAAAAGAACCATTTGGTCCAGTTTCTATGGGGTAAGATAACTGTCAAAAAGAAACGTATTCACAAATAATATTTTGTATTCATAAAAATAAATTTGTATTCATAAATACAAAGTTGTGCATACATTTATATTTTGTGCACAACTTTAAAGAAAAAATATGAATACAACATTTAGTTTTACATTTATCATGTCTCTTTTGAATACGACTTTTCTTCGTTTAGAATACGACTTTCCTTTGTCTTGAATACGAATTTCTCCTCTCTCAAAAATGCGTCACGGGGTCACAGGCTTATCCATCGAGTGCCGGAACATCGATGCGCATGCGCGTTGTGACTCATTCATTAAACTACGATGACATGAAAATGATCTTAATATTCTAACTCTGGCGGGGAAAATAGAAGTTACCAGTCAAGTCCTGCCGCTTATATTTTATTTATTTTGACAACAGCGGAGCATATTAACAACAAAACGGACCCGGAAGTGGTGGCAAAAAAAAGAGCTCTGACTGAAAACGGCAGACGAGGCGGGGGATCCCTGTCTCTCCACTCGCCCAGCCGCGGCATGTTAGCATGGGGATCCCCGCTTAGCCGAGCAGTTTATTCCCGGGACAGGCGCACCCGCTCCGGCTCCTAGACAGTCCAGATGTACCCTCGCTTTCACCCAACACTACCCGAAACAGGCTCTAGCATCAGCGTGACCCAGATAGAGATAGCCGCTTAAAAAGGATGGGAATGACACAATCAACCAAGCTAACTCGGAGCTAAAGAAGGCTAACTGTCGGATAACTCCGACCTTAGTAAGAAAGAAAGATCAGAAGCAGAAAGAAAGTTGGGCTTTCTGATCCTACTGACTTTTTTTCCTATGTGTTTCTGTGTTTGTTTATGCAGCACCAACGGTTGGCTTTCTCCGCGTTAGCTTAGCTGTTTTTTAATGTCATCATTCTCTTATTTTCAACTAATTTTACGGACATATTTTCTTTTCCACCTAATGACTGGACAGGCATGTGTGCAACTCCCTTTGGGCTGTTTATCACCACTTCTGGGTATAAACTATCCGCTGCTACATTGTTTACACAATCAGCTGACAACCCCAAAATGCGTCGGAGATCGATGTATTTTTTATTTAATGTTTTATTAAATTTTCAACTACTTTGGTTTTCAAGATAATGTTCCCGTTATGGCATCAATATCATTAAATATATATATATATATATATAATTCATGTTTTATTGTAAATGAATAGACACGCAAAGCTGGATCAATCAATGTTCCGGCACTCGATGGATAAGCCTGTGACCCCGTGACGTATTTTTGAGAGAGGAGAAATTCGTATTCAAGACAAAGGAAAGTCGTATTCTAAACGAAGAAAAGTCGTATTCAAAAGAGACATGTTAAATGTAAAACTAAATGTTGTATTCATATTTTTTCTTTAAAGTTGTGCACAAAATATAAATGTATGCACAACTTTGTATTTATGAATACACATTTATTTTTATGAATACAAAATATTATTTATGAATACGTTTCTTTTTGACAGTTATCTTACCCCATAAGTTTCTTACAGACCAGAATCCAGAGAGAGCCAGAAATCACACATTGAATAGAAAATACACAGTATTTATGCTTTTGAGGCAAGTAAATATTATTTTTTTAAAAAGTAGCTTTTGAATATTAGAAAACAGTATTGAATTACAACACTGTCTATGCTTCTATAATCTGTTTTTTCTTTTTTTTTTTTTTTTGCTTTGACTTTTGACAGGGTCCTTTCAAAATAAAATGCAAGATAGTAAAAATATTGTTCTTTTTTATCATTAGGATTTTGGTGCATCATCTTTCTCATTTTACTGTCAAATATAATATAATATTTTAAAGTTTAAAAATTAGCTTTCTTCTAGATTTTTGGACTATTTTGGTATTTACTAAGATTTTTTGTAGGCTATTTCTGAGTTCAGCTAATATTTCAGCTACATGCTAACTGTTTTGGCTAACCTGAGTTTTAATTTGACATTTGGCTAACATTTAAGCTGGCTGTTAGCTTCAGCGTCTTCAGTAACCAAATTCAGCTCACAGCATTCACACTAGCATTATAGCAGGTAATGCTGTATATCTAGTTCATAATTATGTTAAAGTTTGACACCCCCGTCTTACAGGATAGAAAGATCCCCCGTTCTCCTAGCAGCATCAGCCTGAAACATGAAGGCAACGCTCAGGATTATCCAGAGAGAAACTATATGAGGATGTGGGTTTCTGTCCGTCAGACTCTGCTCAGGTGGCAATTTAGTTAATCCTTTAACACCTGGGGCGTCGTTGGTGACGCTTAAACACTAAATCTTTAATATATTGTAACTTTTCAACTGTTAACACAGCGATTACAGTAGATTGTGAAGGAGAAAATCGTCTCTATTAGCTGTTTGATCTGCTTTTCTCCTTCAGAATCTATTGGAAGTGCATTTATATAATCCCTACCCTACTTAGTTACTTCATTTTACAGTTTTACAGAGTTCTGTTATCCGGTTCTGATCTGATCAAATGCATGTTTTTCTTTTTTTTTCCAGTAGCAAAGTGAAGTGCTTTTTGATTATTGATTAATCTCATAAAACAGTATTTCATGGTTCCAGTAAACGGTAACATCAATCACAGATCATGTAACACAGGGGTGGGCAAACTACGGCCCGGGGGCCACATGCGGCTCCTTAAGCTACTTAATGTGGCCCTCCAAATTAAAATCCATTGAATCAAAAATCCTAATTATTGTTTTATTTTCATTGTATTTCTGGTTTCTTCCCATGAATGGTGTTGTTTCTCTGACGTTCGTGTGTGTTCCTTTCTGAGTCAGATGGTGATCTTTCGGATTATTCTTACACCACATAAATGCAGCATTTCTTTGAGTTCACATTTTCCTCTGAAGAACATCAACCCATTGGATCACCCAAAAGAGAACAAAAATCTAAATTTAGAAATTAAAACTCCCAAATTTTCTGTTTTTAAATGAATATATGTGAATTTTAATCCAAATTAAAGCATGTTTTTCTCTAAATTCCATATTATCTTTTTAGTTTATGAGGTTGATTACCCAATCTCTCCTTCCATCTGCTCCTTGTCCGGCCCTTATGCCAAATTTTAGAACCCTATGTGGCCCACGAGTCAAAACAATTGCCCACCCCTGATGTAACAGATATGAAATACTTATTGATTATCATCAAAATGCAATTTCACATTAAAGCAGAAAAACAATCATTAAACTCTGAATATCACATTTTCAAGTTACAATTATTATTATTATTGATTGTTCTCTGAAAGAATTCTTACATATTTTTATTAAACATTCATAATTCACACAAAATATACTCTCAACGAAAATATAAATGCAACACTTTTGTTTTTGCTTCTATTTTTCATGAGATGGACCTAAAGATCTAAAATTCCTTCCAGATCCACAATATTACCATTTCTCTCAAACATTGATCACAAATCTGTCTAAATGTGTGATAGTGAGCACTTCTGCTTCCATCCCACCTCACAGGTGTGTCACATCACAAAAGGAGATTCCTCGTTATCTTCTAATTACAGACCCATCAGTATTATACCTACAGTGTCCAAAGTCGCAGAGAAACTTATTGCCCAACAAATTATTGCTCATCTAGATAACTCATCCTTTTCTCTTCATCCTATGCAGTTTGGCTTTAGAGCTCGGTATTCAACAGAGACGGCTAACTGCTTCTTTATGGAAAATGTAAGTATACTGTTGGATAAGGGGGGGGTGGTTGGAGCTGTGTTTCTGGACCTGAAAAATGCATTTGACACTATAATCATCAAAAAAAATTACTGACGCAAATTAACAAATTCAAATTTTTCCTATAGTGCAATCAAATGGAAGAATCATATCTTTCACATAGATCTCAGTCTGTTCAAATAAACAATTCTTTCTCTTCCTCTATCCACTGGTGTTCCACAAGGGTCCATCCTAGGGCCCTTGCTCTTCTCTCTTTACATTAATGACCTTCCAACGGCCTGTTCAAATCTTTTTATACAGATGTATGCAGATGATACTGTTATTTATGCACATGGTAGAAATACAGTTCAAGTTGCTAAAATTCTTACTGAAACTATGGGCCATATTGCAGAATGGTTGGATCAGTCAAGCCTAAAAACTCAATGTAAATAAGACAGTAGCAATGGTTTTCTCGAAATCAAAAAACCGTATGAATGCACAGGCAGATGTTTTTGTTGCTGGAAAAAAGATAGAAGTTGTCTCAGAATTTGAATATCTTGGGGTTTTATTAGACACAAAAATGACATTTAAACCACAAATCAAAAGAGTGTGTAACCGAGTCAAATTTAATCTTTCAAATTTTAAATTTATTCGACCACATTTGTCACTGCAATCGGCCAAAATGTTTATGCATGCAATGGTTTTTTCTCACATGGCATATTGTCTGACAACGTGGTCACAGAGCAGCAAAATAGCATTAAAACCCTTAGAGTCACTGTACAAACAAACCATTAAAATACTAGATAAGAAACCTTTACGGTATCACCACTGTGCCATTTTACAAAAACATAAACTGTTAAGCTGGGACAACTTCATCAAAAATACAAACCTCTGTCTGTTCTATGAAATCATAAATGGTTTGTCATCCCCTCCACTTCACCAGTTTGTCCAAATACGAGCCAACTCACAGAGAGTGACACGAGGGTCGGTGAGAGGAGACTCGATAGTTCCTCTGCGGAGAAGTGCTTTCAGCCAAAACGCCTTCTCAATAACAGCAGCGCAAGAATGGAACAATGTCCCTCAAAATATTAGAGAGGCTTCTACTTTTAGTCTGTTTAAAAAGCATATTCGAAACTGGCTTTCATCACAGCAAACATGTACACATTGAATTTTAATATGCCTCCCCTTTTATGTGTTCTGTAATCTCTTCTTTTATATTTGTTTTAATGCTTTGTAATGTATACATATATATACATTGTTCCTTTTTTATTTATCAAAATGAATTTTAGGTTATTGTTTTATACTTGTATTTTTATTGTTTATTCTTTTTATGGGCTTTGACATTTTAAGTGTTTTTATTGATTGTTTTTAGGTTGACAATTTTAACATCTGTCCAGGGACAACAGATGAAAAATAGCCGTTGGGCTAATTCTGGCTCATTGCATGTAATGCTTTTAATGTGCACTGTCCCTGAAAAATAAATTTATTATTATTATTATCAAGATGCTGATCTGACATCAGGATTAGTGCACAGGTGTGCCTTAGACAGCCCACAATAAAAAGCCACCCTGAAATGTGCAGTTTTGTCTCAGCTAGACACTACGGTGGCCGAGACGGCTCACATGATTGCAAAAGCCACAACACAACGGCAAAAGCCAAAACACAACGACAAAAGCCGAAACACGAAGACAAACGCCGAAACACAACGACAAAAGCCGAAACACGAAGACAAACGCCGAAACACGATGGCAAAAGCCGAAGCACAAGGGCGAAAGCCGAAGCACGACGGCAAAAGCGGAAGCACGACGGCAAAAGCCGAAGCACGACGGCAAAAGCCGAAGCACGACGGCAAAAGCCGAAGCACACCGACGAAAGCCAAAACACAACGGCAAAAGCCACAGCACTCCAGCAAAAGCCAACACAAAACGGAAACGAATCAGAACGGAAGTGAATAATGGACTTTTTTTCTTAACCTTTCATTCAGTTTCAAGCTATTGGTGATTCTTGAGAGATACGTGATTTTGGTAAGGGATAGGTGAGGGTGGACATTCGCCGGTGTTGCCGCTTTTATTTCTTCTTTCAAAGCCTTCACGGAGAGCTTTCGGGGGAGAAAAAAAGGAGGGCGGAGGAGGGAAAACGGGATCTGGTTTTTTGTCTGCCATTCTTTCTTTTTTACCTATTTTTTATTACTTTTAAATACCTTCCACGTTCTCGTCAGTGTAACCCCCTAATACTGCCCTGATCTATATATTGACTTTTGGACGTTATGGTGAGAAAGCTATGTGGTGGCCTAATGGTTAGCGCACTTGGTTAGTAAACCAGAGGATCGAAGTTCGAGGCTTGCGGGAGTCATTTATTATTATATATGTTTTTTTTCTGTAAAAAAAAAGTATCATACTGGTTCTTACGTACATTTTAAGAATCAAAATAAATAAATACTTGTTGCAACATAATTCCAGGTAGTTTAGTCATTTTTGTTGCATGGGGTGCATGGCGAAAAGGGAATTTTGGCGCCGCGTGCTACAACCCCACCATCCTGAACTGAAACGACGTAACTGCCTAGAATTATGTTGCAAGAAGTATTTATTTATTTTGATTCTCAAAATTTACGTAAGAACCACGTATGATACTTTTTTTTTTACAGAAAAAAAATGTATACATACTAAATGACTCCAGTAAGCCTCGAACACCCACCCTTTGGGACATTAACCAAGTGCGCTAACCATTAGGCCACCACATAGCTTTCTCACCATGATGTCCAAAAGTCAATATATAGATCAGGGGGCAGTATAGGGGTTACACTGACGAGAACGTGGAAGGTATTTAAAAGTAATAAAATAGGTAAAAAAAGAAAGAATGGCAGACAAAAACCAGATCCCGTTTTCCCTCCTCCGCCCTCCTTTTTTCTCCCCCGAAAGCTCTCCGTGAAGGCTTTGAAAGAAGAAAAAAGCGGCAACACCGAACGTCCACCCCCTCACCTATCCTTACCAAAATCACGTATCTCTCAAGAATCACCAATAGCTTGAAACTGAATGAAAGGTTAAGAAAAAAAGTCCATTATTCACTTCCGTTCTGATTCGTTTCCGTTTTGTGTTGGCTTTTGCTGGAGTGCTGTGGCTTTTGCCGTTGTGTTTTGGCTTTCGTCGATGTGCTTCGGCTTTTGCCGTCGTGCTTCGGCTTTTGCCGTCGTGCTTCGGCTTTTGCCGTCGTGCTTCGGCTTTTGCCGTCGTGCTTCGGCTTTTGCCGTCGTGCTTCGGCTTTCGCCGTCGTGCTTCGGCTTTTGCCGTCGTGTTTCGGCGTTTGTCTTCGTGTTTCGGCGTTTGTCTTCGTGTTTTGGCTTTTGCCGTTGTGTTGTGGCTTTTGCAATCATGTGAGCCGTCTCGGCCACCGTAATACGCCACAGATGTCACAAACATTGAGGGAGCGTGCGATTGACATGCTGACAGCAGGAATGTCATCCAGATCTGTTGCTGGTGCATTCAATCTTCATTTCTCCACCATAAGCCGTCTCCAGATGTGATACCAAAGCCTGACCTGACACAAAATGTTCACTAGAGTCAGGCTTCCACCCTTCTCAATTGACAGCAATTATCCATCATTTTCTGCAGAAATGGATGAAATTAGAAACTTAAATTTGTTTCCTGCAGTTCTTCAGTCTTTGTTCAGTTTTGTTGTCTAGAGTTATACTAGGAGGACTGGGTGGGTTGAGGGAGGAACCAGAGGAGAGAGGGGTAAATGTCCTGTTTGTTTTTTAACAGTGTTTTTAATGTGTATTTCATTTGCTTTTATGTTTACCGCTTTGTCTTTCATATAACTAAAAGGCTTTATACTAATATATGAAGTTTGAAATGTTTTCTTCTTTCCCCCTGAAATTCATTCAAATTGATAACTATAAACGCTGAAGTCGATAGCTGGTTAAAATATTAGTGAAATAACAAATTAGCCTAAAAAACTGAAAGAAAAATAATATATTAACCAAAACAGCTAGGAAATATTAGCTCTACTCCAAAATATCCTAGAAATCTGTAGTAACTGCCAAAACAGTTGAAAAAGCTGGCATGAAAAGAGCTGAATATTTTAGTAGCTGAATGAGCTTAAGAGCTACACGTGTCTAAAAATAAAGACAGAAAAAAATATTAATAATAAATAAAAAGTTAATTATTATTAAACCAATAAACATTCTCTCCTCTCCATCATAGTTCAGAATGCAGACGGTGGAATAAAAAGTTACATTCTATGTGGTTCTCCATCAGCATTTGGGGGGCGGGGCCAAATGTGGAAGCGGGCCTGATCGGCCCACGGCCGTAGTTTGGGGGCCCCTGGTTTAGAGGAGTGTTCTCTGCAATGAAAAGCAGACTCTGGATGAGGCTGAGGGAGCGAGTGTGTGAGGGGCCCCGGGACAGGATGGGAAGATTTTAGTTGAGGGAGCAGAGAGGACTGAGGTTTCCTCAGAATGGAGAAGTCTGGAGGGTGGAGGAGAAAACCAGATCCTTTCAGATGATTTGGTCAGATTGTTGGAATCACTGGAATCAGGAACCAGTTTCAGAGTTTTCAGTTTCAAAGATGAGAGGGTGAAAGGTCATGCAGGTGAGGAGAGAGGCGGGAGCTGTGAGGTCCAGTTCATGATGAATGTAGTGACGTCACTGACAGAAAGTAAAGCGCGTGCTGGGTGAAGAAGTACAAGCCTTTAAAACCAGACCAGGTAAAAGTACAGCCAGCCTGTCTAACTTTAAACAGACGGTCTGGCCCCGCGGTGCCACGCACGCGCGCGCGCGCTCACATACCTGACGGTATGACGTCAGCGCAGAGCGCCTAACAAACTCGATCCACGTGCAGAGATGAGGTCCCTCCGTGTTTGTTTGCGTGCAGTGGCGTGGCCCGGGGATAACCCTGCGTGCGTGTCCATGCACGCCTCATCTGACCCAAGTTTGAACCCGGACAGAGATATCATTTAATAGCTGCCGCGCGGGGATGTGGAGGGTGAGGGGGGGCCTAGGGTCCGACGTGAAGCGGAGAGAGGACAGCTCTGCGTTAGACCCGCCCGGTGCGCGCGCGGGGCCCGGTGCGCGCGCGGGGCCCCCGAAGGGCCTCGTTACCATTTAGTAAAAGACGCGCTAAGCGCGTTTTGCTTGTGAATGCAGGTCTGCTCCCTGCAGGCATTTGTGCTGATCCTAAAGCGGGTGTTAGGCGGTAATGAGGCTAACAAAGGCGCCTCGCGTCCATTGTCTTCATGAGTCCTGGAGACCTGCAGCGGGCTGTCTGCGTGCAACAGGAGGATGAGATTAAAGATGCAACTTGGAACAAATTATGAGTCAAATCAGCCAATGCAGGCCAGAGGCGGGGCCAGCAACACCCCGCAATTAAGGCTGAACTCTCCGTGAACTAATTCATCTGAGGGAGGTGAGGGCTGCCCGCGCTCCCGCAGCCTATAAAGGCTGTGCGGGGCGCGCGCAGGGCTCCAGTTGTTGGAGAGGTTCACCTGAGCGCAGCATGGCCCTCAGCGCGCTGCTCGCCACGCTGCTCTGCACTGTGGTCCTGCCCGTCCTGCTCTTCCTGGTGGCGGTGAAGCTGTGGGAGGTTTACCTGACGCGGGGATCGGACCCGAGCTGCGGCAGCCCGCTACCCCCCGGCTCCATGGGGCTGCCCTTCATCGGAGAGACCCTGCAGCTCCTCCTTCAGGTACAGCTGTCCGTCGGAGCGGGCTGGGTGAGGCTGCGCGTGGCGCGTTGACCGTCTGTCCCTGTCCCGCAGAGGAGGAAGTTCCTGCGCATGAAGCGGCAGAAGTACGGCTACATCTACCGGACGCACCTCTTCGGGAGCCCTACGGTGCGCGTCACCGGGGCTGAGAACGTCAGACACATCCTGCTGGGGGAGCACAGGCTCGTGTCCGCGCAGTGGCCCGCCTCGGTGCGCACCATCCTGGGCTCGGACACGCTGTCCAACATGCACGGATCCCAGCACAGGACCAAGAAGAAGGTGAGCGTCTCCAAGCGAAGCTGCAGGTTTAGGAAATCCTTTTTTTGTTTTTTTTTTTAGTCCTGACTTCAATCACTCCCATAAGTTTTTCTTCAGAATCTCTCTGTAAACTTCTGTCAGGCTAAACCAGGAGTCTGCAACCATCTCAAATCCAGTGAGGCTTTCTGGGTAAAAAAAAACTAATGTAAAAAAGAAAGAAAATCAACTGAAACTGTAAATTATGTGACATAGGGTGTCTTATTTTGAAAGGAAGTCATGTGAACTTCTGTCAAAAGTTACAAAGTATCATTTGTAGCAAAAAAAATCTCTTTAATCTCTTTAATGTATATTAATTATAGTAACATAAACGAATCTCTAATTTTTCTAAAGGGTGACTTGAGACTTTGTGGCTCCACTGGGTTGTTGAGTAATGGACCCGAGTTAACATAAGTCAGCTTCATCCTCCCTCTCCACACTCATGCCTGCTCTGTCCCTGAAAACGCAGTGAATGACCCGGGACTGTTTTCAGGCCATCATGCGGGCGTTCTCCAGGGAGGCTCTGGAGCTCTACATCCCCGTCATCCAGGAGGAGGTCCGGGCGGCGGTGCAGACGTGGCTCTCCCGGGAGTCCTGCGTGCTGGTGTACCCGGAGATGAAGCGGCTGATGTTCCGCATTGCCATGAGGATCCTGCTGGGGTTTGAGCCCGAACAGATCAGGACGGACGAGCAGCAGCTGGTGGAGGCCTTTGAAGAAATGATCAAGAACCTGTTCTCTCTCCCCATCGACGTGCCTTTCAGTGGACTGTACAGAGTAAGGAGACCATCTGCATCCTGAAATCACAATCTGACCCCAAAATGCTGTCATAATTCTGTTGAACACCCTCCCTCCCTCCCGTCTCCCCCCGTCCATGCAGGGTCTGCGAGCCAGGAACTTCATTCATTCCAAAATTGAGGAGAACATCAAGAAAAAGGTGCAGGAGTCTGAAAAGGGCTCCAAGCACCGCGATGCCCTGCAGCAGCTGATCGACAGCAGCAGAAAGAGCGGCGAGCCCTTCAGGATGCAGGTAGAGAACGCCGCTCAGCTGATCCAACCCAACAAAGCTGAAGCTTTAAGTCTGCCTCCTGTCTGCAGGGGATCAAGGAGTCTGCCACAGAGCTTCTGTTTGGAGGCCATGAAACCACGGCCAGCACCGCCACGTCTCTGGTCATGTTCCTCGGCCTGAACCCCGGAGCGGTGGACCGACTGAGGCAGGAGCTGCGGGAGAAGGTGATGGTCAGAGCGGACAGTATATGTGGATGTAGTAAGGGGGTCTCCAAACTACGGCCCGCGGGCCGGATCAGGCCCGCCTCCACATTTGGCCCCGCCCCCCACACACTATCAGAAACGCCGATGGAGAACCACGTACAACATGACTTTATTCCACCGTCTGCAGTCTGAACTCTGATGGAGAGGAGAGAATATTTATTGGTTTGATAGAGATTCACTTTTTATTTATTTCTTTAATATTAATATTTTTTTATTAACATTTTTTGGACGTCTGTTGCTCTACAGCTTTTAAAATATTCAGCTCTTTTCATGTCAGCTTTTTCAACTGTTTAGGCAGTTACTAAGAATTTCTAGGCTGTTTTGAAGTTTAGCTAATATTTTAGCCACATGCTAGCTGTTTTGGCTAATTTAGGCTTTTTTTTTTCATTTTTTTTTTGGCTAATTTGGAGTTTAGCTAATATTTTAGCTTTATGCTAGCTGTTTTGGCTAAATTAGATATTTTACCTTTTTTTTTTTAGACTAATTTGGCATTTAGCTAATATTTCATCTACAAACTAGATATTTTGGCTAATTTAGACATTTTACCAGTTTTTTTTTTTTTGCTAATATTTGGCATTTCGCTAAAATTTTAGCTAGTTATTAGCTTCAGCCATTTCGACTGTCAACTTCAAAGTTTTTATCTATCAGCACTAGCATCTTCAGTGGCCACATTCAGCTTAAAGCATTCACACTAGTATTATTGCAGGTAATGCTATATATCTAGTTTTTAAAATGTTGTTGGTACTATGTTTTTCTATGAAGATTACAAAAAATAATTCTTTTTAAAATTAGCCCTGTGTGTCTTTCTGGAAAACCATAAATATGTACATTTAGGCTGTGATTGTTACATTTTTTCTGTTGGCTTACAAACCGATCAGATAAGAAAACAGTTATGTGGCCCTCAGAAGAAAAGGTTTTGGGACCCCTGCTCTACACAAACTTCCATGAAGCGGTTCATGCTCTGATGTTGCAGCAGCACACACTTTAGATTCCAGTGGAGCTGTGTGGTGGAAAATCTTCAACCATGAACATGTAAACTGTCTGTCTGACAGCAGCTCAATTATTTCCGTTCACAATGCACTAATTTGAATGAAATAATCTGAAGCATTTTGGACTCACCAGCAGTCCTGGAAGATGAACTGTGACGTCCTCAGATCAGCAGACTGTAGAGCGGTGGTTGGTCTCAGGATGTCTTTGCAGCTGCTGAAACACTGGGCTGAAGGTGCATTCAAGAACCCATGTGTAGCCTGTAATGCTCACACTAGACATGCAGGGAGGGGCTACTTCTGTGCACTGCTGTTTACTAGTGGCTGTTTTGCTTCAATTTTCTTCTTCTCACTCCTTTTCAAGCATATTGCTTGAAATGAATCAATCAATGATCAGTTTTCAAATGGTTGGCACTTCCTTGAATGAATACATCACCACCGGATAAGGTTGGGTTAATAAAATCGATTTATTGATTTGCTAAGCTTAAATCAAGTAATCAATTAATTAAAAATAAATCCATTTAGCATATAAAGCTACAATCTGCTATCTTGATGCTAACATTTAATAGAATTTCCTATAGGACGGGTAATGCTAACGCTCAGTCGACCTAAACATACATTCTGACTAAATGAACATTTTTATAAACTCAGTCATGAATTTTACAAACTTTAAAGTAACCATTTCTTGTCTAAAACAATGTTTTTTCGCATACTGTCTTCTTCTTCTGGAGTAAGATGTAATGCTACAGCACAATCACCACCTAGTGGTCAAACTGAAATGTCCTCCAGGAGAAGGAGAACAATGTTTCCAATGTTAATGATCTGAACATTTTTGTTAGAACTTCTCCTTTAGAGAATCCATGGAACACTGGATGATATTAACAATCTCATTATTTCACATTTTACAGTATGTGAACTGGATTAGATTAATATAAATAGATTCAAAACATAAAGTAGATTATTCATGTATTTCTAAACAAATTGGTATAATTGTGTAACCTTTTTACATTCAGAATTGAATTGATCCAGGCTTTTGTGAATCGAATCGTTTCTGAAAATTATAATCAAGACCCAGCCCTACTACCGGATCAGAGTCCCTGATTGGTCAAAATTCCACCTGGTTTAACTTTCAGTTGGTCCCAAATGTTAGAAACTCTCCTGAAGTGATGGTCTGAACTCCTCCCCTCCTCGCTTGTGTCCAGGCGGAGCAGGGCATGGACCTCCAGAATCTGAACATGGAGTTGTTGGAGCAGCTGAAGTTTGCCGGCTGTGTCATCAAAGAGACGCTGAGGATCAACCCCCCGGTGCCCGGAGGCTTCAGAGTAGCTCTGAAGACGTTTGAGCTCAACGTAAGTCTCCTCAGCTCCACAGTAAACTGTGTGAAGAGCTTCTCAGTGACCTGACGTTCCCGTTTCAGGGCTTCCAGATTCCTAGAGGCTGGAATGTCATCTACAGCATCTGTGACACCCACGATGTGGCCGAGGTTTTCCCCAACAAGGAGGACTTCCAGCCAGAGCGCTTCCTGGACAAGTCCTTCGTAGACTCCTCCCGCTTTCAGTACATCCCCTTCGGGGGGGGCTCCAGGATGTGCGTCGGAAAAGAATTTGCCAAAGTCCTGCTGAAGATCTTCCTGGTTGAACTGGTGTCTAGCTGTCACTGGGCTCTTTTGAACGGGCCCCCCACCATGAAGACAGGACCCACCGTCTATCCGGTGGACAACCTCCCTACCAAGTTCACCAGCTACCTGCCAAAATGACGAGAAGGTCACAGACTGGAACGTGAAACTGAGGAGATGTATGTATTGAATCCTCATGCCATGTACATAGTGTAGATTACATGAAGGTTTGGGCTTTTCTACTGTCGTTCATTTGGAGTGTAAATAGAGTTTTGTACTAAATGATTTCAGCTCCATCTCTAATCAGCTCCTTCCTATAGGCTTCCTGTACATATGTAATGTAGGCTGAGGATAACTTTTGTATCTTCCCAAGTTATTTAAGTTGAGAGAAGCTTTTTATTTAATAAATGCTTTTGTGGACAATCCTCTGGACTGGGTTTGTTTGCTGATCGGAGCTTCAATCATAATGCTGACTCAGCATTCACAGGACTGGGATCCAGTTTCTCTTCTTCCAAAGGGTTTGTTGGACCATAAAACCACAAACACACTTTCAGCAATTATTGCAATCTTAATATTTAAAACGTTCAGCACGGTAAGGACATTATTGATTGTAATTTTTTATTTTTATTTTTTTAATAGTTTTTAAGATATTACACAATTTATGGGGATTTTATCCTATGTTAAGTTTAGGGGAATTTTTCCAAATAGTTAGAGAATGTGAAACTTGCAACGTATGCAATATTGTCAAAACGTTCGGGACATTCCTACTTGTACTTTTGGTATTTTTACATTTTGTTTTTTACAATTTAACACAATTAGTGCAAATTTACTAGTCTCTTTAAAATGAATGGGAGATTTTTCATATTTATGTCATTAAAAACATTCATTTTCAGGACATTCATGGTTTTACTTTTACTCGAGCAATTTCTGAAATTTTACACATTTTTTTCCCCCACGCAATTCTTCAAATATTTGTGAACTTTATGCAAATTATGCAAGTTTGGAATCAAAGCATCATGTTAAGGACATTAATACTGAGGTTTTCAAGGCTGATTTTTAATTTACCTACTATTTTAGCACCATGCTAACTTTTTTTTTTTTAGGTAATTTGGCATCTACTGAGCTTTTTTGGGCTAATTCTGAGTTAAGCTAGTTTTTTAGCAATCTGGTCACTATTTTTTAAGATAATTTGACATCTACTGAAGTTTTGAGGAAATTTCTAAGTTCATACCTTTTCATGCATTTTTTATTTCTAGCCTTTTTTCATTATTCAAAAAAATCTTCAACTTCTTTGTGCACATTCTGAAATTTCTACAACATTAAATCATTTAGCAACTTAAGCATTAGGCAAATAGTGTTAGCATTTTCAGCAAATCCCTTCAGCAATTACAGTACATTTCTTCATCATCTTCAATAAAAAGATTCAGCATCTTCAGCAGCCACATTTACCAATCAGCATTGACACGAGCATCATCACAGGTAATGTAACTTTCTAGTTGGTTTTGTTTTTCAACACAAAGTGGAACATCTGGTCCACTGATTGTAGCTTCTATATCACAGTTTTTTCCAAATGTCCTCCATCAGAAACATGTTCAAAGAACATGTTAAAATCAACCAAAACACCACTTTCATTGGAGTGAGTTTAACCTCTTCAGACCTGCCGTCCTCATGTATGGACGTCCCATTTTAGGTCATATTACCACATTATGTAATTCTGCTTAACTGTAGAGAGGGAAAGCTCACGTTTTAGCTGGTGTCTCAAGAGGTTAAAGCAGATCGGAGGAGAGGATCAGGTGATCTAAAGAACAGTTCCTATTAGTTAACATAATGTTCCAAAACATCAAAAAACACAGGAAAAATGCTTTTTGTGTTAAAGCTCCCAACAACTGGAACAATCCTCTGTTATCTACATCACATGGGTCAAAGTCAAGGCCCGGGGGCCGGATCCGGCCCTCCAGGTAATTCTATCTGGCCCTCCAGATCATTTTATTTTATTGTTATTAATGACTTAATGTTATCTTGTGCTTAGTTCTAACTTGTATAATTTGGACAAAATATTCATGGTTGATTTATTCTAGAATAATATTCCTGCCTTTTTATTAGTCATATTAACGTTCAAAAGTTTCAGTTTTAAAATTATAAAAATTGGCATTCTGCTATGTTTTTGGACTATTTTGACATTTACTGAGACTTTTTAGGATACTTTGGAGTTTAGTATTTCACAGACACGCCAGCTGTTTTGTTTAATTTAGGCTTTTTCCAGTTTCCTAGGCTATTTCAAAGTTTTGCTACTTTTTCAGCGACATGCTAGTTGCTTAGTGCTAAGTGGTTTTTTTTTTAAAACTTTTTTTAGGCTAATTTGGTATTTAGCTAATATTTTAGCTGGCTATCACCTACAGCAGTTTTGCAATTAATTTCAGCTTCTTCAGCAGCCAAATTCAGCTTCCAGCATTCACACTAGCATGATCACAGGTAATGCTATATATCTAGTTCATAATTATGTTAAAAGGTTACAGTTTTAAAGGTATAAAAATTTCATTTTAGAGTGTTCAATAAATGTTTATCCTGTTCGGCCCGCAACCTAAGGTGTGTTTTGGGTTTTGTTCCCTTGTATGATTGAGTTTGACACCCCTGATCTATTTCATTTTCGTCATTGTTTATGAAAGTTCTTTTAATTCATCTCAAACACACTTGTGTTTGTTTTTAAATTCAGAATATTTTGTCATTCTCCTATGGTCTCTAGCTTTAGTTTTCATAAATTATCTGTGTTTTTCAGTTCAGTTTTTATTCTTTCTGAAACGTCATGTTGGGGTGGATACTGAGAGCCTGTCCTTCTGTGTGTCTGAGCGTTTGTTGTTCTATGTATTTAATCTCTTCAATAAACAACAAGATAAAAGCTAAATTAATTTTTTGAAACACTTCAAATCATATTTTCAATAAGCATTTAAAGTACTTCACTAGGGCTGGGAATCTCAGGGTAACTAACGATACGATTCGATTCACAATACCGATGTATCTCGATATATATTCCATATATAGCAAATATTCCAAAAACCATTATATCACCTTGGTAATCTATGATATCTATGATGGTGATCTATGTTAACTATTTTTAAAAAAAGATATATTTTATTTTTCTGCAAAGACTATTTTTGAACAATTTAAAGCACGATATATTAATTTAATGCCCTCTCCAACATTAGAATGAAATTAATTAATATTAACGTGTCTTTACAATAAGATATTTTAGGGGGAAAAAAAAAAACAAAGCTCCAGTTCAGAGCTAAAATCCGGAGGATATCAATCGGCTTTCTCACTTCAAAGAACAAAACTGTGGAAATAAAAATTCATAATGCTGCATTTTAATTCATTTTACACTTTATGTCAGATAATTTATTATCATTAATGAGGCATAATATTAATGTCCAGCCTGTAAATCATTGTTTATTGCTCCATATTTTACTGTGCCGTGGACTAGACTTTTCTCTTGATGGCTAAATTGTAATAGTAAATTGTCTGTGACGTCTTTATGTTCTGCCATCCTATCAGTGATGGTCCTGCCCTCCAACGAGCCCAATGAACTTTTCTGAACTTTGCCTCTTCTCCCGGCTTGAAAGAGCGTCTGCTTCTCTCCATTGTCCATCACCCTCTGGAGACACGGCTTTGCAGGGCCCGGGCCATTTTTGTCTGCACTTTTGGTCATTGTGGGGAATTTACAACTCAGAGCCGAGCTCGGTTCAAGGCGTGTTTTTCTCAGATCAACAGGCCCAAACATGGCTGAGAGTAAATCTTAGTAATAGCTGGTGAAGCTGTTCCTGAGGACAACACTCACACATAACACCGCTTTGTTTCCACAGACAGTACATGAATTCTGGCCTCTTCAGTTTACACGCTCAAAACTCCAGCTCTGTGCCATGAGAGAGGTCAGGTGGAACCAAAACAAGCACAAAAGACGGCTGCAGGACTTTTTAGACTTATCCCACATTTTTATCCACTTTTTCTTTACTTTGTTTATTTGAAGCACTAAGTTATCATTCCATCTATTTTTCTGACCATTTTCTCAGGAATTTCTTTCTTTGCACACATAAAAGACTCCAAAGCAAGCAAAACTAGAGAAGTTGCATTACCTGTGATAACGTTATAGTGTAAATGCGTTTTGCTGAAAATAGTCACTGAAGATGCTGAAAGTTTTTGCAGAAAATGGTGAACTGCTGCAGGGATTTGCTGAAAATACAAAAGCTATAAGCAAAATGTTAAATTCACTAAAAGACTGGAAATGTTCTTAAGAGCGCAGAAGTTGACCCAAATTTCTGAAAAAATGGCTGTAAAATTGCTTAAAAATCCCTAATACATGTCAATTTGCAAAAATATTGAATGTGTTGCTTAAATACTGTATGAGCTAAACTCAAAAATAGCCCCAAAAAAACCTTTTTAGATGCCAAGTCAGCCAGAAAAACTAGCCTGTTGCTTTAAAATTAACTGAACTCCAAAACTGTCTAAAATTCTTCAGTAAACTAAATTAGCCAAAGATGTTAGCATGTTGCTAAAATAGAAGCTAAAATCAGAATTCTACATGTCACGATTCAGAGGCAAACCTCTGCAGAAATCTCCACTAAAAGGACACAAGTCTTTAGGCTAAAACTGGTATAATCCTGATCAAAAGACCTCTGGGAATGCTTCAAAAATAGATGAATAGATGATCAGAGCGAGACTTAAACACACATCAGTCCCTCTGCACGTTGACCTTTAGGAGATCCTTCATTGAACTGAGTTTATTTCCATCCTCATTGGGGGATAAACCTGATGTTCCAGACCAAACCTCTCCACTGAAGCTCCAAACTAATCAGAGGGAGCATTCATTTGACAAACCACATTTGCAGGCGGTCCCCCCCGCTGTGGAGTCAAACGAGCGCTCATTAAGAGATGCTAATGATATTGTTAGCATGGCTGTTCGTGGCTCACTGTTATTCAGAGTTTAAGACTGCTGAGGTCAGACAGAGTTCACCGTCTTCTCCTCACGGTCCAGACAGGAGCGGCCGTCTCCCACCAGCCGGGAGCTGGAGCTCAGATCGACTGAAGCAGCTTTATTTGTGGCTCCTCCAACACAAAGATATGATTGGAATGGACCGGACAGGCGGTCAGAAGCCACGATTTCCTCCAGGTACCTGCTTGTTTGAAGCAGGTCAGCAGGTTCAGACGCTCTTCCTCTGGGTCACCAGTGACAGCACTTCCCTTCTCTCTCTTCTTTTGATTCAAATCCCTGGAAAGAATCAACTCTTTCGTGTCTTTTATTCATTCTTTTTAAAGGATTTTTTATGGGGCTTTATTTTACTACAACCTTGATTAAAAAAAGGGTTTGTGAGTTAAAAATTGCTTTAATGTGTAGTGTACATGTTAAAGCATTTCTGACTAGTGCTGCCACAAATGATTATCTTAATAGTCGACTAACTGGTTCATGTGCAAAGTGGATATAAAACACACATCTTAACTATCATAACTAAAAATAAAGACAATGGGTGAACAGCATCAGCTCTTCAAAGTTCTCTTCCATGTTTCCATCACGCTCGTGGACAAACACATTGGAATTGCAACTGTGTCTGCCAGAAGTCTCCTGTGTTCCAGAGCAGATGAAAGGTGAAGCTCTGATGAACAACAGAGTTACTCATCTGATGACCACAAACCCCCAAACAAATACAAGTAATGCACAAATGAAAGCTGTAATAAATATCTAAGGTTTTCAGAGGTTTTGTAGAAACTGCATATTGATTTTTCAGCTTATCCCTCCCGGGGTCACCACAGCCAATCAGCTTTCACTGGTTCATACATTATAGTTTGGGAGAGCCATGAAGACCTTAAAACACGGGTCAAAGTCAAGGCCCGGGGTCCGGATCTGGCCCTCTAGATGATTTTATTTTATTGTTATTAATGACTCGATGTTATCTTATTTCTAACTTGTATCATTTTGACAAAATATATTTTTATGGAGAGTAAAATATTGAAAGTTATTAAGTTAAGTTGATTTATTCTGGAATAATATTTTAATCTTTTTATTATTCATGATTATGTTAAAAAGTTATGGTTATGAAGTTTCAAAAGTTGACATTCTGTTAGTTTTTAGGACTATTTTGACATTTATTAAGATTTAGAGTATTTTGGAGTCTAGCTAATATTTTAGCTACATGCTAGCTACTTTGGCTAATTTAGGCATTTTTCAGTTTTTTAGGCTGTTTTGAAGTTTAGAATTTTTTTTCAGCTGTTTTTTTGCTTTGTTTTGTTTTTTAGGCTGTTTGGCATTTAGCAAATATTTTAGCGGGTTATCAATCTTCAGTGATTTCAGCTCTCAGCTCGAGCATCTTCAGTGGCTAGTTTCAGCTTACAGCATTCACACTATATATCTAGTTCATAATTATGTTAAAAAGTTACATTTTTAAAGTTTTAAAATGTAGTTTTAGAGTGTTCTATAAATGTTTATCCTGTTCTTCCCGCGACCTCAGGTGTGTTTTGGATTTTGGCCTCTTGTGTGATTGATTTTGACACTCCTGCCTTAAGAAGTATATAATAGCTGTTGATGAGGTATTGGTCTCTTCTGCAACCCGCCTGTCAGCATTCTTTTGTATGTTTGCATTCCTGTTTGGGTCATGTTCAGAACCAGAAGGTGGTGCTTTGGTTCGAACCATCGCAGTCACAGGAAGACTCACCATCGTCATAGAAACAGCTCATTATAGCGCCTCATTAAACTTCCAGCTTTACATTCAGACCCGTTTCAGTGCAGACATGCCGGCTGGATCTTTCCTGGACATCCCAAACAAAAGGTTAAATTAAACTCGACCTCTGTGACCGACTCCACTCTGAATTTTGAAGCACTGTTCAGCTGTGATGATGAGGATGACGACGATGATGCTTTTGTTGTGCTGTCAGAACAAAGCATACGAACATGTCTGTGTTGGGGCCATGTCGCTGCGCTGCAGCCATGATCTCAGCTCCTGTGTGCAGTGCGTCATCACCGTTTTCCATTTCACTCTCTTCTGTTTATGCTCTGCTTTTTCTATTGAACTCGTGGAGTCGTACACATGATGGTCACTTGGTGAAATCCCAGAAGCAGCAGAATCTTTCCACACCTCGTCACTCTAGATCTCTCTTCTGATCATGGCTTTGGTTAATGTTTTTACTTAATGATTAAAAAGCTTAATATTTTGTCTTGCAGTTTTGTCAGTTATGACATTGAGACAATAAAACCATAAAAACAGAGAAAAAGTGTCTCAGAAAAGTAAAAAATCACATTCTAACAAATCAGGGGTGTCAAACTCAACCACACAAGGAGCAAAAATCCAAAACAGGGTTAAAGTCACAGGTCAAAACGGAATAAACATTTATTAAACACAATAAAACTACATTTTTAAACTTTAAAACTTAAAACTAGACATTACCTGCAATAATGCTAGTGTGAATGCTGTAAGCTGAAACTAGCCGCTAAAGATGCTAGTGCTAATAGCTGAAGATGCTGAATTTGATAGCTAAAAACACTGAAAATGATAGCCAGCTAAAATTTTACCTAAATGCCAAATTAGCCTAAAAACTGATTTAAAAAAAACTTAAGGTTAGCCAAAACAGCTAGCATGTAGCTGAAAATAGCTAAACTTCAAAATAGCCTAAAAACTGGAAAAAAACCTAAATTAGCCAAAACAGCTAGTGTTTAAACATTAGCCTAAATACTAAACAGCCTAAAAAACTTTCAAAGAAAAGCCTAAAATCAAAAGCTTGACACGTGAAATATGGTGAAGTGCAGAGTTGATGACTCAGGAATCACAAGAATGCTACATGCTGCTTTATGTTGCATTTAGAAAATGAGTTTGATTCCTAACTTCCTTTTCTTAAAGGGGCCCAGACATGATTTTCTTCAGCCTTTCAGAGTGAACTATATCCATATATTTGAGCATAAATTACATTTGGAACACTAAAAAACTAATTATTTATGAAATATTAGTTATATTTCCCTACCAAGAAGTAAAATGACTGGATTCCTGAAGCTCCGCCTACCGCTGCGTGTGGCTGCAGTTCACTTCATTCCAGAAAAATCCGTCTCTGCATTTCTTCCACAAAAATAATCCAAACTTCTTCAAAGATGGATGCACAGACTATAACTGTCTTTAGTGGGTCCAGCCATCGCTTCACTGCTTTACAACACAATCACACGGCTTCTGCGTGTTTGAGCTGGAACTTATTGAAGACAGAACACAACTGGAAGATATATGGTATTCTGCATCTAAAATGAAAGTGTTTTGTTGATCATCACTAGCTCAGTGGAGAAATTGAATGTTGCGTTAGTTAGGGCGGAGCTTGCAGCACAGACTCTTCCTGGAGGGAGATGTTGGCATTGATCTTACATCAGCACGTTTCCAACCGTTCGTTTTCATGGGTATGGGAGGGGCTGCTACAGACTGTGCAGGTTTTTAGAGGATTACTTTTAAATGCATGAACTGATCAAAATACTGTTTTGGGGTTCTTTATAGTGAAGAATGAACAGTAAAATGCATTTAAAACCTCAAAAAGTAGAATTTTCATGGTAGTTCCCCTCTAAAGGAAAAGAAAATGAGCTGGTCACATGTCCTCTAACTGGACTGTTAGTGTTTGCCACAGTAAATTTTATTAAGGATGAAAATATAATCAAAGATGGTGATTGGTACAAATGGGAAGACTAAAGAGCAAAAACATGAGGATGAAAAGTGGGCGGAGACTCCACAAACTGCATTTGATTCATCTCCTTCTCTTCATCTGTGAGGTCAGAATCTGAACAAACTGGACCAAAACCATGCTCGGTTCTACAGACCTGGACCCAAACGAGGTCAGGATCTGATGAGTCTGAATCAAAGATGGACGGAGAATCTCTGACTTAATCCTAGAATTCCAAACTGTGAAAATAAAGCAGGAAGTTGAACCATAATATTGACTAAAGTTCAATACCACATTAACAATGTTCCAAACTGGGCATTAAGTTTAAGCGTTAGCTTAAAATAAACATATATATGTGTCATTGGGTTGAATGAGTTTATCCACCCACTGATCCATAAAGGTTCTTCATAACCATGAATATTTAACCCTGTAAAGTCCACTATCAGAGACTCCAGGGGAAATTTAATAAAAAAAAAATATATATCTTTTTAAACACTTTAATGACATCTACAAAAACACTTTGCAACAGCCAATAATTATAGACAATATTAATTATGAATCATTCTGTGATTTGATCATTTTGGCCACAACAATGTCAGTTTAAGACTTGACATGAGTGTTCAGGAATAAAATCTCCTAATTTATCCACTGCCTCAAATTTGATCCACACAATTTCAACATAAGTGTATTATTAAGAATTGATAATCAACATATTTTGCAGCAAATAGTCATTAAAAAAAATGAATAACAATATATACATGAATATCATCATAAAGTTAAGATAATTTTTCCTACCAAAAGCCTTTTTGAGATTTCAAGGAAGCAGCCATTTTGAAATGAGCAGGATTGTACTTCTACTGCCCCTAGTGGAAGGATGAGGAACTACAGGGCTGAAAACATGGATCAAACTGCACCATAATGCCAAAAGGTTTGTCTCCCCCATTGAGTTCAATATGGCGTGGCTCTATGTTTATCAGCTATTCCAGCTTCAACTCTTCAGATTAAGAAGTATTTCTAGGAATTCTGGACCATTCTTCAGATCACACACTGATGTTGGTGGAGATGTCTTTATTCAGCTGGAAAGAAACCGGATCTCACCAGACCTTGTATAGGCTCCAGCAACCCCATGACCCTTAAGTGGGTTTATAAAACAAACGTATGGATCTCTGATCAGGAAGTTCTGTGTTTCACAGAGGTCTTTTCTAACCATTTTTCAGTAGAAGATAAACACAACGATAAAACCGTCGACTCCACATGGAGAAGATGTGAAGACATGAACAGAGGCGGTCTGCAGCGTGGAGCTCCTCACCTTTACCTGACGCTTCCAAACATGCTTCTCCTCTTACGTCTGTATTACTGCACATCACTGTGGTACTCATCATGAGGGTTCCTTCTGAGCCTTCAGTGTTTGTACTGCAGGAGCTTCACAGGATAAATCGCTCCATTTATCACACGTGTCGAGCTGAGAGTGAACTATTGGCCTCTGATGGTCAGTAGATACAGGTTAGCAGGACCGGGGTTGAACACGGGTCACAGGGCTGACCGTCTGCAGTTAACAGTGTTAAATACAGTGGAAAATTCCACTCGACTTCCACTTCTTCAGATCCAGAGAAGATCCAGGAGGAGGAACATGGTCTGTTGAAGGCCTGAGGTTGTTCCAGATGAAATGGAGGAAGTTTCTGCGTAGAGGGAGGTCTGCGCATGTTTAAATGACATTTGTGTTTTACAACAAATACAGTTTTCTGTTGACCTTCAGCCTGCTGGGTCTGACTTGTTTTCCAGCTGGACCGTTGGCCGACTCCTCTCATTCATCAGGAGTCAGACAGCAGCCACCTTTTAGCCCCAACAGAGGCGTGTCCGAGTCCCCCCTCCCACTCAGACTCCGAGGTCAAAACCACTGCAACCCATGGAGACATTTTACGCCCTTCAGATACCAGCAGCGGCCTCTTTTAAGGTCCTCCCCGAGTCTCTTCTGTCCACTTCCTGTTTTGTTCTTCAACAACTTCCTCTTGATTCAAACTGTAGCTTAGCATCAATTCTTCTTGTTTGGTCATGAAAAAACGAAATGCTCTGATGGAACGAACAGCTGCAACCAAAAGACCACGCCCCCTTTATGAAGAACCTCAGAACCTTTGAAATGAAATGACCATACTGTCCTTGTTTGACCAGAAACATGAGATTCTGATGAGAGCTTTCACTCTACAAGAGAAGTCTAAGGTCACATGACCTGTTCAAGTGTTCTGGATTCATCTTCCATATTCACGTCATGTGACCCAGCTCATCCTCTAAAATCACACATTCAGTTATGTGACTGTGGTGTAGTGGTTAGCTCTCTTGCATCTCATATTGAGAAGGTCCTGGTTTGAACCCGTTTCTCTGGAGTTTTCTGTCCAAAAACATACTTCAGAAGGTCATTGATGACTCTAGCCCAGGGGTCTCCAAACTATGGCCCGTGGGCCGGATCAGGCCCCCCTCCACATTTGGCCCCGCCCTCAACTCACTATCAGAAACGGCGATGGAGAAGCACATAGAACGTGACTTTTTATTCCACCTTCTGCAGTCTGATGGAGAGGACAGAATATTTATTGGTTTGATAGAGATTCACTTTCTTTATTTCTTCATTATTGTTTTTCTTCCGTACGTTTTTTAGACGTCTACGGCTCTTTAGCTCTTTCAGCTTTTAAAATATTCAGCTCTTTTCATGCTAGCTTTTTCAACTGGAGGAATGTTAGAAGCCTTCTTCCCTCGGTTGGTTCCAGAGCTTCTGCACTTCTGAAGCGCCGTCATCTGTCTGAGCCTCTGAGCTGCTCGGCCTGAAGTTGTACTCACCGCCTGAACAGACTCTGAGCGGTGAAGGCTAACGTCACCATGAGAACCATTGGTCAACTCAGAGTTCAGCAAAGCAGAGACACTGAGCTTCACTTCATCAACAGCTCGTGTTTTATGTTTCTGAGCAGAATTCCTCAAAATCATGATCTACCAACAACAAATGTTCCTCCTCTGGAGCTCAATGAAAAATACAAATGCTTCTTAGATTCAACAGACATTTTCTCTGACACAAAAGTTCTTCAATAACCACCACATGGTTCCTGAGCGCGGCTGTGTCTGCAGCTCACCACTCCCCCGGGGATGGGTCAAATGCAGAGAATGGGACCTAATGAGACTTTAACTCTGACATGTCTCAACATGCCTCAACAGTGCTGTCAGAACAATGAAATAAAATAAAAAATTCTCACAGAGAATCATAAAGAAAACACAAATTAAATGCACAATATGCACTTAATTAACCTTAAGTTGCACACTCATAAAGCTTTCACACAATCTCAGACTGCAAATATTTAAATCCACGTCTTATTGGCTGAATTAACTCCAGAGGGAAAACATCTTCATTCTTCTAGAACACGCGTTGAAGTCCAGGCCCAGGGGCCGAAGCCGGCCCTCCAGATCATTTTATTATTATTTATGGCCCGGTGTTATCTTGTGCTTACTTGTATAAATTGACAAAATACATTTTTATGGAGAGTAAAATACGGAAAGTTATTTAAGGTTTAAGTTGATTTATTCTAGAATAATATTCCTGCATTTTTATTTTTCATAATTATGTTAAAAAGTTACACTTTTAATGTTTTAAAATACATCATTCTGCTAACTTTTTAGACTATTTTGGCATTTACTAAGATTTTTTAAGCTGTTTTGGAGTTCAGCTAATATTTCAGCTACATGCTTGTTTTGGGTAAATTTTTTTTTTGTCTTTTTGGGCTAATTTGGCATTTAGCTAATATTTTAGCTAGCTATCAGCTTCAGCATCTTCAGCTGCCAAATACAGATTACTGCATTCAAACAAACATTATCACAGGTAATGCTGTATATCTGGTTCATAATTATGTTCAAAAGTTACAGCAGTAACTTAAGTGTAAAAGTTACATTCCTGCTGTAGACGATATATCACAGGTAGAACTCGTGGAGCCTCGTCTTTTCTGGACCATGCGAGACTCGTACCGGTGGGGTAACTTTGAAACCGTCCCCCATAGGAACACCGAATCACAAGGAACAGGAATAAGTTCCCCTCTTCTAAACAAAGTTTTGACCTGATAAACACCGTTATTAAGTATCACTTATTTACTTCAAATGATTAGGAAACGTTTTTCCTTTAATAACACTTTCAACTCTAACTTTTTGATGAACAAAAATATGAAGTAGAGTTTCCTTTGATGGCAGCTACAACAAGAAATAAGAGCGATAAGAATCTCCTCACAGTTTAGCAAACAATACAATATTAGAAGAGTTCTGGTAAAAGAATATTTTGCGTGAAAGTTTGGTTTGGTTATTAGACTGCAGACACCGTCACCAAACCACGAGGAAACCTTTGGGTTCTCTGAGGATCTCTCAGGTTTGTTCAGCTGCTGAGGAGCTTCAGCACAAACAGCCGTTACAGTAAAACAGGTTTGACTCTTTCCTCTGAATCTCATCGTCTTCTCTTTATTGTTCTCCAAGAGATTCCTGGATCTCTTACATCTGCAGGAAGGGAAGCTTCAACACTCCTGAAATGAAAAATGTTTGTTTTTGTGTGAATGTAAATGTTGACACTTGTGATGAACACAATCGTGCTGAGCTGGGATCATGTGTGGAGGAGAGGGGGTCATTCAGAGGACAGAAGCTCACAGGCAGTCTGTGTCTGCCCTTCACTTAAACCTTAACACACACACACACACACCTCTTCCCCTCTCGTTCCCCTCTGCCCTCAACTTAAACCCTCACCCCAGTCTTACCCCAGCCTGCTCCACCTTACCTTAACCCCCATCCAGCAGTCACCGCCTCATCCTCCATGCAGCAGACTCATGAGTACCATCAGAGTGAAGCATGAACGCTCCAACTTGGTCCTGGTGATGCTGACTGAGGCTCTGCTGCTTCATCTGGTGCTGCTTCATCTGCTGCTTCATCTGCTGCTGCTGCTTCATCTGCTGCTGTTTCATCTGCTGCTTCATCTGCTGCTGCTGCTTCATCTGCTGCTGCTGCTTCATCTGCTGCTTCATCTGCTGCTGCTGTTTCATCTTCTGCTGCTGCTTCAGCTGCTGCTTCATCTGCTGCTGCTTCATCTTCTGCTGCTTCATCTGCTGCTGCTTCATCTGCTGCTGCTGTTTCATCTGCTGCTTCATCTTCTGCTGCTGCTTCATCTTCTGCTGCTTCATCTGCTGCTGCTGCTTCATCTGCTGCTGCTGTTTCATCTGCTGCTTCATCTTCTGCTGCTGCTTCATCTTCTGCTGCTTCATCTTCTGCTGCTTCATCTGCTGCTGCTTCATCTGCTGCTGCTTCATCTTCTGCTGCTGCTTCATCTGCTGCTGCTTCATCTTCTGCTGCTGCTTCATCTTCTGCTGCTGCTTCATCTGCTGCTGCTTCATCTGCTGCTGCTGTTTCATCTGCTGTTTCATCTTCTGCTGCTGCTTCATCTGCTGCTTCATCTGCTGCTGCTTCATCTTCTGCTGCTTCATCTGCTGCTGCTTCATCTGCTGCTGCTGTTTCATCTGCTGCTTCATCTTCTGCTGCTGCTTCATCTTCTGCTGCTTCATCTGCTGCTGCTGCTTCATCTGCTGCTGCTGTTTCATCTGCTGCTTCATCTTCTGCTGCTGCTTCATCTTCTGCTGCTTCATCTTCTGCTGCTTCATCTTCTGCTGCTGCTTCATCTTCTGCTGCTGCTTCATCTGCTGCTGCTTCATCTTCTGCTGCTGCTTCATCTTCTGCTGCTGCTTCATCTGCTGCTGCTTCATCTGCTGCTGCTGTTTCATCTGCTGTTTCATCTTCTGCTGCTGCTTCATCTGCTGCTTCATCTGCTGCTGCTTCATCTTCTGCTGCTTCATCTGCTGCTGCTTCATCTGCTGCTGCTGTTTCATCTGCTGCTTCATCTTCTGCTGCTGCTTCATCTTCTGCTGCTTCATCTGCTGCTGCTGCTTCATCTGCTGCTGCTGTTTCATCTGCTGCTTCATCTTCTGCTGCTGCTTCATCTTCTGCTGCTTCATCTTCTGCTGCTTCATCTGCTGCTGCTTCATCTGCTGCTGCTGTTTCATCTGCTGCTTCATCTTCTGCTGCTGCTTCATCTTCTGCTGCTTCATCTGCTGCTGCTGCTTCATCTGCTGCTGCTGTTTCATCTGCTGCTTCATCTTCTGCTGCTGCTTCATCTTCTGCTGCTTCATCTGCTGCTGCTTCATCTGCTGCTGCAGTTTCATCTGCTGCTTCATCTTCTGCTGCTGCTTCATCTTCTGCTGCTTCATCTGCTGCTGCTTCATCTTCTGCTGCTGCTTCATCTTCTGCTGCTGCTTCATCTTCTGCTGCTTCATCTTCTGCTGCTGCTTCATCTTCTGCTGCTTCATCTTCTGCTGCTGCTTCATCTGCTGCTTCATCTTCTGCTGCTGCTTCATCTTCTGCTGCTGCTTCATCTTCTGCTGCTGCTTCATCTTCTGCTGCTTCATCTTCTGCTGCTTCATCTTCTGCTGCTGCTTCATCTGCTGCTTCATCTGCTGCTGCTGCTTCATCTTCTGCTGCTGCTTCATCTTCTGCTGCTGCTTCATCTGCTGCTGCTTCATCTTCTGCTGCTGCTTCATCTTCTGCTGCTGCTTCATCTGCTGCTGCTTCATTTGCTGCTGCTTCATCTGCTGCTTCATCTTCTGCTGCTGCTTCATCTGCTGCTTCATCTTCTGCTGCTGCTTCATCTGCTGCTGCTGCTTCATCTTCTGCTGCTGCTTCATCTTCTGCTGCTTCATCTTCTGCTGCTGCTTCATCTGCTGCTTCATCTGCTGCTGCTGCTTCATCTTCTGCTGCTGCTTCATCTTCTGCTGCTGCTTCATCTGCTGCTGCTTCATCTTCTGCTGCTGCTTCATCTTCTGCTGCTGCTTCATCTGCTGCTGCTGTTTCATCTGCTGCTTCATCTTCTGCTGCTGCTTCATCTTCTGCTGCTTCATCTGCTGCTGCTGTTTCATCTGCTGCTTCATCTTCTGCTGCTGCTTCATCTTCTGCTGCTTCATCTTCTGCTGCTGCTTCATCTTCTGCTGCTTCATCTTCTGCTGCTGCTTCATCTGCTGCTTCATCTTCTGCTGCTGCTTCATCTTCTGCTGCTGCTTCATCTTCTGCTGCTGCTTCATCTGCTGCTTCATCTGCTGCTGCTGCTTCATCTTCTGCTGCTGCTTCATCTTCTGCTGCTGCTTCATCTGCTGCTGCTTCATCTTCTGCTGCTGCTTCATCTTCTGCTGCTGCTTCATCTGCTGCTTCATCTGCTGCTGCTTCATTTGCTGCTGCTTCATCTGCTGCTTCATCTTCTGCTGCTGCTTCATCTGCTGCTGCTTCATCTGCTGCTGCTTCATCTGCTGCTGCTTCATCTGCTGCTTCATCTGCTGCTTCATCTGCTGCTGCTTCATCTGCTGCTTCTTCATCTGCTGCTTCATCTTCTGCTGCTGCTTCATCTGCTGCTGCTTCATATCTGCTGCTGCTCCTTCATGCTGGCTGCTGCTGCTTCCATCTCTGCTGCTTTCATCTTCTGCTGCTTGCTTCATCTGCTGCTGCTTCATCTGCTGCTGGTGCCTTCCATCTGCTGCTTCATCTCTGCTGCTGTTTCTTCATCTTGCTGCTGCCTCATCTGCTGCTGCTCTCATCTTCTGCTGCTGCTTCATCTGCTGCTTTCATCTCTGGCTTCATCTGATGCCTGCTTCCAATCTGCATGCTGCTTCATTTGTTGCCTGCTTCATCTGCTGCTTCATCTTCTGCTGCTGCTTCATCTGCTGCTTCATCTTCTAATGCTGATGCTGCTTCATCTTCTGCTGCTGCTTCATCTTCTGCTGCTGATTCATCTGCTGCTGATTCATCTGCTGCTTCATCTGCTGCTGATTCATCTGCTGCTTCATCTGCTGCTGCTTCATCTGCTGCTTTATCTGCTGCTTCATCTGCTGCTGCTTCATCTGCTGCTTCATCTTCTGCTGCTGCTTCATCTGCTGCTTCATCTGATGCTGCTTCATCTGCTTCATCTGATGCTGCTTCATCTGCTGCTTCATCTGCTGCTGCTTCATCTGCTGCTTCATCTGCTGCTTCATCTGCTGCTGCTTCATCTGCTGCTTCATCTCTGCTGCTGCGCTTCATCTGCTGCTGCTTATCTACTGCTTCAATCTGCTGCTTCATTCCATCTGCTGCTTCATCTGCTGCTGCTTCATCTGCTGCTGCTTCACTTTCTGCTGCTGCTTTTCATCTGCTGCTGCTTCATCTTCTGCTTTACTGCTTCATCTGCTGCTTCATCTGCCTGCTTTCGATCTCTGCTGATTCATCTGACTGCTTTCATCTGCTGCTGCTTCATCTGCTGCTGCTGCTTCATCTCTGCTTCATCTGCTGCTTCATCTGCTGCTGCTTCATCTGCTGCTTCATCTGATGCTGCTGCTTCATCTGCTGCTTCATCTTCTGCTGCTGCTTCATCTGCTGCTTCATCTGCTGCTGCTTCATCTGCTGCTGCTTCATCTTCTGCTGCTGCTGTCATCTGCTTCATCTGCTGATTCATCTGATGCTTCATCTGCTGCTTCATCTGCTGCTGCTTCATCTTCTGCTGCTGCTTCATCTGCTGCTTCATCTGCTGATTCATCTGCTGCTTCATCTGCTGCTGCTGCTTCATCTGCTGCTGCTGCTTCATCTGCTGCTTCATCTGCTGATTCATCTGCTGCTTCATCTGCTGCTGCTGCAGAGTGAAGTTGTCATCAGCTCTGATCGCTCTGATCTGTCCTCTGACCTCCTGAAGCTCGTCTTCATCAAACTGGGCTGATTGTTGCCGCTTCTTACATGTAAACGTGGAGTCTGTTACAGACATTTATAGACAGACTGTTACAGACATCACACTGCATTGTTCCTTTGAACATGAAAACAGGAAATCTTAAAATAAACATTCTTAATAAGAACTAACAACTAATAATATACGTTTGACAGTGATAGTTTGATTGGACCTCAGTCGACCTCGCTATGCTACTCAGATGAAACTGGGCGGGTCTCACAGGGCCAGTACTAAACTGGTTCAAAACGTACTTAGAAAACAGGAAATATTTTGTGTCAATTGGTAACTTCACATCTGAGTCAACAGAAATTACATATGGAGTGCCCCAAGGCTCCATCCTAGGACCACTTCTATTTAACACCTATACGCTCATACTGGCCCTGGTTAAAAAAAACAACATTAGTTACCATAGCTATGCAGATGACACACGGTTATATATTACACTGACACCAGGAGACCGAGGCCCTGTACAGGCTCTTGGTAAATGCTCCTAGAGTCAGAACTAAACATGGAGAAGCTGCATTCAGCTTCTATGCTCCACAGATCTGGAACAGACTTCCAGAAAACCTTAGATCAACACCGAGGCATCGCCGTGATGCTTAAAGACAGAAAAGCTGCTTTCCTCCTTCAGAATCTACTGGAATTTTCTTGTTAACGGTTGAAGAAGTATAGTGAATCAAAGATTATAAACGCTGGAGCTCCATTGGTTAACGGTTAAAGACTCTCACCAACTGTATTTTTTCAAACTTAATCTCTAACATGATCAAGTCTCTGTTCTGGTCTGAGGGGTCCCTCAGAGTTCAGTGTTAGGCCTCCTTTTTGTCTTTCATTTCCATCTGTAAGGTCATGGTCTTCAGTTTGATCCGCATCAGTTCACTGCTGGCTCCTGGTTCAGCTTTTTCATGTTTCTGTCATTCTGAGTTGAGGATGGACACATGGAAGGGGGTACAGAAAACAAACTGACGGGGGGACAGGGAGCATCTGATGGATGAAGCCCCCTCAGTTCATGGAGGTATGATGAGGTGAATGCACAGACACCCCCCAAAAACAGTTTTTGAAAGCAAATATTATATATTTTTATTTGCAAATTAGGATTTTTTCGTAACACTTTATATTTTGTTTGCAATTCAGAACATTTTGATCTCAAAACTGTGACTTTTGCAATATGGTGGCACAAAACACTCCATGCAGAAAACTTCTGTCTGCTGAGTCAAACTCAACAAATAACACTGAAAACCACTTTACCCCTGGAGGAGGAGCTTCATGGGGCCGCTGTGGTTTTTGTATTTCACTGTAGTACGACACAGAACTGACTGCAACGATTAGTTCACTAATCGACTATTAAAATAGTCAACTGATTTAATTGTTGATTAGTCTTGTCCTTCTATGATATGGAGTCAGAGTGTAGTAAAGTTGAAAGTTATAACGGCATTCTGTTAGCTTTATGGACTAAGATTTATTAAGGTTAGGCTATTTGGAAGTTTAGCCAATATTTCAGCTATTTCAGCTACTGTTATGGCTAACCTAGTTTTTTTTTTTTGTCTTTTATGCTAATTTGATATTTTGTGATTTCAGCTTCAGCCTTTTTAGTTATTAATTTCAGCATCTTCAGCTGCCAAATTCATCTTACAGCGTTCACACTAACATTATTGCAGGTAGTGCTATATTTCTAGTTCACAGTCATGTTAAAAATATCGTTTTAGAGTGTTTTATCCTGTTCGGCCCGCGACCTAAACTGTGTTCTGGGTTTTGGTCGATTGTGAGATTGGGTTTGACAGACTTGTTTCAGAGTTTCATTCATTTTTGTGTGAAGCAGTAACATTTTCTAGAATCCGCCATGTTTTTACATTAGATCTAAATGCCGTTTTCATCAACCAGCTTTTAGCTTTTGCTGACACTACTCTGATTGTGTAAGAGTTCAGTATTTTTCCATTTCCCCCTAAACAATGAAAAGACAGATGCATTACAACGTTAGCATGTCAGCTACAGCTACAACAAGAGTCGGGCCGGAGCGTCGCGTGCGCTGAAGTACAGAGCGATCCAAACACACATGTGGATGAAGGAGTGAAGACAACAGGGGAAAAACCGAGCTGAGGGGTGACCTCTGCGTGAACTCATGGGTGAATTTCTGCCTCAGTGTACTCCAGTTAACCTGTCCCCCCCAACACAGCATTAGGAGGCACAGTCTCAGCTTATGTAACGCGCAGGAGGAGGGTCCGCGTCAGAGGAGCTGCAGAGTCGGTAACAAACCAACGTCCAGAAGTGTTGCATGTCCTGCAGCTCTGCAGGTCTGTGTCGTCACCCCTGTTCATGAGCAGAGCCCCCCCCCCCCCCCCCCCCCCCCTTCCTGCAGAACAGTTCAATGTTTCTCTTTTTTTCAACATTTAGTTTGAAACTCTTCACTCAGTTTTACCTCAGAGAGGCGGAGCTTTCAGTCTGTAAAAAATACTTAAGATGTGCTGAACTGTTTGTGAAGATATACAGTAATCTAAAACAGTAGACACACTTTGGACTCCCTCTTTCTGTTGCAGTTCACTGTATCTCATGCAGCCCCCGCCCAGAAAACAGTCCAGTAACTCCTCACGATAATAAAGCTTCGAGGCAGGAGAGTTAAACTCAATCACACACGGGGCCAAAAGCCAAAACACACCTTAGGTCGCGGGACAAACAGGATAAACATTTATTTACATTTTTAAAACTCTGAAACTGTAACTTTTGAACATAATTATGAACTAGATATCTAGGATTACCTGTGATAATGCTAGTGTTAATAATTTAAGCTTGATTTGGCCGCTTAAGATAAAAATTCTGAATAGCCAGCTACAATATTAACTAAATGCCAAATTGGCCTAAAAAAACTAAAAAAAAAAAAAACCTTAAATTCAGCAAGTAGCTGAAATATTCACTAAACTCCAAACAGGCAAAAAAACAAATCTTAGTAAATGCCAAAATAGTCCACAAAGCTATCAGAACGACAATTTTTAAAACTTTAAAACTGTAACTTTTTAACATATTTATGAATAATAAAACTGCATGATATTATCCCAGACTTAAACCTTAAATACCTTTGAATAATTTTACTATCCATTAAAATATATTTTGTCTCAAGATTCTACAGAACCTGATGCTCAAGGCAGCATGGAAGGCTCAACAGCACCCCCTGGTGGCGGTGATCACACGGTGCAGCTGTGCGTCTGCCCACAGCATGCAGGTGGATCTGGTTGGATGGTGCAAAGCGAAATAAATTCACGAAGCTGATTAATAACTACTCCTTCAATGACATTCCTCATCTTCACTCCAAAACTTCTCCAACCCCTGATTCTAAAATCATTCAGGACTCCAGCAGAAATAACAAACAGAAACTCTGATAAATCCATTTTAATGGAAAATGTAAAACCTTTTAGAACTTCAATGTACAAAGCATGTAACACTTTAAAATTTAAAACTGAAGCAAGCCATGTTTTAAAAAAATACCTTGGTTAATGTATATATGTATATATTTACACTTCATAATTCACTTTTTCATTTTAACCTTTGACTTCAAAAGTTCACAATAGTAAATCTTAACAAAAGTAAGACAATTCTTTACTTAAATAAATTACATCTTTTCTGTAAATGTTGCAAATTTTACAGCAATCAGTTTTCCATAAAATGCTGTGAATCCGTGTAGAAGCGTCTGCTTTTTTACATCATACAAATGTACAAAGTGGTGTGTACGGTTTGGCAGTTCAGCTGCAGAAACTGGCTTTATGGCATGAGGACTGTGGAGCGTCAGCAATTCCAACCGTACAGGCATCAGCTGGTGTGTGTGTGTGTGTGTGTGTGTGTGTGTGTGTGTGCGTGTTGTCCATCACAGTAACAACAGAAATGACTGTACAGCTCACATTTACATGAATACTCATCAATACGTTTTGTAATCACAGAAAATAAATACATCTGCACAGAGGGAGGGAAACGATGCAAAAAAACCCAACAGAACCATGACTAGAACAGAAGAGGACGAGGACAGGGGGGGTGAACAGAACAGCCTCTCAGAGGTCTGCCCCCCCCGTAGATATTTGTACTGTTTATAACATCACAGATGTCGGTTTGGATCCTGATGCTGCTGGTGATGCTGCTGGGATCAGCCAGATCTTCCCTTTGAGGGTCTGCGCTGAGGATGCTGCGCCGGTAGCGCCCACAGGTGAGGGGGAGGGGCTTCGGACAGCTGGCGTCTCACAGTCGGGACTCCTGCTGACCACCCGCTGCATGTGAGGAGCTGCTGCCACGTCTGCTGGGCGGGGCTGAGCGGGGGTCATGACCCCTGACCCTCAGAGTCTTTGTCCGAGCCGCTCCTCTTCAGAGAGTTCACTGCCTCCTTCACACAGTGGTACAGAATGTTCTTCACCTGAGGAGGAAGAGGAGAGTCAGAGATGAAATCCAGAGAGTCTTCAGTCTCCGCTGAGCTTCAGAGATAACCTGATGAACCAGCGGTCTCAGAAAACAACTCTGAAGGAGTTGAACCTCTGACTGTGTTTCTACGAGTCCTCATGAGCATTTATCAGCGAGACAACGGGGAGCTTTTAGTGAAACGTGCATGTGGAAAGGAAGTACTCTGTGTCTGCTTTCTGCTCCAGCTGAAGATCAATGTCTGCTAAATATACTGCAGGGCCTGAAACACAAGGCTCCTTCACCTGCAGCTTGTCCTCATAGTTGACCTCCTCTTTGTTGGGTCGGAGCTCCTGGGTCAGATGGAAGGACTTGACGACATGCTCGGGGGACACAAAGTCATTGATGACCTGAACACAGCTGTGAAGGTTCTGGATCTGGAACACAGACAGGAGAACACGGAGGTGAGGAGCGGTGAGGAGCAGCCAGGAGCAGCCAGGAGCTCCAGGAGCAGATGGAGCTGTGAGCATCAGCCATGATGCATCAACTGTCAGTGCAGATCTGTGAATGTCTGGATGTTCCCATCTTAACAGAGTCTCCCCATCAGCACTGTTGCCATGGTTACATCCTGTCTTTGGTAGTACAGGAAGACGTTTCAGGGAATGTTTTAGAACAAAACAGTACAAACACCATGGCGCCGCAGGACCCCTCACGTTGACTTTGCATTTAAGCTGCATCACAGCGTCGTATGTAGTTATCTCGATTCATCGCATTATTGTTTATAATTAATTCGATTAATCGCGTTTTTCATAGTTAACTTGATTAATCGCATTGTTACTAGTTAACTATTAATCACATTATTGTTCATAGTTACCTCGATTAATCTCACTATAGTTTATAGTTAAGTCGATTAATTGCATTGTTTATAGTTAACAGAATAAATCGCAATGTTGCTTTTAGTTGAGTTGGTGAATATCATTTTTTATAGTTAACTGTTTAATCATACTATTGTTTATAGTTAACTCAATTAATCACATTTTTTTATAGTTAAGTCAATTAATTGCATTTGTATTTAACTTGATTAATCACATTTTGTTTATTCTTAACTCAATTAATCGCATTTCACAGTTAACTTGTTTAATCGTATTATTGTTTATAGTAAACTCGATGAATCAGATATTAATATGATACTTTTTTGTACATTATACTACCTAATACTCCTGTGTAAGGGAGTATTAAGCAGTTTTAGATTGTTTATAAGAACAGATATAATAGAAATACATTATTTCAATTAGAAATACTTTATTATTGTAACATTGTAGTCAGAAAAACTTTCTGAATAAAAATAAAACTGTCTATCCATCTAGCTACAGAATTAAAAAAATCTAAATGTCTGATAAATATTACTAAAAAAATTAACTGTGTTAAACGTATTTTGCATCAACACGTTCTTAACGTGACAAAGCTGAAAGTCTTAGCTTTGATATTGATCAATATTATCATAAAAACATTGATTCTTTGATTGGCTCTTGTTTGATTGGCTCTTGTTTGATTGGCTCTTGTTTGCAGGGCCTCAGAATGGGCCTTCCCAGCAGCAGCGCCCCCTGTGGCTCACCTGGTGCATGGCCCCTGCAGGTACGAGGACAGAGTCCCCGAGGAACTGAACGATGGTCCAGCCGTGGACTCCGTGCTCGTCCAGCAGCCGCTGGCGCTGCTTCCTGCTCAGGTACCAGGCCTGCTCTCTGATTGGGTCCTGGTCTGGGGGCGTGTCTGCTCCCTGCTCCTTGCTGAGCTGAGGAGGGAAAAACAACTCTGCTTAGGAGGAGGGTTTTCTTTTGAAGGAGCCGCGGTTTCTGGACTCCTGACCTTGTGCAGGAACTCCCGGATTTTGTCGATGTCCTTGTTGAGGTAGATGTGCCACAGCGCTCCTGGAGTTTCACTCGAGTCTTTCAGTCTCTTTCGGACTCCTTCGTCCAGGTCCTCCTCTTCAAGTCGCTTCAGGACTCCTACAGGCCGACACACACTTCAGGTCACGCTCTGCCGGTTCTGATTTCTCCAACTCACCACGTCAACAGCTCAGGAGTCACTAACCAGTTTTGGACAGGACTCCATTGCCTTTTGCTACTCCAACGTAGACCAGAACCGAGACCACGTCAGAGACTTCCAGGTGGAGGTTGGCGGTGCCAAAGTCCTGCTCCTGAGAGGCAGCTACACCTGCGGCCCGACACAGCTCAGAGTGAGAGGAGGTTCTGAGTGGAACCTGAACAGAACTCAGATCTGGTCCTCTCACCGTATGCACAGCAGAGCCTCGGCCCCAGGTCTGGACGCACGAAGAACGAAGGCAGGTGAGAGGCCAGGTTGAGGGCCCCTTCAGGGTCAGAATATTCTGGAAGGGGGAGGTTCTTCATCAGGTCGTCGTACCTGCAGAGAAAGTCAGACTGTTAGTATCATCCTCATGAGTCTGGAGTCAGGGAAGCGTGAGCAGCTGTTCCCACCGTGAGGGCATGAGGGCCATGAACTCCTCTCCGGACGGCCAGTCCTTCAGTCTGTACACCATGGACTCTCCATCCTTGGACTTGGGCCGCTCTGATCATGCAGACAGCTTTGAGTTAGACTCTGACACGTTTGGTCTTTTAAGGCTGCCACAAACAATTATTTTAGTAGTCGACTAATCGGGTCATGAGCAGAGCGGATGTAAACGCACATCATTACCTTTAAACTAACTAAAACTAAAGACAATTAAGATGATCATTTATTGAACTTTTAATGAATTGTGTAGCTTCTGTCCTTCATTAGTTTCTTGTGTTAAGTCACAATTAAACTAAAAAAGTTGCATTACCTGCTGTAATGCTAATGTGAATGATGTTTGCTGAAAGTAGCTGGTGAAAATGCTAAAGCTGTTTGCTGAAAATGGTGATGCAACTAAACTTCAACTGCAGCAGGGATTTACTGAAAATACAAACACTGTTTGCAAAATGTTAAATTAGCTTCAAGACTGGAAATGTTGTTAAAGAATTATGAAAGAGCGCTGAAGTTGACCTACATTTCTAATAAATTTGTAATAAAATTTAAAAAAAAATCCCTAATAAATGCCAATTTTGCAAAAATATTTATTGTGTTGCTTAAATATGACCTAAAATCCACATTAGCTTAAAAAAACCTCAGTGGATGCAGATCATCCAGAAAGCTAACAGATTGCTTAAATACTAGCTAAACTCCAAGATAGCCTCAAATTCATCAGTAAAATAAATGAGTCAAAAATGTTAGCATGTTGATAAATTAGAAGCTGAACTCTAAATGAGTCTATAAAACCCCACTAGGTAACAATTTAGCCAAAAACGTTAGCATACTTGGTATGCTAAATGCTAATAACATCAATATTAGCTAAAAGATGAAAAGAAAACCCATGAAAATATTCAAATGTTTGTTGCTAAAACTTGCAATTTTGAAATTTGAAGACTTTCTCATTCATTTCCTATGACATATTTTTCTAAAAATTCTAAAAGTTTATGAATATCAAAAGTGCAAGCAGTAATGTCCTGAACGAGCTGAACGCTCTGAAACCAAGACTGATGAGAAGTGTGATTGAGTTTTGACGTGTCGAAAAATGTACAGAAAGGAGCAGCAGAATCTCTCTAGAGTTATTAAACGTTTAAACAATCTACTGAGGTCAGCATGTGAAACAAAAGAACTATTATTCATTAAAGATAAAGTTTTGAGCTCACTGACTCAAATCTAAAAAACTGCATTATTTGGTGGTGAACGTTCACAACTTTGTTCAACTTTACAACATTCTGACTCCATAGAATATAAAGTATTGACTAATCGATCATTAAATTATCCACCGACTATTTTAATAGTCGACTAGTCGTGGATTAGTGGTGGCAGCTCTAGTCATAACATTGCTGAACTTACTGGTGAGATCCTCAAATCCGTCCCAGAACTCCTTGATGCCAGAGTTTGACACGACCTGGTCTTTGCAGTTCAGCAGGTCTCCCTGGTGGTCTGCAAACTCCTGGTTGAAGGAGTCGGCCTTCCACAGGCCGGCGTTCAGTCTTTTGTGGATCCCCGACACCAGGACCGGCTTCACAAAGAGAGGAGCGCATCAGTGGGAGCTTGTGGGCGGGGCGTGGCTCCGTGTGGAGCAGACATTACCTGTCCCTTCTTCCAGCTCTCTCTGAACAGCTTCCAGTTGTTCTGGTTGCGGTGATCTCGCAGCCACAGCAGCCGCCGGTTGCTCAGCCAGCTGTGGGGAATGCCCGGGTACTGATTGGCAGAGTCGTCTGGCGTGGATGCGGCCGGAGGCGTCGGCTTCTTCCGGTCTGCTTTGGCGTCGTCCGTGGCGGCGGCGGGGCTGGAGTTGTTTCCCATGGTGATCTGCTCCTGCTTGATCGACAGCTTGGTGATGTTCTGGCGGCTGGCCGGGATTTTGTTCTCCACCACCGAGGCGATGATGTCATCCAGGATGTTGGGCATGGCCTGCCCCCCCTTTCCAGCCTGAGGTGTAGAGTTCAGACGTGGGTCACGGAGCGGGTCTGACGACAGCAGCGGGACAGCGACGCGTACCTGTGAGGCCGTGGAGTAGACCGGCGCAAAGGCGATCCCTGCGTCCGTGGAGCCCAGCTTTAGCTTCCCCGCCGTGGTGGTGAGCAGATCCCGCAGCGTGGAGCCCTGCTCGGCGCCGCCGCCCACCAGGGAGGAGGTCTTGCACTGCTGCAGCACCTCCAGGGCGTCCCCGTCTTTGTCCTCCTTCAGAGCTTTCCCCAGCAGCACCGACTCGTTGTTTTCCTTCTTCTCCTCCCTGGATTTCTGCTCCGCCAGATCAGCCAGGAAGTGGAGGGGGGACTGAGACTCCGGCGGGGTGACGGAGGCGCCGCGCCCCGCGTCGCTCCCCGGACTGCTGCCCCCTCCCCCCGAGCCGTTGGTCTCCGCCTTGATCCCTCCGTGTTCAGAGTTCTGAAGCGAGCCTTGTTCTGCTTTCAGCAGGGACAGCTTGTTACTGTGGTTCAGAACATTCTGGAGAACCTGGCAGACAGAAAGACGACCACGCTCTGAGAAACGGACCTCTGAACACAAATAGATGCACCTCTCACTGACAGTTGGTAAAACTGACATACCTTCTTAACAAGTTTCATTTTACACTAAAATATAATCCAGAACAACATGATCTGATCCTCTGATGGATTCATTCCTGATCCATCCTGATCTCTCCCAAAGAGAACCTCAGCATCTTCATCTCTGCTTCCTCCAGCTCAAAGTCTCATCTTCTCCACCTTTCCTTTCATTCTTGACACTTTTTAGTCTAACATCGCATCTGACAGAAGGGATGTCCTGATCCGATCACATGATCAGAAATCGGTCCAATCAAGGAGTTTCAAATAAATCGGATATTGTAGAATAACAAGGATCCGATTTTTGCTTATTATTATAATGATTGTAAAGATCAGTGCTATTTATTTAAAACATATTATTCCAGATGAACACTCTAGTAGAAACTGAGAGCAAACGTTTCTATTGGTTCGTCTTAATGCAGTTGAAAAAAAGTTGGGAAAAAAAAAAACTTGAACATTTATTCAATTTTTATGTGTTACATAAATACTGGATCAAGACTTGGTACTGGCAGATCCTCAGAATCAAGTCTGGGTCACATGAAGGCTGATCGGGACATCCCTTCCTGTTCCAACCTTCCTCACACACCTCTTCCTCTCTCCGCTCTCTGCTGTTCTGGACTGTTGACCCTAAGAACTTAAACTCCTCCCCCTCCCCTCTAGAGCTTTTGGTCCCGGAGGTACCTGTGAGACTCCGTTAGTGACGGGCAGCTTGTTGAGGGCGTTCTGTTTGCTGGTGCAGGAACAGTACGACTTGATGCTGTGTTTGTCTCTGAGGAAGTGCATGGAGGTCACCAGCTCCGTCAGCGCTGAAACGTCAGACAGACGAGGTCCACACATTATCCTGCCGTCTTTAAAATGATCTGAGCTCAGCTGGGAGAACCATCATTACCTGTGCCAGGTATGATCTGAGTGGGCATGAGGTGCTTGTGATCGTGGGGCTGACCTTTAACACACTTCAGCCAAACGTATAGTTCTTTATCTGCAGGGACACATGGACACAAGAATTCTGTTAGAAATCCAAACATCGTTGGTTCAGGACTTTGATTTACTGTAACTTTTCAACCGTTAACACGATCATTCCAGGCTCAAGCCACTTTTCTCCTTTACAATCTACTGGAGGGATCGTGTTAAAGCTTGAAAAGTTACAGTACGCTAAAGATTTTGTGTTTAAGCATCACTGACGTGTTATTCTGCCATGGTTAAATCGATTTTCCTTCACTAGTTTACTTTGATTCCTCATAACTGATCGATTTTACCAGGACAAACTAAAAGGAGGAATTCTTCCTCCTTTTATTAGGATAAAAATGAAGTTAAGTATCTACTCTATGTTCTGCAGATCATTTTTGCATTTTGAATCCTCAGACTGCGTCCTAGTGAAGCTTGAGGGGAAATGCATTTCTTCCAACACACACAAATTCTAAAGCTCGGGTAAATTTTGGGTTTAATGAACTTTTTCTAACACACCAGCATGCATGTTCATCTTGCTGCACTGCAGGTTTTATTTCAGAGACAGTAGGATCCTCTGTAATAATGGACCCCAATGCTCCCAATAGACCCTCGTCACGGTGACATCAGACAAAATGGTGACAGGGACTTCAGCTTAATGGAGAAACCAAAGAACTGAAAACTGTTTGAAATCATTTTACATAAATAATAAAAAGTAACCTTTTTTACAGAAAAATGTACAACATTTATTTTATGAATGTCCTGCAGAACTGTATTTTCATTTCCTCTCTTAGATAGTTCTTAGATACTTACATCTAAATACAAATCAGAACAATCCATCAATATTGGATGTTCTATTGAAAATATTGACCTTTCATTTGAGCAGATTTTTATTTTGGCTGATGTCATTTCCACGTATTTTAAGTGCAATCAAGCACAAAAACTGATAGAAATTCATGTTGTTAAACGAAGACGCACATGGCTGCATTACACGTACACATTTTAATCTCTTCCCAGGATATCGAGACACGTAGTTTCAGCTTTCAAAATAAGTTGATGTAAAATTGCTTTAAACAGCGTTCAGCTTTGCCGTTCTGAAACAGACACCGGAAGCGACTTTTTGTGTGACGTCACATGAAAAAAGTCTCTAAAGACCGAAGATGGTCAACATGTCAGAAAGTGTTTGCAAATGAGAATACTGACCCTTGGAGCTCTTTCTCTCCTTGGCCTTGTAGCAGTCCAAGCAGACAACAAAGCCACACTTCTGACACACCCAGTGGATGTTGAAGAGCGTCGCTTCACACGCGTCACACATCTCCCTCACCCCCCTCACGGCTCGCTTCCACGCCATCTTGGCTGAAAAACACATGAAGCAGATTTCCTTCAGACGTGTAGCTGGACAAAGTCAGCGGGATATTTCAGTGCAGCTCACCGTCCTTCTTGACCCAGCTGGCTGCAGTGTTTTCAGTCATCACCATCTGACAGAACTTGTCCCCGATGAAGCCCAGGATGTACTTGGCGGTGATTTTATCCAGGTGGGGGTCTTCCACCGCTCCGGGGACCCAAAGGGCCAGAGCCTCATCATCAAACTGGTCCGGAGCGGAGAAGCCGTCCATCCGAATGACTCCGTTCTTACTGAAGGAAAGCCTGTGTGGGGACAAACAAACTACACTTAGAAGACAGGTTCAGCTATCTTCTGTCAATGCTGGCGGGGAGAGCGTTTAACATCCTGATTGGCTGCTGACCTCATCAATGTTCTCTGGATCTCTTGTGCAGATACGAGCAAATCAACATAAACCTTTAATTGTGATCAGATTGCGTTTTCGTTCCATTATCCTGGACTGATGCTATGAGTGTTTGAACTTTGAGAGTTTCAACTCGATCACGAGTGTCAAACTCGATCACAAGGGGCCAAAATCTAAACCAAACCTTAGTACACGGATCGAACAGGACAAACATTTACTGAACACTCTAAAACTACATTTTTAAAACTTTAAAACTCTAACTTTTTAAAATTATTATGAACTAGATATATAGCATTACCTGATATTATTCCAGAATAAATAAACTAAAACCTTAAATAACTTATTATATTATATATATATTATTATTATTATATAATATATTTTCTCAAAATTATACAAGTTAGAAATAACTGCAAGATAACATCGGGTCATTAATAACAATGAAATAAAATCATCTGGAGGGTCGGATAGAATTACCTGGAGGGCCGGATCCGGCCCCCGGGCCTTGATTTTAATGTGTAAAGTGTGTCTTGACAGGTTTACACACTAAAAAAATAAATAATTTGACTGTAGATTTCACCTTTCACAGGCTAATTTCAGAACATAACTCCTAAAACAAACAAGGGAACAGCGTGACCGAAACATTATTTTGACATGTTCAGTTTACTTTAATGGAGATGTTCTCTAAAACCCTCATTGCTGCTGTGACAGCATGAGGGCTCTGAATGTCTGAGAAAAAAAAACATTTAAAAAACACAAACAGCCTATCAGTTTGAGGATTTTTTCTTCTTGCTTCATTTTTTTAGAGACTCGCTCTGTACTTTATCATCGTTGCAATACTAACATTTTTCCAAGTTTTAAACAAAGGAAAGCATGGCAGAGGTAGATAATAGACTGAAGAGGACCAGACTGGAGAAGAAGAAAAGACGTGAAACTTTTAATCAGAATACAGAACTGTGTTTGAAGGCGTGTTTATCCTCTGGATGAAGAGTCAAAGCCTTCCTAACTGACAGTATCTCTATTAACTTCTTCTTCTTTTATATCACTGAGCTATAGAAACAGCCCAACCACAGCTTCCTCCAGCTGCAGTCATGATCGTCTCAGTAAACGTCTGTCAGATGGAGGAGAGGGCAGACGGGAGGACAAGGAGGCGAGGAGCAGCAGAGAATCAGTGAGGAAAGATCATGAGGCAGAGGTATGTCATTAGGATCCAGCCTGCAGCTGCAGCTCCTGCAGACAGGCTGGGCTGCACAATGCAGATCCAGAACTTCACTCACTGCTGCACACAAACACAACTAGATAACATGCAAACGTCATGTAATGTGATGGTGCAGGTGTAGGAGGAGCTTCATTTACCGTCTGAAATAGTAAAAGCGACAGAAGACAGGCGAGTGCGCTGGCTCCTCCCCCTTTTTTGCTGCGGACCACCCGGCACTCCCGGCACTTCTGGAGGTTGGGTCCGATTTCTGAACAGGAGTCGTCCTGCAGAAAGGACTCTCCGGTCTGCTTCAGCTTCTTGACCTTCCTCCAGTCCTTCAGCACGGAGCGGGGGATCCCATCTGAGCAGAGCGTTCACAGTCACAACCACTTCCTGTTCAGCGCCATCATGACGACCCAAACGGTCAAGTTCAGCCTCACATTCATCATACTGATGTCTTCAGAGAAAAAAAAAAAAGCACCTACATTTAACTGTGCAATAGTGATGTATATCTCTATACACTGACACTTAAGTGTGCAATAACTGTCAATATGCTATACATTATAAATAAAATTGAATTGAATTGAATTACTCATTACTCCTTTGCATCTTGTATTTTACTTCTTAGCTCGTTTATAATGTCTATGGTATCTTACCGTTTTAATTTTTTATAATGTATGCTTTATCTCATCTTTATTACTTATTCCGACTGTACCTGTGCTGTTGAATATTTCAATTTCCCCATTGTGGGACTAATAAAGGTTTTCTTTAGCATCATGAAGAACAAGGAACACACCAGGCAGGTCCCAGATACTGTTGTGGAGAAGTTTAAAGCTGGATTTGGATGTAAAAAGATTTCCCAAGCTTTAAACATCCCAAGGAGCACTGTGTGCAAGCCATAATATGGAAAAGGAAGGATCTACAACGGAATAGGTCAAAAATGAACATATCCAGGTGTTAGAATGGCCAAGTCAAAGTCCAGACCTGAATCTAATGGAGAATCTGTGGAAAGAGCTAAAGACTGCTGTTCACAAACGCTCTCCATCCGACCTCACTGAGCTCCAGCTCTTTGACAAGGAGGAACAGGAAAAAATTTCAGTCTCTCAATGTGCAAAACTGATAGAGAAATACCCCAAGAGATTTACAGCTGGAATCGCAGCGACAGGTGGCACTACAAAATATTAACTTAAGGGGATGAATAATTTTGCACACCCAATTTTTCAGTTGTTATTTGTTAATAAAGTTTTAAATATCCTATACATTTTTTCCACTTCATGTTTGTGTCCCACTTATTGTCGATTCATCACAAAAATTACAGTTTTATATCTTTATGTTTGAAGCCTGAAAAGTGGCAAAAGGTTGAAAAGTTCAACACTGCAAATGCTTTCACAAAGTACTGTGTATAGCATTACCTGAGATAATGCTAGTGTGAATGCTGTAAGCTGAATGTGGCAGCTGAAGATGCTAGTGCTGATAGCTGAAAACACTGAAGCTGGTAGCTGAAAACATTGAAGTTGATGGCTAAAAATACTGAAGTTGATGGCTAAATACACTGAAGTTGATAGCTAAAAAATTCTGAAGCTGATAGCTGAACACACTGACGTTGATAGCTAGAAATACTGAAGCTGATAGCTTAAAACGCCGAAGTTGATAGCTGAAATGCTGAAGATGAAAACGCTGTAGCTGAAGCTAGCCTACAAAAACAAACAAAAAAAAAGGTTAGCCAAAACACCCAGCATGTAGCTGAAGAAATAGCTAAAAGCCCCTTTTCTCCTTTACAATCAGCTGTTATTGTGTTAATGGGTGAAAAGTTCCAGTAGATCAAAGAACACAAACACTGGAGCTCTGCTGTTAAAGTGCAGCTGAAGCTCCTCAGAAAGCCTGCAGGACTTACTGCTGCTGGCCAGTTTCAGCTTCGTCTTCTCGCGGGCTGATCTGAAGATCCCGTTGGGCTTGACGTCGTCGTCGTCCTTGTCGTCTCCTTTCCTCCTGGCCATGTCGTTCTGCTTTTTCTTGTAGGTTGGTTTGGGTTGGCGTTTGGCCCTGCCCTCCATCTTGCTCTCACTGCCGTCCGAGTCGTCTCCCGCGGTTTCCGAGCCGGAGTCATACGAACGCTTGTGGCCTCGCCTCGACGGCGGACAGGACTTCCTCTCCTCCCCACCGGCTCCAGCGCTCTTCTCCTCCACCTGCCGGTCCCGCTCCACTTTGCTGCCACTTTCTTTGCTGATGTCCACCTCGCTGGAGGTGGATGCGCTCAGGTTGACGGTGCAGGGTCTGATCATGTCGGACATGGCCGTGGTGCTGCAGGTGCTGGTTGTAGTGGTGAGCAGCTTCTCTGCTTTGGTAGTGGTGGAGCTTGTAGTGGCGGTTGTGTTCTTGTCCTCCTCCGAGTGGCGAGTTAACCAGGCTTTCTTCAGCTTGTGGTAGTTGATGGGCTGTCCGCAGCCAGCTGCAGCCAGCCCTGTGGACTGCCCGTTGGGGACGGGGCTGGACTTTCCTGGAGTTGTGCGGCCGGCTGCAGAGCCGCTACTGCTGCTTTCAACGGAGGAGGAGGAGCCCTGACTAGAGGAGGGTGGAGGAGTGGAACTGTGGTTTGGAGTCTTGTCAAATGACTCAGACAGGGTGGGGCTTCCAGTTGGTGCAGATGAAGGAGCAGTCGGGAGGCTGGTTCTTGACTGGGCTGCGGCCAGGGCTGCTTTGTGCTTCTTCAAGTGGATGAACGAGGAGGAGAACGGCTGAGGAGAGCCGGAAACGGAGTACGCCGGCGGGGCGGGGCTTTGGCTCGGGAGGGGGGCTCCTGTGGAATTGGTTTGAGGCAAAGACAAACCTGAAAATCTAGCATGGGAGTCAGCCGCCACATGGTTCTCTCGCTCTTTATCTGCGGCCGACTGGCTGAGCGCCCAGCCTCCAACACCAGCTTTGACCTCATCCCGAGGAGAAAATGCTGACTTTGAGGTTTTATTATGCACGTCAGCAGCTGATGAGACCACAACAGCAGACCTGCTCAGAGAGCTTGTGACGCTGGGACTCAGAGCTCCATGCATGAAGGAGTTCTTACTTTGGGCGCACTTGTCCCCCATGTTGGGCATAGGCTGGATCACCCTTCCAGCTCCAGACTCTCTTCTACTTTCTCCAAACCTCACACATTCCCCGTCCAGCTTGGAAGGGTAGAATCTCCCTGAGGGGGGCTCCTTATGAACGATAGCACCAGATCTGTTAGCACCAACAAGACTGTCGTACTTAGTGGAGGTCGGACCCACGATGACTGAGGCCACCGCTGCCGGAGGCTTCCCCCGGGATACGTCCTTCTCCCTGGGGAACACAGCGTCCCTTCCCTGAGTCATTGTTCTGCCTCTCCACCCGTCTGCCATCACGTCTCCACTGGTGGGCGGAGCCACAGAGGTCACCGCAGTACTGACCCTGTGACTTTTGATGTCCCTGAGTTCAGGCAACAATGTGGGGGGCTTCTGCTGCTCCACCAGCGTTTTGGTACCGGCCATCGCCAGGCTGACCGGCTGGATGGGTGTGAGGGTGGGCGGAGACAAACGTCCAGCGAAGCCAGCTCTCTCCCTCTCCCACTCCTTCTCTCGCTCCACAGCGTCTTTGCAGTCCAGCGCCTGCTGTGTGGGGGGGTGGAAGACTGGAGCCCGGTAGAGAGACGGCATGGCCCTGAGCTGCTGCTGCTGGTGGGGGTGGTGGTGGTGGTGATGATGGTGATGGTGGTGGTTGGAGGGAGAAGGAATGGCAGGACTGCAGCGTTCTATCCTGTCTGCACCCGTGTGATGCTGCTGTTGGACCAGAGTGACCTGCTGACTCAGCTGCTCTGTGATCTTCCCCGCCAGACCCTCTCCTCCCTCTGGCTGGTGCTTTATCAGGGGGGGCGGTTTGGAGAGGGAGGCTTTGGAGCTGTAGCTTCCCAGAGACTGGATTCCCTGACTCTGCACCACAGCTCCAACGCTGGTCACCATCCCAGCAGAAACCTTCTCGTAGTACGGGCCCATCTCCTTGGAGGGATAGAGTCTGGGAGGCTCGTTCACCACGCTGTTGGACAAGGTGGTGAAGTAGTTGCTTTTCTCCGAGTGGATTATGTTGGGGTGGGTAAGGCTGGCCTTTGGGCTTTGGGAGGCGAGAGCTCGCACCGGGACCGGGAAAGCTGGATCCCTGCTCCTCTCCCGGTCCATCCCAGGGTCCATGGAGCGCTGGATCTTGGCGGTGAAGGGGGCGACCTCGATGCTTTCCTTCAGAATCTGACGATTCTCCTCTTTGTATTTTATGGCTCGGTCCGCTCCCTGAACTGCCTCCTAAGAGGAAGACGCCATAAAGAAAGAGGACGCTGAAGAGGGTAAAGTCTTCCACAGTAAAAACACATTCACGTGTCTGCATTTCTGATTAATGCTGAAGAGTTTTGACTATTTTCCTAATTTACTAAGACTCAATAATGTCAGAAGGAAACACTGAGGAACAGCAGAAACATCTCTATCATTACTTCTAATCATTTTGCTCAGTGAGACAAACATTGTGTTAACTACATTGACTAATAACTCCTCAAATCCCAGAGCTTAGCGTTTCCTTCATTCTCAGACTGCGCTGTGTGTGTACCTGTGGGCTTGCCAGGTGGGCTTTGGTGTGAGGATCCAGGTAAAGGCGGTGATGGAGGACATCTTTGCCCACTGGAGTACGACTTCTGTCCACCTGTTCCTGTTTCAGCTGCGCCAGCGTCCTGGTGAGGTGAGAACGGTCATTTGTACCCACGTCTCTGCACACAGCCCGCTCACAATCCTGTTTGTTTGAAAAATGAGCGCACCTCTGCATTCTCACACGCCTGGTTTCACTGTACAGAGAGCTTGAATCTCCTTTCCATCCAGATAAGGAACTACGCTTTACACACAGTGAGTGGAGCTGAAAGCCATGCTTAAGACCATGCAGACTTATTGTGTGAGTGCTTAAGACACATTCACGCTGCTGTGATTCTTCTTTCTGTACGTTTTCAGCACATAAAAACTCAATCACACTTTATACACTTTCATCAATCTTGGTCTCAAAACGTTCAGCTCGTTCAGGACATTACTGCTGGTATTTTTGGTATTCACAAACTTAGTTTTTGAAATGTTGAACAAAATATGCCCCATAGGAAATGAATAAGAAGGACTTCAAATTTCAAAATTAATAAATTAACAGCAAGACTTTAAATATATTCATGTTTTCATCTTTCATAGTAATTTTCAAAAAATGTGGAGTTTACCAAATATTTTAGAAGAATGCTAATGTTTTAGGGTAATTTTTTTTCTACTGAGGTTTTTGATGCTAATTTAGAGTTTAACTTCTTTTTTAGCAACAGGTCAAAGTTTTTGACTAATTTAGTTAATAGAGGAATTCTAGGCTATGTTGGACTTTAGCTAGTATTTAAGCAACAAGCAAGCTTTCTTTTTTTTTGGCTAATTTGGCATCTACTGAGGTTTTTTGATGGTAATTTGGAGTTTAGATAATATTTTAGTAACATGCTAACATTTTTGACTAATTTAGTTTACTGAGGACTTTTTAGCTATTTTGGAGTTTAGTTTAGTATTCTGACCAGATACCAGAAACTTAGTTCAACGTCAGCTTTTCATAGTTCTTTAACGTTTTTTTCAGCAACTTTAACATTTTGCACATAGTTTTTGCATTTTGCAGCAAATCCCTTCAGCAATTAAAATAAATTGCGTCAGAATTTTCAGCAAAAAAGCTTTTTATTCATACTTCAGCGAAAAGTAGTTTTCACATCTAGCGTTGACAACCCTTTGCTCTCAGTTTAAATGCTGAAAATGCGTCTCCAAACGCACAGACCGGATTGAAGAAAGAATCAAATGAATCAGAGCTTTTATTTTCTAAAAAATAAAGGAGTGTTTGTTATGAAAATGTGGCCTAACTTTAGCAGAATATATTCAAAGTAGAGTCTCCACGGATGCTGTCATCTATGCACATGTTGGGTCTTTGGTCACCAGGTTTAACATGTGATCCTCTCAGACTCCAGCATCACTTCATGTGACGAGTGTCTGCATCTTTGAGGTGTGAGCCTGGAACACCTCACAGCTTCATTCCAGTCCTTTCTACTGTGCAGGTGAGGAGTGGCGTTCGGAGGATGGCTCGAGCAGAATTCTCTCTGAACCTATATAATATCAGATTAGTGCTACTTCCCTTCCTCTAGCTGACCCAGAATTCCCTGTCTGTGGCCTCGGGGATAACGCAGCCCTCTCTGCGACCTGTGTGAACGATCAACATACAGCTTTAATGCTGCTAAGCCTGCTCTGTTCAGGAAGGTCTCAAAGGGCTTCAACATTTAAGGAGAGATGTAAGCCCAGAACAATAATTCTTCTGCATGTCAGCCATGGAAAGAGCTTAATCTGAGTTTATCCTAAAGGTCGTGTGAAAGAGCAAAAGCTGCGATTCCTGCTGAAACTACAACGAACAGGATCTGAGCAGCTAATTCAGTTTAGAGTCAAAGACGTTCATCTGATATGTGCCGGTGCGGCTGGATCAGGCTCAGGAACGAGTGGGACTTACTCTTTCTGAATGCTCAAGCTGGCCTTCGTCATTGAGGGGTTCGGGTGCGTGGTCATCTTCACTGGGGGGCGGAGGGCATCGGCGCTGGCGGGCCGGACTGGAATGTGGTTTAGCAAACCCAGACTGTCACTGGCAGCCTGGTGCAGCCAAGGACTGGTGGTGTTCTGAAAACACACACGAGCACACCCTCTGAACATCACATCAGTGGAGACGGTTGGTGTGAAACCCTGTTTAGGATAAACACGTTCAAACTGCAGGAATATCCAGTGCTGGGGCAGCTTGTAACAGAGAGTCCGGCTGTGACTGATTCAACTGGATGCTGCAGTAGTATCATTTATGTCACGGAGCATTACGGATGTGACGATTCTTCAAGAATCGGTCAAAAAAAAGGATTCAAGGACGTATTTATCAGTGCAGAAAATAAAAAATCAGTTAGCCTAAAGTGTGCCTAAATTTAGAAATGCAGCTGATTACATTTCTTCATGCAGGCTCGCTGTGTTTGTAGTGAAGGGGCTCCGCACTAGTCTGTTGTCCCCCCCTCCTGGGAAGTTCTCGCAACTCCTTCAGATTTAAGTCACAAGTTTGAATTCTTTCTTATTTTTTTGTAACATAAATAAATGTATTTTAAGGCCAAATATGTTTTCTTTATGTTTCCCTTACATCAAACTGTCTGTTTTCCTACTAACAGAAATGATTCAATACAAAAAAACAACTATGCATAATATTGAAATGATCATAAATCCTTTCATGTTGTGCTCCATGTGGCGGATTGCTCCACATCCACTCGGCACAACCCCCCACCCACCCCCTCAACCGCTGAACGTGCACTGAATGTTCAACCCGGTTCATCATTTTTACGCATAATCGCAGCAGCACAATGACCAATCAGGGACCTGGATTTGGGAGTGGCGAGTGGGTAGCGTTCAAAGCAACAGGAAGTGCCAAACATGATCATGAGAGAGAAATGAATCATTGTGGTTTGTGTCCGGTTGGACTGATGAGACTCCCAGACAGACATTAATGGAACAGAATCATGAAAACAAAAAACCCTGGAGCAAGATTTGGGGGATTTTCATCGTTTTTACTTTTTCTATTACAGGTGGTGGAGGAGCGCTAATGAACAGTAAAAATACAATAGAAGAAGAATCTCCTCTACTGATACCTGTGTGAGAGCTCTGCTCCGGTATGGATACACCTGCAGAGTTCATGTTCATAAACACATGTAGAGCGTGTTCTAGTGGTGTGTAAACGCCCTGAACCGGGTTGAACATCCAGCGTGTGCTCAGTGTGTGATGGATTTGTGTGTAGCGCTTGTGAACCGACTTAAAAACTTGCGTAGCAACACGCGCTCCGTATGCAGAGGTCAGGAACTCTGCTGTGCGAACGTTTGCATTGACTTTTAATTGAAAATGTTTGCTTGATTGCGCGATCAGTATGTAAGCACCTACACAAACACACACACACCCCTGCACGCGCACACACACAGGTGCGCCTGCATGGAAATCTGTCAAATCGGTTATTTTATTTTCTGCATCGATGAACAACTTGATGAGTTTGAATTGTTTTTTACCGATTCCCAAAGAATCGTTACATCCTTAATTTGTGATCATTTGAGTATTTTGTATAATTGTTTTTTGTAGTTTGATGTAAGGGGGGAAAAGAAACCAGACTTGGCCTTAAAATATCTTTAATTTATTGTGTTGAGAAAAGAAAAAAGGGAAGAAAATGGAAATGGAGACTTTAAAACATTGAATCAGATCATGGCTCAACTGAGTGGTTCCATCCCCACTGAGCATGAATGTTATCTCTGCTCGGCTCACACATTATCCTCAGACCAGAGTTTGTTCAGCTTCCTCTGGTCTCCTCTCAGTTCCATACTTCAGAGGTCAGAGGTCATCTCTAATTTGAAGAATCGTTTCATGTCCTGGTGCTGGTTAAACATCTGTAACAGCTGCACAGAGTGAACAGAAGGCTGTATTTCTGCTGATGGAGTAGCAAACAAAATGTTAGAAAATTACATCTGAGTCAAAATGAAGGAACCAGATTTTTAGAGATCATGTTGCCTGGCAACAGCAGACCTGGTGAGTCCACCGGCAGCATCAGAAGTGGTTTGAAATAATTTACGTGATTACAAAAGCAACATGTGAAAAGGTTTTTTTAGACAAACACCAGTCTGGAGCTCAGCTGCTAACAAACTGCTGCCTTCAAACCTTTTCTAAAATAAAACTTCTTTTAGAATCAGATTAGAAACAAAACAGAAAAAAACTTAAGATATTTTTTTTTTCGCTCTGCAGCCCTTTGGAGATTTCTCTGCGGGGGAGGGGTTTGTGGGACCCCTACACTAAACAATCAGGAGGGATCCACTCTGACCCCTCCCACTAGAGCATCCTTCACAGATAAACCTATAAACTCTACACCACAGAGAGGTGTTAGACCAACCAATATTTTGCAGATATTTAATCAACTCAGACCGACGGAGGCTGGACTCACCCTCCGGAGGGGGCCGTCAGAGTTCACAGCAGTTTCTGAATGGATCCACTTCGGGGTGGGAGGCAGGTTGAGTCCTGGGGGGTATGAAGCTGGTGTTCCATTAGGATACTGCCACAGGATGGGGTAAAGGCTGAGCCCCGGCGTCCCGCTGTGACCCTGAAAATGACCGTCTTATTAACCTCAAACAGAACAGAATTCAGACTCGGGTCTGCATTTTCCCACGTCAGAGACGCACCTGTAAGAACTGCTGCTGGTGCGTGGCTGCAGGGTGAGCCAGGGCGAGGTGCCCCAAACTCCCCGGAGATTCCAGTCGAGCGTGGCTCCCCAGGAGGGACGTGGCAGGAGGGGGCATGGCCGGCAGCATTCCGGAGGCCAGGAGGTGGGGGTGAGGCAGGGCGGAAGAGTGAGGGGGAGCCAGCAGGTGCGACGTCGCGTGGGGATGGGATGCGGGGGTTAGGCAGGGCGAGTGGGGGGAGGAGGGGTGCAGGGGGTGCAGGTGGGGGTGCAGGTAGGCTGCCACGTGATTGGAGGAGCTGGCAGAGATGGAGGTCTCGGCGTCAGACTGAACCAGTGCTGGATCCCTGTAAACAGTGAAGGTCTCGTTCTTGTCGATGATTAGGGGGCTCTTGGTGCTGCCGCCCGTGGTGACCGCGCCCGCCTCCGACCGCATGGCTACAGGCTTAAAACCGGACCTCTGAGGTTCTGCTGGCTCTTCCTTGGTGGGTAGGCGTGCGGGTGGGGGGGAGGCCTCAGAGTACCTCATTATTTTATGCTTGGAGATGTCCGGGGACGTGTTGGGTCTGGGTTTGGAGACGTCCAGCATGCTGGGGCTGGGCTTGACCTTAACGTCAGCCGGGTCAGCTTGGTGCTGGTTCTGGGAGGAGCTGGGGGACTTCTGCCTCAAGGACTCGAACTGGGAGGAGCTGGGGTTTGGACTGGGGCTGGATTTGCATTTGACAGAGTCTGTGGGGGCGCTTGTGTTCATTTTGTAGGGGGGTAATTTTTTTGGCTCTTCTGAGAAAGCCGTGCTGGAGGGGGTGGGTGTGTACTGCTGCTGCTCATGCTGCTGTTGAGGATGGGGAGGGACGTTTTTCTCCTTCTCCGTTACAGGTGGGCTGTCGGTCATGGAGGAGACTGATCTGAAACACCAAACACACAGAGTCACAAACGTCGCATGAATCTGATCAAAGACATCAACAGAAACACCACGACGTCCGGCCGGGTTCAAAACAGTTCACTCTCATCATCTTCAAGCAACATGTTTCCTTCACTCCATCTTTATGCTTTTAGGCCATGTTTGGACTGCGGCGTTCACACTGGACAGGCTGGGAGGGGCTTCTTCTTTTGTTTTTCTACCGTTTATTGTTCTACCTTCAGTAGAAGACGTTTAGTGTGAAAGCAAACCAGGTGAATCCAGTTCCAGGTGTTTTCTATTTACAGCTCTATTCCAATATTTTAAAGACTTCAGCCGGGTACAAACTGCTATTATTGATTTCTCCTTTATGAGAAGTTTTCAAACAGTTGCCACTTCCATGAATTAAAGGAGACCATACGACTACCGAATCTGAGTCCTGATTGGTCCAAGTTCAGCCTGCTTTAACCTTTAACGTGTTCAATTGTTGTAAAAATTGCATAGCTACACGTGAATACGAGAGGTTTGATTGCAGAGGCGTTTACTGGAAGTGTCTGGATGAACGCACGTGAACGCAGCGTGAGAGGAAGGAGTCCATCAGACCCCTCTGATCCCCGCAGCATGCAGAGCTCCTCCCTCTTCTCTCACCTGATGACGTCAGACGAACCAAACTCCACTTTGCTGCTCTTGGCCGGCGTGACGCCGCCTCCCATGAAGCCGTGCTGCTTGACGTGCGACTCCACGTCCGTCCTGCGACAGCCCTCTGATGGAGAGGAGGCTGGAGGGACAGGAGGCGAGGACACGGGAGAGGGGTTGAGCGGGAGGTACGGCGAGAGGGCGGTGGACTCGGCCTTCTGGGACGCCAGCAGTGCCGACACGGCCTCTGAGCTCTCTCTGTGCACGGTGGCCTGGGCATCATCTGTGATGTCAATGACGCCGCCACCCGGAGCTGGAACAAACGCCAACGAGAAGATCAGAAGAGAGAAGTGCTGGATAAGCGCTCTCCAGCAGATGAATGCAGAGTACCTTTCACAGTGTTCTTGATGTTCTCCATGGCTCCGCCCTGGCTCATGTCCACCATCAGCTGCGACTGCTGAAGAGGAGACTGAGTGATCTGAGTCACTGCCACCAGCTCTTCCTCCTCCTTTGTCATCATTTTTACTGAGTCCTTTAGCACACTCTTCTTCAGCTTCTCTGCTGCCTCCATGTCTGCCCACGGGGATAAGTGACCAACGAGAGAGGAGGAGTCATTCATTTTAGGTCCCTTCACCCCTGGCTTCTCCTCCTCCTCCTCCACTTGGGAAATGGTACTTTGTACCTCATCACTGCTGCGCATCTTTAGTTCATTCTCAGAGTTGGCCTCTGAGGAGGAGGAGGAAGAAGAGGACGAAGATGACAGGGATGAGGAGGAGGAAGAGCAGCAGGATGAGTCAGTGGTTCTCTTGTTGTGGAGGTTTTCAGAGTCGCTGCAGTCCGACAGGTCAGAGGTCACTTCGGTCTTCAGCCTCTTTAATCCGGCCTTCTTCTCATCTTCTTCGCCTTTCCTGCGTTTGTTCATCGTCTGCTTCACTTTGGCCTTGGACTCTGAACAAACAACAGATAAAAGTGGGTTGGTACCGGAGTTCTGCCAGCAGACGGGGTGTTCCTGAGGACGGCGGAGGGAAGATTCTGCCTCTCCACAGTTCGTTAGTAACATGTGAGATCAACAATTTAAAGTCTTCTGATCTAGAGCTGGGATGATAAAATCGATTAACCTCTTTTAATCGATTTTAAGATTAAAAGATCAATAATCGATTCATAAAACTATAAATCGACTCAGCGCATAAAGCTAAAGTCTGCTAGCTTGATGCTAATGTTTAATAGAATTTCCAATAGAACAGCTAATGCTCGGTTGACTTAAACATACATTACTGAATAGATGAACATCTTTATAAACTCACAAATACTTTTAAAGTAAATGTTTGTGGTCTAAAAACATAATTTTATCCTCATTATTTTGTCTTCTGGAATAAGGTGTACTTCTATAGCGCCATCTAGTGGCCAAACTGAAACGTCCTCCAGGAGAAGCAGAACAATGTTTCCAATGTTAATGATCTGAACATTTTAGTTAGAACTTCCTCTTTAGAGAATCAATGTAACACTGGATGATATTGACAATCTCAGTATTTCACTGATACATTCTACAGTATGTGAACTGGATCAGATTAATATCAATATATTCAAATCATATAGTAAATTTTTTATGTATTTCTAAACACATTTGTATAAATGTGTAAACTCTAAATTGAATTGAAGAATTGAAAAAAACAAATAAATAAATAAATCAGGTTCTTGTGAATCGAATCAAATTGTTTCTGGAAATTATAAAGGATACCCAGACCGACTCTGATCTCCCTGCATTACAACAATGAAGACAATCCTCTGCAGTGCTGTTGAACCCTCACTGACTGACTGATAGGTTGGATTGTTTCCTTTATAAAAACCCCTTTTACCAGTTACCACAGTAATCAGTCTCACTGTGAAATGACCTTCAAAGCTCTGAGCAGAAACCATCAAACTGTGAAGATGATGGACTGTTTACAGAGCCGTCACGAAGCACCAATGAAATACTCCTGTTAGCTGTGCAGCAGAGGGATTAGGCGCTCACCTCGACCCGTCGCCTCCTTGTCCTCCTCCGGGACGCTGCTGTCAGAGCCTTTCCTCCTGGAGGAGCGGGAGGTGCGCGGCTCCCTCTGCTCGCGCCCGTTCCCACTGGGGGAGTGATGCAACTGGTTGACTGCCAGCTGGACTTGCTGAGGCTGACTTTGCTGCTGGGGGGAGTTTTTGGGGTTGGGTCCTGAGGATGTCATCACTGGGCGGGGGCTGTTCGCTTGGGCTCGTGTATAATGACTCTGTGGAAAGAAAAGAAATGACATCAGGACAGAAAAGGAAAGGATGGATACAAACAGAACTTGGGGTGAAGGTTTCTGGAAACAGAGATGAAGATGATGAGAAGCAGGGCTGCTGCACTAAATCAAAAATCTTTAACAAACTGTAACTTTTCAACCGTTAACAATCGATCATGAGCCTTAAGGGTTGAAAAGTTACAGTAAATCAAAGAACATAAACACTGGAGCTCCGGTGTTAAAGGGTTAACACGCCCATGAGGAGCAGAACCGTCCTCAGAGTGGTCATGGTCACATGCAGATGATCCTCAGACAGCCTTCACTCCAACACTGAAACCACCAACATCTCCTGATTGAACTTCCAGATCAGTAAAGCTTTTAGCAGTCCATGTGCGTAAGACCACATCAGTTCCTATTCAAACATGATTATTGACATTATAGAGAACAGCTGACTGATAAAAACAAGTAAAAGCACAGCTGACATCTCCACCGTCTGAAGGAATGACAGCAGTCACATGACTCCCTCTACAGACAGTTTCCCTTCACTAGAGCATGACTCGAGTCAGGTCTGTCTGTGAATAACTGCAAATGTTTTGTCATGGAAGTATGAGCAGAATAAATATTTATAGTCAATACAAGACCTGAAGAAGAATCTCTGTGGTAAGACTTTAGAAGGATTTTACTTGATTTGTAGATGGAGTTTGGATTAAATGAAATGAGCTTTCAAGACAAACACACACAAACATACACATACACACACACATACTAGGGGTGTGAATGTTGACGCGTTGGCACACGCGATTAATAAAACATAATTCGTTATTATTTATTAGTTGCGCTCAGGCGTCCTGCCGTGCTGTGAGATCGGCGTAATAAAACTCCATCTAACATAAACTTAAACTTTTGTTTTTACATCCTGTGAATGAAGATAGAAGTTCTTATTTTTTTAGCTGGCTGATACTGAATCTACATAAGACAGATCACATCATGGAGCTTTCATGTTTTGGAGTTCAACAATTGTATAATAAAACTCATCCTTGTTGTTATTTTGTTCACCAAGCTACTGATTAATTAGGTACTTTTCAAGAGGATGTACTCATTTATGCTGAACACTGTATATATACATATAATGTATAGAAAAAAAAGTCAAAAACCTGGAAGTACAATTTTAGACAGAAAGGCTGAAAAATGTTGTCAAAAAAGACCCAAACATTCATCTGTTGCACTTTGCCACCTCTTCTTTATTTCTGCAATGATTTGAAGCCCCTCCAGCGTTGGAGGCACTTTTAAACATTTTTAAAACGACTGCTAATCCTCACAGAAAGCAGTATGTGACATTGAAGTTGGCACTTCAAAAGGATTCTTTTTCAGACTTAGTTCAAGGGGGTTCAGCCTCCTCCACCTAAGTTAGAGTAAATGTTGCATCTTTCTCAAGCAGCTTTAAAGTGCTGAAACAGGGCTCAGCATTCACACACATTTCTGAAGGAAAAGCATCCTTTCAGTTTGTTCAGACGGCAGTGAGAGTATTGAGGGATACCTGAGAGTTTCCAGTGGTTCCGCCGGGTCTGCCTCCTGCCATCTTTAGTGGATCAGAAACAATACAAATGAATGAGGAAAAAAAACACAACAGAAATGAGCAAACATAAAACGTGAGAACAGAAGAAGCTTTTAGTGTCAGCTCATTTTGATAAACTAACACAAAGCCAAACAACAACAGCTGACTGAAGCCTAAGCAGGCCCAGCAGCAAGGACTGTAACCAACCACCGTTATGAGGAGTTTGTCTGTGAAATCGATAAAGCTTTGTCCTCATGTTCTTTTTGTTCATCCCAAAGCTTGTTTAATTGTAAAGCCCATTGCAATAATGTTGTGGGCCTCTATCTCTGAGGTATACAGGCCTGTGAAGCCAAAATGATAACATTCAGTCCGGTGCTGTAAGACGATCCATTTTGGGATGGCTTGCTCTGAATTTCTCCTGTTCCTAAATATGCTTATTATTTGGCGACATGAGTAGTAAATATAAGTTTGGTAAGGTCAATACAATCCAAAGAAATCCTGAATAATTCCTCAGAATAAAAACAAGTTTAGGCCGAGCAAAGAAGATGCTTAAATGTTCCGTTTGTACTCACATGGGCCGTGTTACTGTTCTGGCTGGACCGCGACCTTCGTCTGGACGTGATGCCAATGTTCTCTCCTTTCAGTAAAGAATGGACCACGTCATCCAGGAAGGTCATCTGGACCATAGAAGGATCCACGTTCTGAGGCTCTAGCACCTGAAAGCACATTACACTGGCATCTATACCACAGCATTGGTTTTAACCAACGACAACCAATATTTTGAAACCATGCATTGGTTTCTCTGCTGCCAGAGTCACAACACGACTGTGGAGGAGTAATCCATGCGAGCTCGCTCCCAAACGTTTGGCTGCAGTGATAAAATGTCACTGGGGCTTCAACATTCAGAGTTCTGCAGCTGCTAGTCAATGATCGCTCACCAACACCGCTCTAAAGTTTTCAGTTGTCATGGTGATTCTAACCTTTTACTTTTACCTTGAAGGGTTTGTAGTTGGCAGCAGAAGCGTGTTTAGCATGTTTAACGGGCTCAAACAGCTGGTCGCTGCGCGGGGATGTGAAAGTTCTCAGTTCCAGGATCTCTACCACTCATGACAGCTGAGAACATGACTGGAGAACGGCGGCAGAACCTTAAAGTCACGGTTTCTCTTTTGGAGAACACAAGTGAACAAACTAAACCTTGGTGGGACAAAAATATATATATATATTTTTTTAAGTTTTATTTTTTGCAGAATTTATCCCACCATTGATGGCTCAGCCTTAGTCCATTATTGATTCAAGATTACAATATTATTTAATAAAACCAGAAAATAGATATTTAAGAAAAGTTTCTGCCATTTTATTCCATTTCTGTGGACACTGACACAGTAGGATTTAAACGTCCCATCTTTCAAGTTTGAAACGCTGATGTGTTCTTTTCATTACCGTATTTTCACAAGTTGCTGTTTTTTTTTTCATAGTTTAGCCAGGAGAGCGACTTATTTGTGTGTGTGTGAGTTTTTAAAGGCATAAATAGGCTAATTTATTTGTTGTTTTCCGACTAAACATCGGTTGTCTTTTAGCGGTTGTTTCCTCTATCAACCACTAGAGGGCGCTGCATTTGAGTACAAGTATTTGCTACAGAAGTGTACGGAAGAAGAAGTGTCGTCTGAAACAAACATGGAAGAGAATCTGATTGTTTTCCTCTTAAACTTTGATATTTTTCTTAAACAGATCAAAGATCAGTATTCTTGTATTTATTTCTAACTACACTGGGCTTGACAGATTTGTTCTGAGACGTCAGACTTTTCTCCCAAAAGTGCGACTTATATTCCAGACCGACTTAGACTGAGGAAAATATCGTAATATACTGCAGGACAAGTTTGACAGGAAAAATACATGCTAAATAAAATCAAAATCTCCTTTTTATTTCCTTCTTGTATCATAAAGTAGGAAGAAAACGACTAATCTTTTGGATCAGTCCTGCTCCACAGGCTAACATCAAATTTTGGACATAAAGTGAGGCGAAAAGTATTTGATAGTTCCAAATCCTGAAAGTTGTTCCACGTAAAAAAAATATGGCCGCAAACATCACAGCTCTAGAGAAGATCTAGATGGAGGAATGGACCAAAGTAACAGCTACAGGGAGAAGATCTACAGGTAACCTTTGACCTCTGTCGTTGAAGCCAGGGTTACAATATAATAATATATAATTTCTGCTCACATTATGCAATTAAATTCTTCATAAATCAAACAATTTAATTACCTGGATCTTTTTTTAACTCATTCCATCTCTCACAGTTCATGTTTCTTTGATAAACGTCTGATAAACTGTAACTCATAAATACTCTTTTGCTGCTCTGTATGTTATAAACAATGCAGGGCATTAATAACAAAGCTAATAGAATAGTTTTCACCAAAGCTTAGCCCAGTATTGTAAATGTGTGCATTCTGGACTAATGACAGACCATATAAGGATCTCTTCAATGAGACAATGACAGCAGCAATTTAAGAAAAAATACAAAGTTCCTCTGGCTGTGAATCCATGAATCTAACCAGATAAAAATAACTCAATGCTAAACCTAATTTTTACAATGAGAATAATTTTGTTCTTCTGTCCTAGAAACAGACAAACCCCTAACTATTACAAGGACAGAAAACGATTAGAAAAGTTGTATTACCTGCGATAATTCTAGTGTAAACGCTTTTTGATGAAAATACTTGCTGAAGATGCTGAAAATGGTGACGCAATTTACTTTATTGTTGAAAATGCAAAAACTGTTTGCAAAATGTTAAATTGCCAAACAGACTGGAAATGTCATCACTATTAAACAGCACTGCAGTTGATCTCAATTTTTCTTCTGAAAAATTTGTAGTAAAATTGCTTAAAAATCTCTGATACTTGACAAGGTTGCAAAAAAAATATTTAGTGTTTTGCTTAAATATTAGCTAAACTCCAAATTATCCCCCAAAAAAAACTCAGTAAACAAACAGGATTATATGTTAAAATAGAAGCTAAACTTGAAATTACCCTAAAATAAACAGTATATAACAAATTAGCCTAAACGTTAGCATGTTGATAAAATATTAGCTAAAATATAATTTTTTTCCAAGATTGATGAAATCACTGAAAGTGACCCTCAGAGTTTTCTGATCAGAGTTTTTTCAGTGAGTACATGCATCAGAACCATCACGGGAAATCTGAAACGCTGGTTGCCATGGTAACAGGTCAATACAGAGAGTCTCCATTTTATTGCAGCACAAATATGAATGATGGGGTCAATGTGAACCCTGACATTTATTTAACAGTAAAAGGACCTTGGCTATAGAAACATTTCTGAAGCGTCTCTTCACAGATAAATGCACCACGAGTTCGTAAAGCTTGACAGTGAAGTTCAAACACGCATTCAACACATCAACCTGCTTTACATGGACTGCGTGTTTGGTTACCTGGTCGTTCATGACAACCATGTTTCGGCTGAAAAGGTCGTGGTGAGTAATGATGCCCGTGAACCACTGGGTGGCCGAGTCCTGCCTGTACACTCGCACTCGGTAGCCATTCAGTGAGTAGGGTCCTGGGGGAGGGAGGAGGTAGAGTTGATGAAACGTGCAGTTATCTGCACTCAGACACAGAACTCAGAAGATGATGCAGAAACGCTTACCTTGCATAAAAATTTCCTGAACCTTCTGGTCTTTGAGCCAGCTCTTCACTTCTTCATGGAGCTGTGGATTGTCTCTGAACAGTGGATTCTGACTGTCCACCTCATCCTGAGGAACACAGACAGAACATGTTTGTAAGGAACCATCAGAGTAACAGAACATCCATGAGGCAATGTGGAGAGGAATGACTCCTGGAGGGGAGGAAGAAGAACCCTCACATGGTTCAACACAGAGCAAATGAAAAGCTTTTCTAACAGTAACACTACAGAGTCTAACAACAGTCAGTTTCAGCGTCTGGTTTTTCTGATAAGGAACTAAAACTCAACTCCAACGTATGATATTTTAGAACAAGTAAATGAATGAAAGGAAAGTCAGGATGCTGAGCTTTAGTATGAACGGTTGTGCAGCACAGTGCAGGGAAACAAACCAACTTCAAAGCTCCAATATTTGTCTTTTGGAACTAGAATAATCTGGACAGTTACAACAGCATGTCCCACTGAAGGAAAAGAAGAGCTGCAGAAAGTGAATAGTGTTTTCTTATAAAGTGATTTTGAACCATCATTAAAAGCTCTATGCTATCCTTAAGCCTTTCAGAGTAAACTATATCCATATTTATGATCATATATTACCTTTGACAGACCAAAGCCTGATTTTTAAAGAAAAAAAGTTATTTTCATGATGTCCTCCTAGCGCCGGCTCTGCAGCCTTTATCCTATGAAAACACCTGAACCTTTGCAAAGATGGATATGCATATTATACACATCCATTTACTAAATCAGACTGTGAAAGGGACTGTTCTCACAAAATACCATTTGGTTTGAGACATGGTAGGTTTGTTTTACTTAAACGTATAAATGACCGTCATTGCTGTCCAATGTGTGAAACATTCTGAATTGATCGAAGTCACGTGTGCTAGAATGTTCTAATAATGATTATTCTGATGAGGAAAAACAACAGTGAGGTGAAATTTATTAAACTAAACTGGGAATTGATTGGACATTCACTCTTCTTTACTTGTTTGAAGAATAAATACAAAAATCTAGAAAACTTGACCTGCACTGTTCAGTACCAGATATTTCTCTCTGAGTCGCTCTGGTAGAAGTTATGATCAAGATGTTCTGATCCATTTTAGTTCAGTGAATCGGATTATTCAAAATGAATCCATATCGACTATGAATCACATTTTTAACCACTAGGACGTTAACCTTAGATGACCTATCTTCACACCGACTGACAGCTCCAAATTAAAGTTAGACTCTCAAAAATCTAAAGTTTTCCTCAAAGCTTCACTTTAGAACAAAAACTTAAAAACAGCTGAATGTATTTGTGTGAAGTCAGCTGCTTCAGTTGTCAGTGCCGCTGCAACATTCTCCTTTGATTAAGAATAAATCCAGGGTTTCATCATTTTAAAAATTCAAGAGCAGATAAGAGCAGCAACGGGGGCGGTGCAGGTGTTTAATGATGCATTTCTGCACTGATGCAGTTATTTTAATGCAGAACTATTTTATTCGGTGAACTTCCAGCAGACAGGCAGTCAGAAAACAGAAAAAACCCATGAGTAGCTTTTGTGTGCATGCATTTTCTGAATAGTATCCACAGATCAAACCTTTTCCAGCACATGGCTGACCTGAAGTATGACCTCGCTCCAGATGGTCTTCTTGGGCTCATCTCAAAGTGTGCATATTTGAGAACAGATCTTAATGATGCTTCACCACCCAAACACAATGTCCTAGTGCTGCAGCAGCCCTCACCACAACCTGTTGAGATGCACGTTTAGCCTTCACCAAGACGCCACGGTGACCATGACCACCAGAGCCACATCATTACTGAGCACATATCTCTCATCGGCGTCCGACAGCCACTCATCAAATATCTGGCATAGAAACTGAACTAAACTGGACACACACTTCTAGCCCGGTGAAGATTTTATGTCTGTTACTTCTATGACTCCGGCGCTTACATAAGGTTTCCATGGCAACAGTGACAGAACTGCATGGACCTCTGCTCCATCTGCAATCTTGAATCAACTTGTGACAGCAGAGAAATCTGCATTCAGGATTTTCCTTTCAAAGATCTCCTTCACCTGACACTTTGAGAAAGTTTACTTTCAAATGTTGAGCAGTGTTATCAGAGTCATGGTTAATATTTACTCATTCAGAAAAAAAACAAAACTCTTCAGATGCACCAATGCTAAGAAGGGAACTGATAAAAACACTTTGGGAGAGTTGAACATAACTATTAAACAGAAGATTAGCCGAGACACAACACCTAGCTGCAATGACCAGACACTTGACAACCAGATGCTCCACATGCTCTTTCAAAGCCTTTACAGTAGAAATGTAATCTGAAGAGTAAATGCATCAAACAGAACAGAACACACACAGTGTGTTTATGTAGTAAACCATCACATCAGTTAAGACTGAAAGACTTAAAGTGCTTTAATGATTGAGCATTTTGTGGTTTTCAGAAGAATAGAAGAGAAGAGAAAAACTGATGTCCAGAAAATGGCTGTTTTTCTACACGTTTGTTACTAAGATGTTAAAAATGAAAATGTTTGCTTTACAACTAGTTTGAACTATTCTCTTTGAACATTTCTAAAAGTTCACCAATAATTATTAAAAAATGTCCAACAATCCTGAGAAGAATATCTATTCTAGAGACACAAAGTCAGAGAGTGAGTTGATGGCTTCTGTCAAATGTACACATGCAACATGAAGAAAGAAAAGTGATCTTCATCATTCTAAAATATAATGAAAGAAATGGAAACAAAAATACAGAAGGCGGCAGCTGGCTGCTCTGTGAGTTTGATAAACAGACGTATGACCTGTTTTACATTTGACAGTTTGGAGGGATTTTGCTCCACAGTGACCTTCCTGAAGGGTTTATGAACCTCTGGATCATCCATCTGGACATGTGCAGGAAGGGCTCTCTTTAGAGTCCTCCTGATCTCATGTCTTAGTGTCCCCAGGGGTCTTTTCATTAAGATTCTGTCATTTCTATCCAAATATCAAAACCTTGTTGTTCTCTTTGACAGCTTCTACAGAGCGGTAGGAGTTCATCAGTAATTCACCTGTGAATTATGAGCTCAGACCAGGAAAACAAAGACGTTCATGGATCTATTTGTCTGCAGGTGGCTGCATCAGAATGGAGCGGAGCAGGAAGTTTGCGTTCTGTCCAGCACATACTACGTCATAAATACACTCTTTTCAAACTGGGATTTTTTTCGTCTGCTCCTATATTTTTTTCCTCGAACAAAAACAACAAAAGCCAAACAAATAAAAACAAACCATGCTAATTATCTCAGAAACAATCTCAGATGTAAGAAAAGATGTTCCAAAAAAGGGTGTTTTGGATGAAGCTAAAAGCTTATCAAGTCTAAGCCTCTTTGTTCTTATTCAGCCCAGATTAAATACACAATTATCTCCATCTATACAGAGTAAACACAAAACAGAATCAATTGATTGTCTATACATTTATACATACACTAACACACATATATTCATCAATCAAAATTATTATTTTCTTCATATGAATTAATTGTATCACCCTTAATGAATGCTTTTAATTTATGTAAGGTTTGACAATTGTTGATGTCTCTGCTACAGTTATTCCATAAGTGCACCCTCCCTGTGGAGATACAGTGGAGTTTAATGTTTGTCCTTACATGTGGTTTGATGTAAATGCTTGTTCCTCTCAAATGTTAAATGTTTGTTATCTTCTCTCAACTGGAAGAGCTTTTGGAGACTTTCTGACAATTGTTTAGTTTTGACTCTGAACATGAATTGAGTTAGTTTGGATTCAATCAAGTTGACAAATTTCAATAGTTTTAGTTGAATAAAAAGTAGATTTGTTGGTTCTGCATGAGATGACTTGATGATTACTCTTATAGCTTTATTTTGGAGAAGACAGACTGAATCTAATGAAGTTTTGTATGTCTTCTCCACACTTCCACACAATAAGTCCTAATGACTGATTTATATGATTAGAATAAAGAAATACTCAGAAATAGAGTTTAAATCTTAATGTTCTTTTTATATGTCCTGCCACAACATGTTAAAACATATTTTTGATTGGAGTGGGTCTTTGAGACCTAAATGGGATTGGTTAGTACATATGCTTTAGTGCAAAGACAGCAGCAAAGCTCTATGAAAAGAAGTCCCCACATAACGTCCACACAGTCAGAATTCTTGTCAGTTTGACTGGAGCCTAAAGGCCGGAGCTTCTGGTTGTGTTTCTCTGCTGTAATTACATAACTCCTCCACACAATGGTGGAGTGTCCAGCAGCTCCGAGTGCCGCTAACCCTTCAGGGAAGCAGGCTGGAGAAGCCGGAGGAGGCGGGACATAAGGCCACAGCAGTTACAGGGGCTTTTTTATTTATGATACTGCACTACTAGGTCCCTTAAGGACGGAAGAAAACGCTGACTCTGCTAACTTCAGATTTCAGACGTGTCAAAATACTAATGGTTACTGTGACCGACCGTGTCAGACTGGAGTCCCCACACACGCCACGACTGTCTACCAACCGGAGTGCAGAGCAGGGGCTGGCCTTTTAAACAGTGACTTCATTGTAAAATTTATGCCAAACAGATTGTAGCCCATCCCCCTCCCTCCCTTCCTCCCTCCCCCCGTTCTTCCTGTCCAACTGGATAAACAGAGAGGGGAGTGGCCGGCGAGCGGCGGCGCTGCGTGTTTTTCCTGCGCTCTGTGGCTCGGAGGTCTGCAGGAGCAGAGCGGCTGATTTAAGGCAGAAGGAATGCTCGGGTGCGTGGAAGCGCTGCAGCCGGCGGTGCCTCCGGCTCACGGCTGCACCACTGCTGATGTGGGCAACTGGAAGGAAGAGCAAAGCCAGGGAGGGATCCGGGTGGAGCGACGCAGCAGCTGCAGCGCTCACCGCTTCCTGTTTTCAAATGGATGGATGCTGGCTGAGTCTACAGGAGTAAACAAATTCCAATGGAGCGGCCAAAACCAGAACATTTCAAATCTAGATCGGCATCTCGTTTAGTCCTAAACAAGTTTCATGGAGAGTCTGGGCTCAGGCTGCTCTCTCTGGAGAGAGGGATGTATGCTTCTGTCTTTAGATACATGAACTCTTTGAGTAAAGTACGTCTAATGCTCATGTGGCAAAGTCCAGGCCCGGGGGCCGGATCCGGCCCTCCAGATCATTTTATTTTTGTCTTGTATAATTTTTACAAAATGTATTTTTGAGTAAAATATTGAAAGTAATTTAAGTTTTAAATTGATTTATTTTAGAATAATATTACAGCCTTTTTATTATTCATAATTATGTTAAAAAGTTACAGTTTTAAACTTTTAAAAAATTGGCATTCTGCAAGCTTTTTGGACTGTTTGACTTCAGCGTTTTCAGCTATCAGCTTCAGTGTTTTTAGCTATCAGCACGAGCATCTTCAGTGACCAAATTCATCTGACAGCATTCACACTAGCATTATCGCAGGTGATGCTATATATCTAGTTCATAATTATGTTAAAACGTTTTAAAAAATGTAGTTTTAGTGTTCAATAAATGTTTATCCTGTTCGGCCCGCGACTTAAGGTGTGTTTTGGATTTTGGTTCCTTGTGGGATTGAGTCTGAAACCTCTGATCTAGTGTTTATATGGCCTGACTGAACACTGTCCAGAATCAGGTGCTGAATTAGAAAATTGCAACAGTTAGTCAGATGCAGATCAGTCAATGGAGCATTTCATGAACTGCTGCTGATTCCATGTTTGTGATAAGATTGTAAAAAAAGAACAGAAATACACCAAAAAAGGCACCAAGTCTGATAAACAAGAATGTTTAAAGTCAAAATAAACTATAATTACATCAAATTAGTGAGAAAAAAACATTCCTCTGTTTAGGAGGAACAGAAGCAGCATCGGAAACGTTTAGATCATATGTGAGAGCATGGTAAAAGTGTGCAGAGACGAGTCCAGGTCAGACCTGAGAGTTCTGGTCCCAGTGACAGACAAAGTTCAATCCAACAACCTCTCAAAACTGGAAACCTTACAAAAGGTAGGGCTGCCACAATTGATTGATGCTAAGACTCATTAAAAGTTTAATTAACTATCATCTTTATTTGAGTTAGTTTAAAACTAATGATAGTTAAGATGTGTGCTTTACATCCACTATACGTGTGAGTTAGTCGACTATTAAAATAATCGTTTATTGCAGCCCTATTGTTGAAAGGATTTTTAAAAACAAAGCAACTTTTTTATTTGTTGTACTTATATGCTTCTCTCTAAAAATGCAGATGGTGCCGTTTTAATAGTGTGAATGTTTGTATTTTTATCTGATTAGTACTGAAATTCTTTGAGTGGATTTTAATCTAAAGGAGAAAAAACCCACAAACTTTTAAATGAAGATATGTCAAACATCCCAACAACAAATCAATCAAATAGAGAACAATGAACACACTCGATCTCTTTTCTGACAACAATTGCTGATAATAATCTTACTAATAATGAAGTTCTGGAGTCCTAAAGTTCCTCAAATGCATCCCTTACTGAGAACATGTCTAACATCTGTGGCTCTCCGAGTCGGAGCTGGACCAGCGCAGCTTCAAACTGCTCCATGGATTCATGGGTACGTTGTTTGTAAAGTAAAGTCAGAGCAGAGCCTAAAGCTCCGTCTCCAGTGGAGTCTCCCACTGAGAATGCATGTTCAAACAGTATCTGTGGGGAAAGAGCTGCATGAATCAAACCTCTGTGATCCTCTGGCTGCTCAGTGAGCACTACCTGTGAACTTTGGCCAACAGTGGTCACGTGGAAACACACAGCTTTAGAAAGCTGGAAACCAAGAACGTGAAACTCATTCAAGCAAAACCCAATAAAGCAGGTCTGTTCCTGAACTTTGAATGAAAACGCTGGTTCCATGGTGCCTTCAGGTCTGTGGAACATTTGTGACGGCTGACAGGACAGAGAGGAAAGCGAGCGCTGGCGAGCGTGCACAAACGTCTGAGCATGAGTCATCAGAGGACATGGCAGCGACTCCACAAAGCCCCAAACAAAGAAAAACAGCAGCTCCGTCGCCTCTCTCTCCCTCTTGCTGCGTTTGGACTTGTCCAAAGCACAAATGGATGGGTGAGGGTGTGAGCGCACAACACAGTCATCCCATCTGGCTGACACAGAGAGGAACACAATGTTCCAGACGGAGAAATACAACTAGAGTCCTGCACACACACACCAAGTCTCAGAGACACAGCAACATCCAAACCGATGTTCTCTCTCTGCCTGCTTCCACTGCTTTTCCTCTGTTTTTATAGAAACACATCCAGGCACCATCAGACTAATGTTAGCAGTGAAAGTCTGCAGCGCGACATCGAAACGTACAAGATGACTTACAAACGACAATATTTCAGGAGAAAGGAAGTCGCTACTATGAAATCCTTGGAAAAGAAAGTCTGGATTCATTTTTGCATTTATGCCAGCAAAGTCTTGCAATTCATGAACTGTTGCTGTCATTTATGCATAGTAGCATCATTTGTTTCGTCTATCATTATCCTTGGTTTCAGAGGAAAAGAATAAATGAACCATTTTCATGCAGTCCTCGTCTGTAGGTTTCACTATAACGACTGTTTTTACTTGAACACAACAAGACACTGCTGAGTGATAGCAGCCATGACAGTACACTCGTTCACACAACAGCAGCTCCGCCTCTTTCACCACAGGATTCTGTTTAATGCTCAGTCTAGGACCATTGACTTAGTGACTCCTCCCCCGTCGCATTGCAAACAGGAAGTACCTGCTGGCTCCAAAAAGCCAAAATCCTATAGATTTCAGTAGAGAAATAAACGGCTATCACAAAGGCCCGATCTGGATTCTCCCCTTCTCCCTTTCATTTATCCCTCCGTGCTTGCTCCAAACAGAGGGTGAGAAAAAAATAGTGTCTAATATTTCGGACGTGACTTTCGTTTGATGACGTCAGCAATATCACCGGTCCGCTAGCTTAAGCGTAGAAATCCAGCGCTTGAATGTACAAAACAACAGCGGTTTTATAACTTTGAAAAGGTCATGCTACAACATAAAGTCATTACTTATATTTAAATGTAAACATTTGTGGTTCAGAGCGCACTAAAGATGCCTAAATGTTGAATGTTGAACGTTCTGAACATTTGATTGACAGATTCTCCCAAGCATGCTTTCAAGAGGTAGGGGCGTGACCTTTCAGCATGCTTACTGCTGATTGGTGAGAGTGGTTGCCATAGAAACAGTGGCTGAAACCAGTCTGGACCAATGACTGGTTGATGACAATTCTGGTTCCAACATGGCACCATCTGTAACGGTATTGCAAAAAAAAAAAATAGCACCAGAATTGCCTTTATTTGGTCAGAACTGGAAAGAAAGCTGTTTTTTATAAATATACAGTACACTCACTCAGTCCAGTTTTTGAATACAGCCGATGGTAACGATATACAGAGGTGGAAACGTTTTATGAATTTTGTCCTCTTTTGGAATACTTCACAGAACTCATCCCATTAGAGAGGTTTGGTTTTGAAGACTGTTAGAGGGACGTTGCAAAAAGCTGAAGTTTATAGTTGAAATGACTGAAGCCATAGCAGAAAACGCTGAAGCTAAGCGCTAGCTCATAATGCTAATAATATAGCGAAATGCCATATTAGCCTGAAAACTGAAACTGAAAAAAATTCTAAATTAGAGAAACAGCTGGCATGTAGCTGAAATATTAGCTAAACTCAAGTTAGCCATAAAAATGGAAAGCCTATATTAGCCAAAACAGCTAGCATAAGGCTAAAATATTAGCTAAATTCCAAATTGGTGTATAAAACGGGAAAAATAAATTCTACATTAGCCAAAACAGCTAGCATGTAAATATCAGCTAAACTCTAAAACAGCCTAAAAACCCTTAGTAACTGCCAAAACACTCACCACGTTCAGAAAATAAATATAATAATGATCCGTTTCTGATACAGTGAGTGTGTACGTGGGTGGGGGTGGGGGGTGGGGCACGCAAATCTGAAGGCCGGCCTGATCCGGCCCGCGGGTTGTAGTTCAGGGTCCTTTGGCTTCGTTCTTCAAGAACTACAAATGTTCTGAAGACTAAGTGGTTAAGCAGATGTTTTGAGATTCAACGTCTTAAAAACTAGAGCAAATATGTCAGAATTAAAGGAGAGAGGACCGATTAAGCAGGGTTTTGAGGAACTGAGTTCTATCACAACACGATCAAACCACTTCCTGGCTGAACATGAAGCAATAGGAAGTGCAACTTAACTGAACTCCTCTCCCTGGAGATGTATCTGATGCCCTCATGACATTGAGCAGTCACAGTTCAGGAGAAATTACTCCTAGCAAGATGCAGGATGGGGAACTTGAGTTTGGCTAAAGCTACAAGCCTGAGCCGACAACAAATGTCAAGAGGAACTGATTATCTTGGTTCCAGTCAGAAAAATATTGCTTCTGGACCTGCAGCCTTTGGATGGAGGCACTTTGTTTTAAAGTGGCCAGAATCAACTTTACGCACGACGCCACAGACGACACGCACAATTGACCTGCCCTTCAGAGAAGACTTGACCACAGATGTCAGAAAGCCTCTCAGACTTTCCTGCAGTGTGTGAGAGTACAGAGTTTTTAAATGCTTTTTCATGAGTCAGTCCAGCGCTGAGCCAGTGAAGGAACAACTGTTCTGTGGGCTGACATCTGTCTTACAGCTGTGAGAAGTGCAGGATGTAGAACGGTGTTTAAACTGAATCAAAATGAGGACAATGCTGATTCACTTCAATGCTTTTTCTGTCATTCTTTTAGATTATATTCACATAAATTTCAACATTTTATTAGCATTTCACACTATAAACAACACAGACTTACAACAAGAGCAATTCAGTTTTTTAAAAATGAACAAAAAATGACCAAAAACATTCCAGAGAGCAAAGTTCTGTAGACCTTTTACAGCTGCACAGCCCCTCCATCTGGTACACTGATCATCAGCAGGACTGAGAGCAAGTCCAGAGTGAACTGTGCTTTACGCTTCAAGCAGAGACGTTTAGAGCAGCAACAACGCACCAACGCCAAACGTGCAGGTGTGTCAAACCGTACAGCTTACTTCTTGCTGACGTCAGCAGCAGCAGTAGCAGTCCCGAGCACACGTAAGGACAAAAGAGAGCCTGCAGCTTCAATGGAAACCTCTGAGAACTCTTAAGTTGTTGGTGCTTTTTAGAATGAAGCTAAATCTTAACAGACCAAGTGTCCTTAAAGAACTCATCTGATGTCAGACAAAAAAAACACAATTTCATTTGAAACATTAAGTAAAATGTAAAATTACTGGGTCAAAGGGGGGTGGGGGGTGGAGGGGCATTAATCACTTCCAAACTATATATCTGCTTTCATTTTCATTGACAAGTTCCTAATTTGATACCCTTTCCATTTGAGCTACATAAATTATTAAAACTTTTTCTAAAAACAAATTTGCTTGATTACAACTTTAGTCACATCCAAAGAATTAAAGTAAGACAATCTGAATTTACAACATGGAACAGCAGCTAATTGTCTGAAATCATTTTGATTACTTTATTATTCAAAAAGAGCACTTCAGCCCACATCAAAGGTGGTGCAGCATACATGTCCCAGAATGCACCGCCCGCATCAATCCTGGCAGGAAGTTACGCCAAAACACACCAGAAAATCCGGTCAATTTTCAAAATATAACCAATTTTTCACAGTAAACAGATTGTAGAGATGAAAATAAAAACAAAAACAAACAGAATGAGACTCACACACACATCGTGGGGGGTATACAGCTTTAGTTATCCGATGATGACAAAAAAAAAAGCTCTAAACAACCACAGCTGAGCAGTAGCGTCTGTCAGCCGTCGCAGAAAAATACGTGTCTGTTGTGAACTGAAGGTTAAGCGGATACCGCCCGCACACCGCCTCACAGCGCGTCTGCGTCCGGTATGAACAGGCGACTGGTGTTTAGCAAGCCTGTATCAGAAATTCTTCAACTAAAACGTTTTCAGCTAAACTGGTAGTTTTTCCCAAACATGTGCTGCATTTCCTGTGGGGGTCCCCAAACTACGGCCCGCGGGCCGGATCAGGGTTCTCCACATTTGGCCCGGCCTCCCACATACTTTCAGAAAGAAGAACCACATAAAACTTGACTTTCTAGGCTATTTTGGGTTTAGCTAATATTTAAGCTACATGCTAGCTGTTTTGGCTGATTTAGACTTTTTTTTTAAGGCTAAATTTAGAGTCTGGCTAATATTTTAGCCTTATGCTAGGTGTAATGACTAACCTAAAAATATTTGCACTTTTTTAGGCTAATTTGGCATTTAGCTCATATTTCAGCTACATGCTAGCCGTTTTGGCTAATTTTTGCTTTTTTTTTAAATTCTGTTAGGCTATTTTGGAGTTTAGCTAATATTTCTGCTACATCTCGCTGTCTTGGCTAATTTAGAATTTTTTTTCCCAATTTTTAGGTTAATTTGGCATTTCGGTAATATTGTAGCGTTATCAGCTTCAGCGTTTTCAGCTATTAGCTTCAGCCATGTCAGCTATCAACCTTAGCATTTTCATCAATAAATTTCAGCGTTTTTGGCTTTCAATTTCAGTATCTTCAGCTATTAGCACTAGCACCTTTAGCAGCCACATTCAGCTTACAGAATTTACACTAGCATTATCACAAGTAATGCTACATATCTAGTTTTTAAAAGTTTTGGTATTATTATTTACATGAAGATTTGGTTATGTGTGGCTTTCTGGCAACCGTAAATGTTCACATTTAGGCTGTGATTGTTACACTCTTCCAACCACGGCCCCACATCATAGATGATAACAGTTCTGCGACCCTCAAAAGAAAAAGTTTGGAGACACCTGCCTCAGAATATTACGTGGGTGGATTTTGGTGGATTCTGAGACTCTTGGGGCTCTGTCATTCACCAGGAAGGCAACCATCTGCCCTGACTGGTAAAGTTAAACACATCCAGGTAACTTTTGTGTCAAACTCCCAATCTCACCCCACATGTCAAATTCTGAATTACATAATTATAATGATCCTCAGCAGACCAAATCTGCCTGATTGATTTCTTGGTTTGGGTGTTTGTGTGCCAGAGCTCCTTACCTGGTATGGTTGGCAGGCTGAATGCTCAGACAGGAAGTCCAGTTTTCGATCCAACAAGAATTCCACCGCCGTTACTGACGACAGCAGGTTCTTCCCCACCACCGGCTTGAACGCCTGCAAACAAACCAAATATGGCCACCAGTTAGAATGAATCTATTTACACAAGAATTACAGCACAAACACCATATCAGCATTGGAGGAAGAGCTTCACTTTTCACAAACAACACCACAAACTAATTCCATTCTGTGGTTGTTGCTGATAACAAACCAAATGTCCAAAAAATCAAGACAATAGTTCAAAGAAAGAGCAAAAATGAAGGAGAGGAGGAAAAATGACAGCGCTAACCAGAGGATTACAGGAAGGAAAGGCTGCAGCGGAGCCATGATGAATCGAGGAGAGCGGGAATGGAGGAAAAAGGGAGGAGGATACAGAGGAAGAGCTTCAGAGCTCTGGAGCCATGAATAAATTAATGAGTAGGAGAAGTCTGACAGTTCAAACGCAGAAAACTCTGCTTTGATGTTCCCTTTTGCCACTTGGGCAAACAGCCTGTGTGAGTGTGTCAGCCTGACGCCTGAGCTCAGCTGCTGCTGCACCAACACAGGGAAGGAGGCTGCAGCTGCACACTCCTTTACTCATCGCACAAAACACCCATTTGACCATGTCCACTGAATTCCCCATCTCCTTATTTTTTACTTACTTTACCATTACTTTAAACAAACGTTTCTTCCAATGGAAGCTGAGAAAAAACCCAATTAGCAAACGAACTCTGTAGAGTCCATGTAAGAGGTGCAGGTTTCAACACAGACCTGCAATCGAAAGTTTATTTAAACTATTTTCTGATTGATTAAGCTTGTATTACATATACTTAATGCTCAAATTGACATTTTCTTCCTTCATAAACAGTGAGGTCTCATTCTACATTTGACGGCAGAATGGTAGTGAGCAGCAGTGGGCTGGAACAGTATGCAGCACCAAAGGAAAGCATTTGGTAACTGATAAAACCAACACAACCGTGAAATGTGGAGTTAAAAAAAAACAGTTGTTACAATCTATAGTAACAGATTCTAGAAAAAAAAATAAAAATAAGAAAGTTTTTTTGTGCCCTCAATGAATGTGAAGCTTTATTATCAAGTCAAAGTTGGGAACATGAACATGAATGATGCTGATGGTTTCTTTTCTTCTATGATATCTTGAATGGGAACGGAGGAAACAGAGAAACATCCAGATGTTACAGCAACCACCCAATCAATATCTTTATTGAGACATATACGTCCTTCCACAACACAGCACTAATCCACACATTTCATCCATTATAAAAGTATGATGAAGAGTCCAACCCAAAATTCAGGGAAGAAAAACAGGATCGGGAAACTCCCGAAACTCTGGCCCATGCATGTTTCCAGATGTGCTTGTAGTCAAGGAAAGGAAAAAAAAAAAAAAAGGAAAAGGATGGGGGGGGTTAGCTGATACTTTCTAGAATGTTGCTCCCACTTTAACATTTGATAGGAGTGTAAATGTTTTATTGGGGATTAAAATCCGGTTTAGAATCCTTTTGAAATATTTATTGTCTGGTTTTGGGGCTTACTGATGTTTGCTTCATAATTGAGACACGATGAAGAACTCGACCAGTACTTGAGAGCCGAGTGTCAAGCAGGGATGTCCCATTTTTAGAGTCTTTGGTATGACTTGGCTGGGATTTGAACTCACAACTAAGAGTTTCAGGGCGGACACTGAGCTGGTCCAAACAGATAGAACTGAACTGGCATCTTATCACTGCAGCTGATGGTAGGCCTCAGTCATCATGCTGAACTGAAGCGCTGAGACTTAATAGCATTTTAATGTAAAAGAGGAGGATTATTATGTTTATTAAATTTGTGACTGATATTTCATTTTTTATTTTAATGCACTATTACTTCAAACGTAGAAGTTCAACTTCAAACAGTTTGTGTTGTAAAGAATATAAATCTGAGATGCACCGACATAAAGTAGCTCTAAAGCACACGTGTCAGAGTCGAGGCCCGGGGGCCGGGGGCCGGATCCGGACTAAAGCTGAAGATGCAGTAGAAAGAGATGCATGTTTAAAACCTCAGAGCATCCTGGAGCGAGTGTGACCACAGGCAATAGAATGAGATGCCCACAGATTCACTGTGGCAGAGGCTGAAGGCAAAGCACAGATACCCCTCCAGCAGGCAGAAGTAGACAATACCAACATTTAGACCATCACCATCCTAATGAGGAGAAAGACCTGCAGCCATGGAGAAGACGAGGATGATAAAGAAGCATTCAAGACCTTTAGACACATTTACCGGTAGTTTAAATATTGGTAGTAAAAACATAAAGCAGAGTATAGCAGCCATAATCCTTAAAACTCATCCAAACACGTCTGCAGCTCACCAAGCTCCTTCAGTTATCAGCAAAGTCCCCGAGATGAGAGGAGAGATTTCTACTGGCTTTAAATTGTAGTTCATTACTGCAGATGTAGAACTGTCCACACACAGCATCAGCGTGACATGCTTCAGCCAATTACAAAAAAAACAAACGAGCCAACAGTGAACCAAACAAAACCATCACACTTTAGCAGCTGTGAAATATAAACGCTTTATCATTATATCAGCCCAGGACTATGACATGGTCTTCAATAGTTTATAATGCACAGCGTCTGAAAGTAAAGATCCCTCATCTGATCCTCCTGGCTCTGGATTCACAGCTGCAGTCCAAACCCATGTGCCAGTTAACCACAGGCCAGGCACCTGACACCATCCAGACTGAGAATCTAAATATTCAGCACTGAGTGCTGTCCTTTTATAGAGGAAAGTAATCAGAAGGAAGAGTTTAATCCTCAGACTGCAGTCTTCAGGAATATAGAAAGGAAATTGTGTTCCACTAAATGAAAAGATTCTTAATCTGGAGAGCTATGTGGTAAAACCTTTAAACTTGACGTTCTATTACTTGTCATTATCAAAAGAGAAGAAAAGTAATCTCGGCTTTCTTGCAGCGCTGCAGTATGGCTGAGCAGGAGTTCCATTTCCATCAGAATCAGAATCCATTTATTTACCATTTGTAATAGTTAAATCACATTGGAATAACAACCGCAGGGCTCCCCACACAGACAACACAAACACACAAAGACACAGATTAAAAGCATAAATAGATCAATTAGAAGCACTTGATAAGACCAATTATTTAAAAAGCATATAAAAGTAGATAAATTAGTTGGTTGTTCAGCCAACCGCAGCAGTTAAAGACCACACACATTTAAAGCACTCTCCATCCCACCGCCAATTCTTTTATTTGCTTCATTTAAAAACCTCACAGCCTGAGGAAAACAACTTCTGGCATGACGTGATGTTGTACATTTAATGGTGCGATATCTTCTGCCAGATACTAGAAGGACAAACATCCCAGTGGCAGGATGACCAGAGAGATCCTCGGTGATCCGAGTTGCACTAGTTAAGAGTCTGGATTTGTAAATAGTTTCCAAGACTGGAAGGTTGCATCCAATAGTCCTGCTGGCAGAGCGAACCACGATGCTTAGAGATGTTTTGCCTTTCACAGTGAGATTACCAAACCACACAGTGATGGAACTGGTGAGAAGACTCTCAATGCAACATCAGTAAAAATGTAAAAGAATGGTTCTGTTCTGAGTGAATTCCCGTAGACGCTGGTGAGCTTTCTTAACAACGCTGTTGGTGTTTGAATGCCAGCTGAGGTCATTGGAGAGGGTCACTCCCAAAAATTCACTTTTTCAACAATTTGTAACTCTGAGTTACGAATGACAACAGGTAGTTTGTTCCTGCTTCTACTTGTACTCTATAATGCGATTCGTCGTTGGAGCTGATCAGACCGATGAAAGTGGTGTCATCAGCGTATTTAATAAGCATGATTTTAGAAGACGTTCAACACAGTCAGAGGTATACAAGGTAAAAAGCAGAGGACTTAAATACAACCCTGTGGGGCACCAGTACTCACAAAAAGTTCATCAGAAACACAAGCATTGATTTGAACTTTCTGTGGTCTGCTGGTTAGAAAGTTTAAAACCCATTTACAAATGGAATCATCAAGACCGAGAGATTTTATTTTGTGAATGAGCTTCACAGGAATAAGAGTTAAAAGCCAAACTATAATCTATAAAAGGCATTCTTGCACAGGATTTACCTTTAAGTGTTCATGTGCAGAATTCAGAGCAACAGAGATAACATCTTCTACACTCCTGTTTGGTCTGTATGCAAACTGAAGAGGGTCAACAGACACTGAGATCAGGTTTTTGATCCAGTCTAACAGCAGATGCTCAAAGCTTTTCATTATAACAGAAGTTAAAGCCACTGGGTGATAGTGGCATGCTGCAGGTGTCTTCTCAGGCACTGGAATTATGAAGGACTTCTTAAAACTATGTGGGACAGTGCATGAACTCAGTGACATGTTGAACAGGTGAGTAAGAACAGGAGCAAGTTGTTCTGAACACAGTTTGAGAACATGAGGAGGAATACCATCAGGACCAGGTGCGTCCTTCACTTGGGTCATGGACAACACTGTCTTCACATCCTCTTCAGTAACAGTGAAACTGTTCTGTTCATTGCAGAGAAGGAAAAGTAAAAGCATCATCATCATTATTTCCAGTATAAAACCTACAGTAGAACTGATTAAGTCAGTTTAGCAGTGAGTAGTCATTAACAGTAAAATTTCCTCCTCTAGTTTTCCAGGAGGTTCTACTGTTCAGTCCTCTCCACATGCGCTGTGGGTTGTCCTCCTTGAAGTGACTCTATTTTGTTTCCATAGGACAGTTTTGCAGCTTTGATAGAGCGACCCAGTGAGTATCTGTCCTGCTTGTAAACAGCAGCATCGCCGGCATGAAAAGCAGCAGCTCGTTCCTTTACTTTCATTCTTACATCAGAATTCATCCAAGGTTTTTGGCTGAGATATTTCCGAATAGTCTTCTGTGAGACACAGCAGTCAATACAAAAATGTATATAACCAGTCACTGCTTCACAGTATTCATTAATGTCTTCTGACTGGAAGACGGACCAATCTGTAGCATCAAAACAACCAAACAAGCTTGTAACCGAGTTATCCATCCCATGACAAATGTGGATGAAGGTTGACAGGATTTCATCTATGCCATGGAAACCAGTGAGAATCAAAAATGAAAATGAGAGGGAAAAAAGTTCAGCGTGTTGTTTTGAGGGGTCCAGCTGACCCCACTCCTAACATTAACATACCTAGGATAGCATAAGGGTTAATGGAGGCTGCTGCAAAGCTTCACTTTAAATCACGTGTGTCCAACTCAAGGCCTGGGGGCCGGATCTGGCCCCTGGGTAATTCTATCCGGCCCTCTAGATCATTTTATTTTACTGTTATTTATGGACAGATGTTATCGTGTTTATTTTTTTACTTGAATAATTTGAAAAAAGATTGTTTATGGAGAGTAAGTAAAGTGTATTTTATGGAGAGTAAAGTGTGCTAGCTTTGGCATTTATTAAGATTTTTTAGGCTGTTTTGGAGTTTAATATTTCAGCTACAAGCTAGCTGTTTTGGCTTACCTAAATTTTGGCATTTAGGTAATATTTTAGCTGGGTCTCTGCTTCAGCGTTTTCAGATATCAACTTCAACGTTTTCAGCTAACAGCTTCAGCATCTCCAGCTATCAGCGTTTTCAGCTGCCAAATTCAGCTATCAGCGTTCACACTAGCATTATCGCAGGTAATGCTATATATCTAGTTCATAATTATGTTAAAAAGTTAAGTTTTAAAAGTTTGTAAAGTTTAGTTTACAGTATTGAATAAATGTTTATCCTGTCAACAGCCCTGCTTTAAATCATTATTTCTCATCCAGAAATGATGTTAAGATTCTCCCAAACTTTTGCAAATCCGCTGCGACGACCCCATCAGAAATATTGTATCTGAACATTCAACTTGTTTCTGTAGAATGACAGAGAGATCAGAGCTGTACTTCAACCATGAACTGGAATGATTCATTTACCACTGACTGATACATTGTGAGGACAGACGGAGATTAAATGCAGAAATGAGAGAAATCCACCGTATTTGAATCACAAAGTTCTCACCAAAAGCAGACTAGAATAAAAAGAACAGAATCACAGGAGACATTAAATGAGACACGTTTCCAAAAAGTGTCTCTAAAGAATAGAGAACTCCTCATTCTCAGATTTTCTTTCAGCTGCATTTTTGTCTAAAAATGAATATATAAATATAAAAAACAGTCAAAAACAGTGCATCAGCCAGTAAAACACATGAGCGGCAACATGTCAACACAAAAAAATAGACTCCACAGAGAGGAATGCAACCTCAAATTGTCCAAAGAAAGCTGTTGAAACAGTCATGTATGCTAACAGTAATAATAAAAGATTCCTTAATAATCTAGTTAGGAGACATTAACAAGAATCATTGTGTTTACAGGACTAAGGCATAAATTGGCATTTGTCTTAGTATTGTCTATAAGTGTTTGTAAGACATCTAAAAAACACTGTCTTTATTAGCAAACAGAATTTTAGGTTAAACTTTTTATCTCGATAATGTTGAATGTGGTCAGTTTGAAAGGGTTTCAGCCATAAAGTCAATAAGACTGGATTTTTGTTAAATAAAAACAGAAAAATGAGACATTAGAAATGACCAATCTCTAAATATTCAAGGAGTTTTAGGCTTTACAGGTTTGACTTCTACAAGCTATTCCAGAGCTTTGTCAGAAGTATAATTAAAATAAAAATCATGTTTAATGTTAACTTCAGAAAAAACAGTAATAAAAAAGTTCAAGTGTTTCATATTAAATGTCAAAAGTGGCTAAATATATATAGGTAAAAGTTATGTGTAGAGACATAACAGATGAGCAGATATAGTTGATAGATGGATGAGGTGTCAGGTGTTCAGAAGTGATTTTTCTGATAAAAATACAATTATTGATTGGAAAACTAATATTTTGGATCTCCAAATTAAGTGAAACAAAAGGGGAACAGTAACAGGACATTTCTTAAGAAGTGAGTAACTGCAAAAATAGATGACATACAAGTTATACATAGCTCATGCAGAAAGAGGTTATGCAATGATAATGATTTATAATTCAAAGGTATCTAAAGCTGAATGAGGTTGAGGTTTCTTACAGTTTTAGGAGAAATATACGTATTTGTAAAACCCTTTCTAAAACAAATACTTCTATGCAGAGGAATTTGTATTTTGTATGTAGGTGGTGTAATCACTGAAGTTAAGCTACTGTAAAGGTTGAGGTACCTTGTAGGATTACACCATGTTCAAGACGAAAAACAGCAGACAGCTGCTGCAGCGGGTAATTATGCACATTGGAAAAATTTGCTATGCAAATAAATACTGATAAATCAAAAAACTACTGCAGCTAGGAGCATGCTAAAGAGAAAAGAAGAAACAGTGCTGCACGAGAAATAACTGACACAGGCAGTAAAACCATCAGAACTGTGGTTCCTGTGTGACTCTCCGACTGCTTGTAGTAGGTGGGTGTTGTTCTGGAACAGAAGCTGCAGACAGCATTCAACCCTGAAGATCAGAATGAGCGTTTGTCTTCATCAGCACTTTGTTTCATGCATCCGTTCAGAGTTCAGCTTCTACTGATTGTAAAGAAGCTCTGCTGAAGAGAAGGCAGGAGACAGAAAGTAGAGACAACAATCCGAGACGTTACCTTCCCCTCCGAATCCAAGTATCATCAGGCAGCCGCTCAGTACAAACACTCGGCAAAGAACGGTCTGAAGCAGCCACTGCAGGAGGACAAAATATCATCCACTCGGAGAAAAACTCAATCTCTCTCTTCCTTTTTGATGAGAGACGACAGATGGTTAAGAGCAGGAGAGAAAGCAGCACACGAGCTACAAAGCCGACATTTTAACTGCCGCTGACGCGAGGAAGGGAAAAAAAGGGAAAGACCGAGAGGAAGAGAGGGAGGGAGGGAGGCGGTGTTAACAGACACTCACTTCCTCTCAGTCTGACGCTGGCTTCTCTTTCACTCTCTGTCCTGCCTCTCTCCATTCTGTCAACTTCTCTCGTCATCACTCCTGCCTTTCCTGTCTGCTCATCTTAGATTTGTTTACAGTACACCCCCCACCCCCGTCTGACTCTAAATGAAACAAAACAATAATGCAGTCGTGTGATCAGGCTAAAGCTGCTCTACTACAATGGTTCTATGACACATACATCTAAATCAGGAGTGCCAGACTCAATCACACAAGGGACGAAAATCCAAAACACACCTGAGGTCGAGGGCCAAACAGGATAAACATTATTGAACACTCTAAAACTACATTTTTAAAACTTAAAAAAACTGTTACTATTTACAATCATTATAGCATTATTTGCAGTAGTGCTAGTGAGAATGCTGGAAGATGAATTTGTCCGCTGAAGATGCTGAAATTGATAGCTAAAAATGCTGAAGCTGATAGCTAGCTAAAATATTAGCTAAATGTCAAACGAGCCTAAAAAACTACGAAAAAATGTAAAAAACTAAGTTAGCAAAAACAGCTAGCATGTAGCTGAAAATACAGCTAAACTCCAAAAAAGCCAAAAAAAATGAAAAAAGCCTAAAATAGCCAAAACAAATAGAATGTAGCTAAAATATTAGCTTAACTCCTAAATAGCCTAAAAATCTTAGTAAATGGCAAAACAATTGTAAAAGCCAGCAGAATGTCAATCAAAACCATAATTTTTTAACATAATTACGAATAACAAAAAGGCAGGGATATTATTCCAGAATAAATCAACTTAAACCTTAAATAACTTTCAGTATTTTACTCTCCATAAAAACATATTTTTTCAAAATTAATACAAGTTAGAAATAAATGAAAGATAACATCGGGTCTTTAATAAAATAAAACGATCTGGAGGGCCAGATCCGGCCCCCGGGCCTTGCCTTTGATACATGGGATCTACATGTATTTATTACAGTTACTGAGAACCAAATGTCTCGCCTTTAGAACATTTTAGGACATGAGTTATATTGAGCCTTTGCTCTCTTCAAACAGAAACAACCATAAAAAGAACATTCTCACCACTGACAGAAGCAGACCATTATCTTTGGAGTTCAGTAGGTCAAAGTTCAAAACATCCTGATTATGTTATTGTCCACTCAACAAGGCCTAAAAGAAGAGCAGAGGTGAGAGTCTAGGATCAGTGGTGGTGTGCAGCTACAGCTGGTTCTTAAAAGTTCTCCAGGTCTGGAAAATCTATGCAGAGAAAATAGTTCCATCCTAAGTGTTTTTAGACGTTTTTGTATTAATTATTGGGAATCGTAAATGTGGTTCTGTGTGTATTAGGCGACTGGTGTGTACTTTTTACAGATTTGTATGTGTAGTTAGTTTCAAGCTGGTGTAATTTTAAGCTGTGCATTTGTAAATAGCAAGTAGGGCTGTGCCGAAATATCAATATTGTGATCTATCAGGATATTTAGTCCTGAGCTCTGGGAGCTCTAACTGTGTTGAACTGCAGCAGGGTTCACTAAATAGAGATGAGCATTAACATGCAAACTGAGGTCTGCTTGTGTGGTTTGCTCCTCTTTCTCGGCCTTCATCTGATCCCAGTGAACATGAGCGCGTTTCCTCTGAGGAGGAGGAGACGGACAGAAGTAGATCCTCAACAATCAGATATAAACTTAATATTAAAGATCCAGAAAAAGGAAAATAAAAAGTAAGTGTTTATACAGGTGAAGGAATTGATATGAGCTGATCACTACAAAGAAACATTTGTGAGAGCTTTCTTTCTTCCTGCATGTTTTCAAACTAACCATGTAATAAGAACAAACACTATTTGTATTGAGCATTAATTCCCCGTGGCTCTTGCTGGTGTTAAAGGATGTTCTGTTCTTCTCCTGTCCACATTGATCTGCATGGTGGCTGTAGGTTGAGAGCATTCTCTGCATCGGTGCTGTTTAAAGATGCTGTGTGGAAGCGAGGGCTGAACTGCTGAAGATACTCTGGCACTAGACTATAATTATACACACACACATACAATCCACAGGAGGCAGATTAGACTAGCCCAGTTCCATCTGCACAGGAGAACAGACGGGGGGCACCACAGCAGCAGTGTGTGGGGGGGGGAGTAGTATTTTTATTGACCCATTTTATATGAAAACTGCATCTGACTTGCTTCAGGCTACCAACCTCACAACTAAGCTATAGCAGTGTAAATATACAGCACAGATAAAGCATCAGAGGCTGAGTATGAAAATAAACAGAGGCACAATTCATTTGTTATTGATTGAGTTAATGATTTAGAATAAACAGATACATAACATGAGATTTTCTGATGAAAATCCTGTTTTTTTTGTTTTTTAACACATCTGTGTGGCATTTTTCTTATGAAAGAGAACAAATGTAATCATTTCATTTTTATATTTTCGAGCATTTCTCCTTTTAAATTGCTGTCAATCAAAGGGTCTCGAACAGGCTGTGTTTGAATTAACACATGACGAGAGTTTCTGCACACGCATAAACCCTCATCTGGTCCGGCTAGCGTGTCTAGTTCAGGTTCTGGAGAAGAGAACATGCTATCTTCCCATTGACTTTATGAAGCAGCGGTACAGATTTATGCTAGCGAGACACAGCTATCACAATCAGACACGGGACATCAGGGGTATAGCTCCAAAAGCCACGCCCCCTCAGAGGAGATTTTGGAAACAGATGTTTCAGATCAACATGAAAAATGACTTTTTAAGACATTTTGGTTAAAAACTTTATAATCCAAATTAAAACAATACTGAGAATATTTTTTTTAAATAAAAAAGAAAATATTCCGAGAGACTTGAGAGACTGTTTTCTCAGAGAGACGGTGATGAGATTTAGCAGCTGAAACTGTGAAATGGATAAGGAATCTCACAAACATGCAACACACGTTCACCTTCTTGAGGTAAACAACCCCCTAAATAATGTTTGGAGTTGAACGACCTCAGTGTTCAAACAAATCAATCGCTGTGCACGTGCAGAATTCATGTGCCACCACATGTTACCCCCCTTCACATTTAAACTGCACAAATACTCAACCATTAATTAGGTTAACAGTAGACTGAAGACCAACTGCTACTCCAGGAGAAGGGGCACCTGAGGGGGGGGCAGAGAATGCTGACCACCCAAAATCAATTCAATCAACAAAACTGTTTCTGAGACCCTAACCCCCCCCCATCAATCCAGGCAGCATCTGGCCTTACATAAGCTGCAGCTTCTGAGCGTAGACGCAGAAGATGAGTCACCACAGGCCACATGTCACACACAGACGGGAACATTGATTGTAGAGGGCGACCGCAGAAAGCAGGCTGAGTCACGCAGTCAGCCCGTTTGTAGAAAAAAACTGAAGAAAAATAAGGAGGGCGCACAGGAAGACGGCGGCTTGGTAATGCCCTTTCAGGTGAAAATGAAATGACAAACTAAATTACTAGTGATTACTGAAGACTTTCCCAACGTGATGAAACATTGAATATGTCCTCGTGACAGCAGCCTCAAAGATTCCATTTTTATTTTAATTGACGCAATTAATCATGCTGTAGAGTTTCACATTAAGCTCAAGGAAAGCTGTAGAAATACAAGGTTATATTTCTCGCTTATTCTCTGGTCAGATGATTGTTCCTCTATAGTTTACACGTGATGTGACTCAGTCACAAAACATTTTCATGTCTAAACTATGACGCTTAAACACAAACTCTTTAAAAACGCTCTACCTTTAATAGACTGCAGCACGATCAATGTAATTCCAGTAGATATTGAAGGAGAAAAGCCTCGCTTTTCTCCTTCAATATCTACTGGAATTACATTGATCGTCTATCAATTATAAAGTGACAGTAGATCAAAGAACATATCCACAGAGCTCTGCTGCTGAAGGGTTAACAGCATCTAGTTAAAAACACACTCCAAAGAAAATGGTGTTTTTAACATGTTCTCATGATGGAGGACATTTATACGAGTTTAAGATCAAAAACTGTTTTTCTGAGAATCGTTTTTAGTCATATTGTGACAATCAGGAACACAGTTTGAAAACAAAAGCTCAACAAAAGTCTCCTTGCTCTGCTCCATTCTCATGCATCCACTAACAGACAAAGAGATCCATGAACATCTTTGCTTTCTTTTCTGAGCTGGAATCTAAATCAAAACTGTACGGCTGGATAGCTATACTATAACTCGCCTTTCTTTCCAAAAGCTAATGTTAGCTTGGAGTTGTGAGGAGCTGTAAGCTAGCAGAAGAGAGCGTAAACAAGGGAATGCTGGGATATCGATGTAGGGTTACTTTCACAAACTAGAGGTGAATTTCTAATTAACTCTTGTCACTTCATCCACAGAAAACATGACTAAAAACTGCATAGTCTTAACTAAAAGACCCCCACTAAAAATTTGAAATATAGTTGGGCTTTAAACGAGCTCTGCAACCATCTAGCTATAAAAGAAATGTGAAATTAAAACAAAATGTATTGGAACAGTCAAGTCACATTATTTAATCTAATCTTAAAATCCCCCCATGACAATTTTTTAATTAAAAAAATGTCCCCAGTAGTGTTCTAATTATGAAGTTTTTAACCAAAATCCCACATCCTAAATGTCTTAAAAATCCATTTTTCAGGTTGATCTGATGAGCCTCTGTTTCCAAAATCTCCTATGAGGGGCGTGGCTCAAGGTGCTCCGCCCCTGATTATGATGTCCATCAATCTGGGTTCTGATCCAGCCGTATGGTTCTGATCCGGATGTCAGCTCAGATCTTCATGGACAGAACTTCCTCCAAAATCCTGATTCTTTCTCCTTCCAGTTCACCAAAGACTCTTTGATGTTTCTTGACGTTGCTGTGATCAATCCATTCAATCCATTGGTTTCTCAGAGCAGAAAATAATGAAAGCTAACATCCAAATGCTCTTTCATTCATTTACAATCCTTTCCAACTGCGGTCAAACGAGCCGCCGTTCACATTTCCGTGGTCACATCAAGAAGCTCCGTGGAGTCTGTTGGAGATTTTCCAGCGTTCTCAGCCCTGCTACCGTAAGTATTGGATGAAACTCACACCAAAAATCCAGTGATGCTGATTGGAGCACAGAAATGTGAACGGCAGCTCATTTGACTGCAGTCAATGTGAAGATAGCATCTTCTCTTCTCCAGAAGCTGAACTAGACACGCTAGGCGGACCAGATGAGGGTTTAGTGCATGTGCAGCAGAAAGAAGATCATTCAGGAAAAACAGAGTGTGTCCAAGACTGTTGGATTGATTTAAAAGGAGAACTACTCGGAAATGCAAAAACAAAATGTCTTATTACATTCGTTCAAATGTCACATATACATGTTAAAAACTCATAAAACAGAGTTTTCATTGGAGGAGGACTTTAAACCCTCAAAGACAGCAGCAAAACTGTCTTCACCAAACACCAGTCTTATAGGAGACAGGAAACCTGTCGACTCATTTCCTCCACTAACACACGACTTCAGAGAGGAAGTGTCAGGACATGGGAAACAGCATTAAGCAGCAAGAGTCGGTGGTCAGTTGAAGCAAAATCACAGTGGAAAAAGAGACGGAACGAAATGCTGGAGGGTTTGAACAGAGTTTGTTGTAGAGGGAGATAAATACCTGACCTTTGCTTCAAAATGACCACACGTCTTTATCACATGTTTTTCAACCAACCTGCTGTTTAAACCCACAAGCTGAGACAATGACAGAAGCTACAGTTTGTTATGTTTTTTTTTCATATTGTCTGTTTATAATTCAAATGATGGCTTGAGAAATTGCAGATTACATTTTTTTTGTCCAAAAAATAATTTTCTCCGGAAGGCAAGAAACTACAAAAAGTCTATCACGCTAGTCCCATTTAAAAGATTTGTTATGAAAAGCAAAGAAAAGTATGAAAACCAGAAATGTCTGAAACCAAGGTGGCACACACTGATGCTTTTCTGAGGTCAGAGAAGACTCCGTTACATAACAATGTAATAACTACAGAGGCTTGACCTGCCAGCTCGTCTGTGGATGTTTGAATGAGGACCAACAAATCTGTGTCCTTCTATTTTTAGGAGCACCAATCAAAACACGTAAACTCAGACCGGACAGTGGCTTGGTTTTATGTAAGCGGCACACTGCTCATCACCAGACTTTAAACTCTAGTTTACGGGAGCTTTGAAATGTCATCAACGTTACTGTAGCCCGGCTGAGGAACCACAGTAAATGCATTTAGGATGATGAAGATGAGTAATTATGGAGCAACTGGGTTGGTGCTGAGAGATCACTGTAGTACGAGAGCACACTAGAGCTGCCACAAATGATTGTTTTATTAGTCCACTAATCACAGATTATTTTTTCTGATGAGTCGACTGATCGGGTCATGTGCAAACTGGATGTAAAGCATACATCTTAACCATTGTTAACTTTAAACTAACTTAAAGATATATAACATTACCTATGATAATGCTAGTGTGAATGATGTAGGCTGAATTTGGTCGCTGAAGCTGATAGCTGAAAATGCTGGAGCTGATAGCTAGTCAAAAAAATATTAGTTAAATGACAAATTAGCCTAAAAAACAAAAAAAAAACCTAAATTAGCCAAAATAGCTAGCATGCAGCTGAAATATTAGCTAAACTCCAAACTAGCCTAAAAAACCTTAATAAATACCAAAACAGTCCAAAAAGCTAACACAATGTCATCATAACTTTCAACTTTACCTCACTATGACTCCATATAATATAAAGTAACAATTACTTGACTTTTAAATTAGTCATCAGCAGCCCTAAACCACTTTACAGAATGAGTTAGCATGTATCACTCCAGGCTGTACATTAACTAGCAGTTAGTTACTGGTGGACATGTTGGTAAATGATCATTTTGACAGACAAATCTTTAAGGTTTCACTCAAAAATAAATATAAATTGTTCTTGTTCTGCTCCTTGACATCTCCTCTGGCTCTACTGTCCATTCTGTGCAGTGAAACTGCTCCGTGACCTCCATTTACCCCATGCAGCTGCTGCAGAGCATGTGCAGCTTTTGACCAAGGGCCTCTTCACAGCTGTGGTGAACTGAGCCAAAAACACAACAGGGCTCACTGCTCACCATCCCTGTCTGCACTAAAACTCTGCTTTACTGTTGCTGCTCCAGTATGTACACTGGTACAGTATGTGTACTCCTTCAGTCAGCTGTAAGACACGTCACAGCTGCATGGAACTATTAAAATGTGTGGTCCTCTTATGTTGAGTAATGTAGATGCTGCGCTTCAGCTTTTGTCCAAATCCAAACAGCGCCATGGTCTTTGCTCTTTATGGGATGGATAGGTCACTGGTCATGTGACATACTGTTGGGTCACATAAATATTTTGTCCTTGTGAGAGTAAGTCCCAAACTGAATTCTTCCCTTCTCCTTTCCCCTCCATTTGAAGGGGAACTTTAAGTGCAAGTATGTCGAGGAAATGTATTTTTAAGTCCAACCCTCCAAACGGAGGGACACAAAGTCCTCCGCGTCACTCTGAGAAGCGCTTCTCTTCACATGGATGTTCTATGCGGATGTATATTTGAGCACTGGAAGCCTGCGCTAAAGCTAGCAGACCGGCGATTATTGATGACGTCATCGACAGAAGTGACATGAAGGGGGAGGGAGGAGGGAAGAATTCAGATTGGGCCTAAGAACTGATGCTGCGGCGCTAGCAAGTACAGGTAAATGTTCTATGCTCGAAAACAGAACCAGAACATTTCTACATAAAACATTGCCAATTAAAAAAGCTGAATTAATGAGCCTTGAAGAACTAGTTTGGATTTCCAGCAAAATGTAAAGAGTCAGAAAAGATCAATAAAAGAACTAAAACCCTTGTGACTACCAATAGAAACCAATTTCTAGAGTGAAAACAATTATTGAAAAACCTCCATAATGGTTTATGCCAAAAAAAAAAACAAACAGGTAACAAAAACAAACAGGTAACACGAGAATCTTTATTAGTGCTGCCACAAATGATTATTTTAATAGTCAACTATTCACCAATTACTTTTTGCAATTAGTCTACTAATCAGACCATTCATAAACTGGATGTAAAGCATACATCTTAACCATCGTTAGCTTTAAACTAACCAGATATATAGCATTACCTGCAGTAATGCTGGTGTGAATGCTGTAAGCTGAATTTGGCTCTTGAAGATGCTAGTGCTGATAGGTGAAGATGCTGAAATTGATAGCTAAAAATGCAGAAGCTGAAAAAAAAGAAGCTGATAGTTGAAAAGGCTGAAGTGGATAGCCAGCTAAAATATTAGCTAAATTCCAAATTAGCCTAAAAAACTGAAAAAGCTTAAATTAGCCAAAACAGCTAGCATGTAGCTGAAATATTAACTAAACTTTAAAACAGCCTAAATGACCTACATAAATGCCAAAATAGTCCAAAAAGCTAACAGAATGTCATTATAACTTTCATTTTTACTACACTCTGACTTTAAATAATATAAAGTTACAACTAATCGACGACTAAATTAGTCGTCAAGTATTTTAATAGTCGATTAGTCGTCGACTAATTGTGGCAGCCCGACTCTTTACAATCAGAAAAAGTTCCTCGACCACGCTGTATGTCATTGAAACCTCGTTCCCCACAGCTTTGCGTGCAAACAGGATGAACGCGTCTGCTGGAGGCAGCTCCATCTCTGGACCATTAAAATCTAAACCAACTGTGGCTGTGAGGCTCCAGGTCTAAACCTGCCTGTCCTCCTGACAGCACTGCTGGCAGAAGCTGTGAACACATCCACACTTTTCCAGGAAAATCATCATCCCAGCTGCTGAGCTACTTTGACATGAGAGTCAGGAATAACTTCTCTTTAGGATGTTTGTTTTTAAGCGAGGCAATGTGGACTTCTGTGGATGACCTTCGTGACCCAGCTGGACTGTGACCACACCCTCAACCTATCGGTTATGAACCTGTGTCCACAGAGGGTCATAGTTTGCTGCTTTTTTGTTTATTTCAACAAAAGGTGGACAGTGTTGAAGGATTTTAGCGTGGAACCTCAGCAGACAGTTAATGAACAAACTAGAGTGGAAAAAGGTGAGGGACGCCGCTACATTATACATGTATGTGTGGGGGGGGGTTCTTATCTCACGTGTGTACCAGATGGCGCTGTGCACGCTGGTGTTATGCAACCAAAACAGCGATTACACACAAAGTCACGTCATGCGTCGACATGTGGAGGTGTTTCTGACCTGGACCTCACATTCCATTCCTGCCCAGAGAGACCGTTACAATACAAATCAGGGATGTCCCGATCAGAACTTCTGCTCCCTGATCCAATCGGGAGTCATTTTATTTTGACAAAGATATCGGATCTGTTTCGTTTGTAAAATGTTGACAAATATTTCATAGAAATGTATAAACTGATCCAGGTTGGTCACTATTTTTATTTTATTCACCTTTATCTTTTAACATTTAAACAGAGCACTTCTATACACAAGTTAAATAGGGGACAGTCGTGTGAGAAAGTTTGGAATCTAATGTTTGTAAATCCCTTAGAACTAAAATTCTTTTTGATTAATTTGATCCACATTTAGTGGATGTCATTTGAGAAATCTTTGTGACTTCAGAACATTTATGATCACATGTGACTCACACCTCCGATAAATATTAAAACAAGAATGTGATGATGAGTTTCCATGACAACCTCACATCAAAGTGATTGTTGTAAGATAGTCATTTATCTGCGGCTCATCGGTTGATTTATTCTGGTCTGTTTACATCACGCGGCCACAGGCTACGGTGGCTGGTTTGGTCCAATCGTTTCACTCCGAGCACAGAGCCGATTCAGACTTGGGGAAACGAACTGGAATACCCCTCCAAGATGAGCACTCCAGAGGTGGTAGAGTGGTTCCTCATCCCGGACCAGGGTCCGCTTGGGTGTATTCAGACTGAAAACTTGTTCTGGATCATCGGGATAACCAAACTCTGGTCAGTTTTAAGCAAACCAAATGTGTTCTGTCTGAATACACCCTAAGAGCAGAAGTTTGAGGAGTGAAATGTGGATCATAAGATGCATCATAGTCTGCGGTTACCTTTGATCTATACCTTACACTCTCTGAAATAATAGTTATTCTGTGTGAAGCTCACTCCACAGAGGCTGGAGGAAAATTGAGACACCCCTAAAATACTCGAAACAGCCATGACATACTATAATTCTGATCAGGCTTTTATTCCAAATACTTGTGTCAATATAAAAACAGCTCGTTTATTCATTTTGGTAGTTTCTGAGAGATTATTTGGCTGTTTTTCATCTCTGTTTCCCTGAGCCTGGCGTCTCTTTATCAGAAGCAGGACAGCGCCGTTCTCATTAAAATAAACAAACCTGAGATGTTTTCTGTTGACATGTCTTTGAAGGTCATTGTTTGTGTCAAGACAAAAGGCAAGAGACACTTGCTGTAACATTTCAGAGAGTTTGTGAGCCCTGAAGTCCGAGTCTGAATATCTTCTAACCTAACAGAACTGTTGCTAGCCTCCAGCTCAAACTGCTGCTGCTGCATTCTGCTGTGCTTTACCACAGAACATTTATTTGAAATAACAAGCTTGAAATACACAACGCATAAATAAATATTAGATTTTGATCGAGTTTGAAACGGATCACGTGATCAGATCGGGACGTTCTTAATAAAATTGAGATTTTTTTTAAAAACACCAAAGCAGCTGGATGGCAGCAGAGTGTGGACGCAGAGCACACCAGCATCAATTCACACTATGACAAATCACAAAGATAAAGCAATCAGGAGACTCGTAACACTCGTTTGATCAGCTGACAAAATGTTAATTTGGAAGCAGAAGTAACTCAACTCTAAACCTCTGCTCATGTGGTTCACAGTCAAGCGGGCTTCAAGGTCTGCGATTCCCTCCACAAGCTTTGTGTAGCTGAAGCAAAACATCAAGCTGCATAAATGCTGCAGTGCAGAGAAAAGGAAAGATTTGATCCTCTACACAGATTCTGCTCTATAGAAGAGACTAGTGAAGCGTCACTGGTTAACTAAATGTTAATTAGGGGTGTAAAAATTAATCAATTGATTTTTCTACAATCTAACCAGATTCATCTATCTGAGACAAGTTGTTCATAGAACCAAGTCGGTGTATTCCATCATAAAATAAGACGGTAGTGGAAACATGAATAGTAGAAACAAAGAAATAGGAAGTCTGTGACAGGTCTGACAATGATCCTGCAGAGATCCAGAGGGGTTAGATACAATCTGTCACAGCAGCGATGGATAACCAGAAACGAGGAGGAGGAAGATCGTATCGATAGGAAAACTGCAAACAACAGCCAAGATCCCGTACAGGACTTTCAAGATCTTTTGTTGCTAGAAGACAAAAGCTCGACTTAGTCAGCCCAATTCAAATCAATTTATACTGAAAAATAACAGAATAAATCAATAAATCTAATCTATGAATTACTAGCTATTAAAGTAACCGTAGCATTTACATTTTTTAAAGTTCCATCTGTGGTGAACCACTAATTGAGTCAAAAGTTGCTTTTTTTAAAATAACTAAATAAAATTAGTTTTAGAATGGAAAAAGTTAACAAATGAGCTGATATTTAGTTGACTGAATTTATCTCATTATTGCTTCGGCTGATAAACTGAAGAAATAACTACTTTTTGTCCTAAACTTACACTTTAAAGTCCCTCTATGACCATTTTTTGAATCTAAAAAAACTGTTTTTGGTTTTTTTTTAATTATGATTATGAAGTTTTTAACTAAAATCCAACAACCTCAATGCCTTAAAAAGACATTTTTCATGTTGATGTGAAGCCTCTGTTTCTAAAATCTCCTCTGAGGGGGCGGGGCTTTTGGAGCTGTGCAGAAATGCAGAAACAAAATGATTTCTTATTAAACTTGTTCTCTTTGAAAAAAAAGGCTGCACATACATGTTTAAAACTCAAAAACCAGGATTTTCATCGGAGGGGGACTTTAAACCCCTTTTCTAGACCCCATCAGGTCTATTGGGGAACACAAGGTGAAAGCCAAGACAACCAGAACTGGACCAGCCAGACCGGGCCTCAGCCTTGAGCCTGGCTACTCAGAACTGTCTAACAGGGGTCAGCAACGTTTATGACTTGAAGGGTCAATTAAGGAGTGCCATCACCAACTATAATGTGAACTCTGTTGTCGTTCATCTTTCTGCTGATCCTGTCAGGAATCACCACAGTCAATCAGCTTTCACTGATTCACACAGGTGGTTATACACAGAGTTTTACACTGGATGATCTGATACAATCCTGGATTTTAAGCTACAGAGAGATCAATTATGCAGCAGAATGAAGGGTCTTCTCTAAGGATCCTCACTGGATTTTAGCTCATTGTCCTGGGAACTGAAACCAGATCCTACACCAGTCAACTGAGTTATCCAGACACTTCTAACTATAATGTGAACTTTAATGCAAAAAAATACGAAATATTCAATATATCTGGAAAATAATTTAATTCACAAACAGCAGATCAAATAGCTTTTTTTGAACATACTTGCTCAAAATTGTGCTTTCATAATAACATTTAAAAAAAAAGAAATAGTTGCAATAGTATTGCGACTATGTTAGTTTGAAAACCAAAAGTCCTGCATTAGTTGTCATGTGATACTAACATCAATATGATTGGATACGTCAGAACAAAAGTTTCAGAATATTTCTAAGAACTTCACAACTATTTATAAAAAATAAAAACATAAGCAAGTGTTTGTTTTGGCTTTTTTAAATTTAATTTATTTATTTATTGTTAGTTCATTCTGTGATGATGCTTTTATTTCATGTAAAACTAAATATTTTTACTTTTTTGTTAGTTTTTTATTTATAGTGATTTAAATTTCCTGCAACTGAACAACATCGTTCTTCATTTTCACCCTCAGTAAATGCAGTGATGATCAGATGTAATGTTTTTTTTAAATACTTGCTCATATTGACATATAGCAGAACAGAAAGTAAGTCTGAGTAAAATCTGACCTTATTTGTTTATTGTTCAACAAACTGAACTTATCAATCAGTATTTATTTATTAAAATGACTTTATGTGTTGCAGCTCAGAGAGATTTACGATGAAAAACATTAAATATAAAAAAAAGGAGAAAAATTCAAACCAACATCCATTAACTTCTGGAATCTCTTAAACAGCAGCAGATCAACCACAGGTCATCACCACAGAACCCACCAGAACCAGACAGTAACAGGTCCATTACAGCTGTGAGGCTGCATACTGGACCAGAACCGCTCCAACAAGAGGAACCCCGCGAATATAAACACGACTAAACCATCAAAGACCGATACTAAAGATCTCCATGAGGAAACAGAACTTCATTAAAGTCAGAGACGCCAAAAACATGACCATATCAAAAAGCTGTGCATCATAAACTTTAGCTCCACGCTCTTCCCAGTCACGCTCACGTTCCACCCACAGACACGCGCTCGTATCACCACACCCGTCATCTCAACAGTTACAAACACAGGAATTATTACAGCTTCTTTATTTCACCGCTCCATACTCTTTTTTTTCCTACGGCGTGCATTCATTTCAATCACCCGGTCGTGAAGGCTGACACGGAAGGTAATGTGCATTATGTGAAACTATAAAGTTAAAGATGTCAAAACGGGATCCTGCACAGCAATCAGGGACAACAACGAACCCAAAAACCTGCTCAGAGCTCAGACTGAGGAATGTTTGGGTGCAGCGCTGTGTGAGGCAGAGCAGCATCTCTGTCATGTGACTGACTAATCCTATTGAATGTGTCTAGCCTGTAAAAATGAACTAAGCTCTCACCAGAGCCGGCCACTGTATGTGCTTGGCCTTGGTTCCCGGCAGCAGGCCTCCTGCGGCTCCCTCCTTCCTCTTGGCCCAGACCAGCTGGTGCTCCAACAGAAACAGCTGGAAATCCTCATAGACCTTGACCCACTCTCTCTTCTCCCACTCCTGGTCATCAAATTCCACATAGACCTAAATAAAGAGAAAAATGGATTGGTTACTAACATTCCTGTCAAATGAAGTCATGTACCGATTACACACAGAATCAATTCTTACACAGACTTGACCAGCATTTAGGTGAGAATTGTTTTAGAGATGGAGGAAAAACAGGAAGCATGAGGAAGAAAGCAAAAACCAAACGAGAATGTAACAGTATTTGATATGGAAAACTTTTTGATAGAAATTAAGGTTAGAAAAAATGTAAAGTAACAAGCAGAGGGAGGGGAGAGGGATTAAATAAGATTCTGGGAAAAAAAAAGGCTGACATGTGCAAATGTATGCTTAACCACCAATACCAGGGGTGTCAACTCGATCACACAGGGGTCAAAATCCAAAACACAGCTTAGGTCACGGGCCGAACAGGATCAACATTTATTCAACACTCTAAAACTACATTTTTAAAACTTTAAAAATGTAACTTTTTAACATAATTATGAACTACATATATAGTATTACCTGCTATAAAGCTAATGTGAATGCTGTAAGCTGAATTTGGCCACTGAAGATGCTTCAATTGATAGCTGAAATAACTGAAGCTAAGAGCCAGCTAAACTATAAGCTAAATGCCAGATTAGCCTTAAAAACGGAAAAAAAAAAGAAAAAAAAAACTAGGTTAGGCAAAATGTCTCGTGTAGGTGAAATATTAGCTAAACTCGAAAAAAAAATAGCCTAAAAAATCTTAGCAAATGCATAAATAGTCCAAAAAGCTAGCAGAATGACAATTTTTTAAACTTTAAAACCGGAATTTTTAACACAATTATAAATAATAAAAAGGCAGGGATATTATTCCAGAATAAATCAACTTAAACCTTAAATAACTTTCAATAAAAAATATTTTTGTCAAAATTATACTATTATACAAAATTGCATTAAGGCCACTTCATAAGGAAAATTTTCGAGAATAAAGCCATATATTTATGACTTTAAAGGTCATAGGCTAAATTTATGACTTTTAATCTTGTAAATTTAAGATATTTTAATAAAGATTTTAATTTAATTAAGGTCTTTTTTTGTGGCCCTAATGCTCCATCGTACAAGATAACATCAGGCCATAAACAACAATAAAATTAAATGATCTGAAGGGCCGGATAGATCTACCCTGAGGGCCGGTTCCGGCCCCCGGGCCTTGACTTTGACACGTGTGACAGAGAGGAAAAAGCAGGAATATGAGGGATGAGGCGCTGTGCGTTTCCTAGACGAGAACAGTATATTTGGGCTGGAGCTGCCGACAGTCAGACAAACCAGCGGTGAGAGTTAAGGAGGAGAGGTTGCAGAATCTAAACAACAGTTGGTGTAATTTGAAAGGATGACATCATCTGTTTGGAACAGATGATGGAGAGACCATAAGCACAACACCCCGATGTGTTTGTGAAATCTCAGGATATTTCTACCACACCCTTCTGTCAACAACACGTGCGAATGTTTCAGATGTTTGTCAGCTCGTTTGTTTCCTTCATCGACACTGCAGCAGTATGGAGTTCATTTATGTTCATCTTCAGCTTCATGAGAAGCTAACACTTTGTCTCACTGCACAACACTGAGAGGGTCAAAGGTTATCCGTGACCCCGGCAGGACGGTTGCCCCGTGGCTAACCCCTGATGCCTCACATGTACTTTATCCCATTCACAGCAGGTCACTCATGCCCCGGCTTCAAAACATGCACACACCATGACAACAGCAAACAGAACCGCAGTCACAACATTCAGGTCGATCTGGAAGGCCAATCATTTACTTGAAAAGTATCAACTGGACCTGAGCTGTAAACTTTCCATGGGGTTCCAGCGTGAGTCAAGGGAGGATCACATGCTAAAGAGCAGATCTTAAGATTGAACATTTTACACATTCATTCCACTCAGGACTACAGACGAATGACTTATTGAGCAAAACAGTGTTGCTATGGCAACCACTTACAAATGAAAGGAGATGCAAAGCTTTTTTTGTTCAACAGTATAACAATACCTTCTTCATTTTCATAAAACATTCTCCTGACCACAGTAACTCTACCACAACATTCAGCCGTTATACTCTGTTCTCACGCGTGTTGTGAACCAGCAGCTGCAGTTCCTCCATTCATCTCTAGAGGCAGCATTAGCAGTCGAACAAAAATGATCGCGCAATATTGGAGCTAGTGCTGGGCGATATGACGATACAAATTATGTGGGCGACAGAAAAGTGTATATTTCTATCAGTTTAATTTTTTTTTTGATGAACTTTTGTGCCAAAATGTGTTTTCCTACTTAGAAACTTGAAATTGTTGTGCATTTTAAAAATCATTAAAAATCATTTGTGACAACTGAGCTACAAGATACTTGAAAAAAAATTAAGTCAGAGTAAATAATGATAATTTTATCACTTTTTTTTTTTAGAAAATAACTAAGAACATATGTAATTGTTATTTATCTTGATATATTAGAGCTAACAGAAACGATTGCTTTTATAATTGACTAATCACTGATTTTATTTCCCGATTAATCGACTCATCGGGTCATGTATATCAGCTTTAAGCCAACTACAAATAAAGACATTTAAGATGATAGTTAATTCAACTTTTAATGGATCATGCAGTTTCGTTCCTTCACCAAGTTCTGGTATTAAAACAACATTAGTTGTTTTAATACCATTTTCAGGAGTATAAGCTTAATTTTCTTTATAAATCCTCCATAATCAGAAAAATACCACATAGAACATGTTGTATAAAACATACAGGATCGTTAGTACTAATGATTAAAACCCGGTAACTTCACAATCATGTTACAATAGTAAATCATGGATTGTGACCGTCACCATTATCCTATGCATCTCACAGTGCAGATGTCTTATTGTGCAGAATGTGGAATGAATGAAAAAATGTGGCTTTTAGCTTATAAAAACTGTTCCCATTGTTGTAAACACAAAATCAAAAGCTCTTGCTGCAAAGAGTTCTTTTTCTGTTCATCGCTTGCTGCCAGCCAATCCAGACGTGTGCTCTCTTGCTGCCAAACCTGCACATGCATGAAGCACGGTTCCCTCTTTCCCATGCTTCCCAGTCTCATCTTCATTCTCCCTCCCCCACCGCTCTCAGCAGAGGCAGAGATGGAGGGATCAACGAGTGCATGCCTCCTCATTCAGCCTCCCATCCTCCTCCCGCCACAATGCCCGTCCGGAGTCCTCTGAGTGATCACTCCCAGCCAGCAGAGCCTGAAGTCAAGCAACCTCGCTCTCCCCTTTGTCTGCAGTTGCTGCAGTCCATCCACAAATCACCGCTCCATCCGAGCCACCTGAATGAAGCCGCTCGGCTCCACCCAGAGAAACTTTCATTCCCAAAGATTCATTTATCTGCAGCAAAACGAGGGATCCAGGACAACCAACACCCAAATCAAACCCTGGACCAGCACAGATCCATCTCCATGTTTGATTCTGAACCGCTCAGGCCGGTCTCCACTGTGAAGATCAGTAAAGTTCATTCGCATTACATTGCAGGTGTTTATTAATTCCACATTTTTATTGGTTAGTACATATTGTTATTTCAAAAGGCAATTGCTAATCCTTTTTCTAAAGAAAGACTAAGTCATAACATTCTTCAATCTAACGAGAAAATCTTTTTCCATTTAAAAAGAGGAAATCAAGTCTGTTCTACTATTTAATTACTATTTAATGCCTGTATTTAAAACAATAAGATGGAGCTTTGAACGGGCTAGAACTGAGTTTTCTACACGCGGTCTGTACTCCATAAAACTCTATAGTTGTCCAAGATGGGCGTAAAAAGCCAACTATGATAGTAGTCCAAGTATTAAAAAGCCATTTTCTGACCATAATTATCCCAGTTCTCAGAATCAGTGAATGCACCGGGACTGAAGTCCATCAACTTTGATTGGTTCTTCATGCTAGCCCCGCCCCATTGTGCCACAATGGGGCCAAAAGTTTTAAAACTGATATTTTCAAATTCGAAAACAAAAAGAGTTGAAAGTGAATAAAAAATTAGAAACTGAAAAAAAACATTTTGAAATCGAAATTTTGAGTTTTGAAACCTAAAAAAACAGAACATTTGAAACTGAAAATAATTAAGTTTATTTAGAATAGCAAAAAGTTTGACATTTTACTTTTTTTTTGGCCAAAAACCAATATTTTTTCGAAATGTTTTATTTGGGTTTCAAATATTTATTGTCCCAAAAGAGCTCCATAGTTATCACCGTACATTGACAACACTGGCGGCCTCGTTGAGGCATCAGCACACCCAGAATTCCAGTCCTTTTTATACGCCAAAAACTTGCACTTCTTGTTTTAGTTTGGTTTTAACAAAGAGAGTAACTGGAGCCAGATCAGTTCACTGGGTAACCACTGGTTGGTTAGTTACAAAAACAATTCAATGTGAAATGGCCACACTTAGCAAGCTTACAAGCCTCAAAAAACATTTTCAGCCAGTAGCTATAATGTATTAATCTCCGTATTTTTATTTTAAATTTGGCATCAACACTGTGCGTCAATGAAGGCGGGGTCTGTTGAATGACCATCAGTACCTCGACTCTAGAACAAGTTTTCGGGGCGTGTTTCAAAACCCACTTCCTGATGCACGTTCTGTAAAACCTGGCTTTGGTCATTTCTGGCTGAAATTGTCTTAAATAATTTAATCCAGACCAGTGTGGACATCCCAGCCTCACTCCTTCTGTGTATGAGGTAATCACTCAAGCAGAGCTGGTCTCACTGAGCTCTTCTGGTTTACGTACAGTCCAAAAACCAACAGACTAAAGAAACGTAATTGTTTCCCAATTACTCACTGAAGTGCTCCATGTGTGTCACTGAAAGATGACACAACAGCAAAATACAGCTAGAAATCACTTTGCAGACAGAGTTCAAGAGTGAGAAGGCAAAGCTGTCTATGTTCTGACAGAGAAGGTCAATGCAGAGTTTTCTAACTTCATGCTCTGCAGCAAATAAAGAACTTCAGCTACGAGAGTCACTACTCTTTACTGAACCTTTCATTTGTAACTTTAATCTTGAGAGTCAGGAACAAAGCTGCTACAGACGAGACAGGATTGGTGTGAATGTTTGTTTTAAAATCAGATTGGTAATAATGTAAGCTTAATAACTGTGTCCGTTTCACAGAGCTCCTTTACTCGATGCTGGTCTGCTCCCACGTGTCAACATTGCTGCTCCTTACATCATGTAATGTGGACCGTCTGCAAGATGTTTTCAAGTACCAGCATACACCTACCAGTAGACAAAACAACTGATAGGCAGATCCATGTCAGAGTCACGGCGTGGCTGCAGTTTCACTCTTCTAAGGAACAGGCTCACATCTTCTGCACATATTTCTATTTGACTGCATTTGTTGTCCCGGAACAACACTGCACACTTCCTACAGACTGTATTGGTAAGAAAAAAGCTTGGAGTCAATGAACTGTGTGAAGTCAGTTCATCTGTCATTTGTAGTAAAGATGTGTTCAGGGTCAGTCACTCCAGACCACGAGAGAGGGAGACATCCCCCCAGCTCTTTTAATAGAGGAAACAGACTGAAGAAATGCAAAAGCTTTAGAGGGTCATACCATGATATTTTCTTCATCCTTTCAGAGTAAACTGTATCCGTACATATGATCATATATTACATTCAGAACACTAAAAAACTAATTATTTATGAAATATGAGTCATTTTTCTGGACCCTTTTAATACCCGCAAGTAAAACAACTCGATCCTTGTTTGGTCCCGCCCATTTCACGACATCATCCTTGAGCCTGCCTTCTCAGCGTGAGTTAACTTTGTAAACAAAACCCCATGACTAAAGATCTCTCCAGTCATTGGCCGGCAGCTGTAGGGGCGTGTCAAAACAGAGGAGAAAGATGGATTCTCTGGCGTCTGAAAATGCTGGCCAGGATTTTCCCCTCTTCAGACTTCTTATTTACAGTTGGAACAACTATTTCTTTTTGGATTAACATGACAGTCAATTCTCTACATTTGTCCGCGGCTCACCGACCGCCTCATTTCTACCTTGTTTACATCATGTGACTGTCGGGTACGGTGGCTGTTTTGGTTCAGTTGTTCCGCTCTTGGTTCATTTCATATTCAGACTGAGGAATCACAGAGCAAACAGAACTTTGGTTTGATTGAAAACGAACCGAGACCACCTCTAAAGATGGGTCAGAGAGCGGTTCTGGTACAGCTGTGGTGCCAAAGGTAGTTATCTCCTGCCAGGATACACATTCTGGTAGGAGATAACTACCTCGGCACCACAGCTCCACGGAGAAAGTGGGTGTGTTCGTTGTAGCCTGGGGGCGGAGCTTGAAGCACTGATTTGTCCTGGAGTAGCGGTTTGCATTGTGCCGACATCAGCACGTTTCCACCCGCTTGTTTTCGTGGGTATGGGAGGGGTCGCAGGTTTTTACAGGATTACTCTTAAATGTATGAATGGATCAAAATACCACTTTTGGGTTCTTAATAGTGAAGAATGAGCAGTAAAATGCACTTAAAACCTCAAAAAGTAGAATTTTCATGGTAGGGTCTGTTTAAAACCATGTATGATGGTGTACATTTTACAATTTGTTGTAACATTTATAAAGAAATGCTGTAATGTATCACACAGGTTAGACTATGGGGCTTCTTTTACTGCACCTTAATACTTTAACCCATCACTGCATAAATGGAAGTTCCTTCCATCGCTCCGGTTGGATGATTTGAACCAGACTCTGGTTCTTGTGGACCTTCAGTTCTGCTACAACTGTGATAGAAAACAAGAACTCACACATTCAGCTACCACTAGAAGGAGGATTATTTAGTCACAGAGTACACACATGCTGCAAATGGATAAAATGCTCATCGAGTCTGTTGCTATAGTAACTAGAAGCAGGAGTGAGCTCTCAGCATAGGTACACACAGACACACATCTGAGACCGAGATAACAAAGGAGACGCTTCAGTTGCATCACTTCTCAGTGTCTAACACTGTTAATGTGGGTTTTTTTCCCCAATCACAGATATTTACATGAATGTACAGCATCATCTTAGACCAATTCTTAAGGTTCAAACAACATGAAAGCCAGCTGGAGTTTTATCATCATGACAGAAGAATGTTAACAAAGACCTCGCTCCACAGTTATTAAAGTCCAAAAACGACTCAAGACAAGACGAACTAGTGACGACAAACGTTTATATTGTTTAAAGACAAATGTATATAGATTTGCTTATGAGAACAGTTAGTCCATAAAACTGTTCCCATCACACAATGAAATGGTGAAAACTTGAAGGAAATCAAAGGTTTAGAATCTCCTTCATCCTGTAGAGACCGTGGTCATCTATAACACTTAATCTCAAATGAAAACCTGTTCAATTGCAGCTAAACTCTGCCTCAATAAATGATAAAAACTATAAAGAAAACAACACTGGGAAGTTTCATCCAGAGTATTATGATCCAATTCTGACCTTTCAAAATCAGCAATCGTATTTTGGCAGCAGATAATCTGCCCATCATCGGTGGAGGAGAAGACGTCTGGATGGCTGCGCCGCAGCTTTGCAGCAGCCAATAGGGATAAGATGTGAGACTGTACAACCAACCAGAGAGAGCAGCTATGTCTGCCTTTAAAAACGGCATGGAAGACTAAAATATAAAAAGAAGCAAAAGAAGAATACAACTGTGCCTCCTATTGATCAAAAATATTCAGACAAAAGATGATAAACTACAGTTTTCCCACTGTTGTGTTCTTGTTTACTCGTCCTTTCACCCATTTAGTGCAACAAGAATCCATAAGCTGGAAAAGTCAGATTCATCTGACAGTAGGTTATCAAATTTAATTAGGTCTGGGAATCACTGGGTATCAAACGATACGATACATGATACATGGCTCACGATATCGGTGATGTCACAAAACTGCAATAATAACTCATAATATATATAGATGAAGACATATTATAAAAGAAAATATATCCCCATTTATTTCCTAGCTCGAATGCAATCATAATAACTTTTTTTGTTTGTTTTTTTTGTTTTTATAAATAAAGTTTGATTGATTTTGTGCAACAAACAATAGACACTTTTGTATTTGACAAGCATCGACACCAACTGAATTAGAATTATCTGTAAAACAGCATTGTGACTACGTGGTGCAAAGTTATGGTAAACCAGGGGTCCCCAAACTTTTTCTTGAGAGGTCCACATGACTGTTTTCTTCTCTGATGTGGAGCCGGGTCGGTTCGTAGGATAACAGAAAAAGTGTAACAATCACAGCTTAAATGTGAACATTTACGGTTTTCCAGAAAGACACACACAGCCAAATCTTCATGGAAATAATAATAACAAAACATTTTAAAAACTAGATATATAACATTACCTGTAATAATGCTAGTGTGAATGCTGTAAGCTGAATGTGGCTGCTTAAGATGCTGAATTTGATAACTAAAAACGCCGAAGCTAATAGATGAAAATGCTAAAGTTCCAGATAAGCCAAAAAAATATATATAATTAGAATGTAGCTAAAAAATTAGCAAAACCTCAAATTAGCCTGAAAAGCAGAATCTACTGGAATGACCGTGTTAACGGTTGTAAAGTTGAAGTATGTTAAAGATTCTGCGTTAAAGCTGCGTACTCAACTGCAGGGTTCATGGATTACCACAAAGTTCTATGCTGAATGTCTTCCTGTTGAAGCCCTGGACTGTGGCTGAACCAGTGAAATTCATATTCCTCCATTCATTTTAGCACCAAATCATTTTTTCCTCCAAAGGCAACGTATGTTTTCACAGCTAAGGTCATCAAAAGGTAAACTCAAAGTGCTTGAAACCTTAAAGAAACCTGAAGTGTGGTTCGACTAGGATAAAAAACAAAAAAGAGGAGCCTAAAATGACCCGAGTGATTCAGCTTCCACAACACACAGACAGACTGAACTCTGTGGGGAGAGTGGGTCTGTTGTGGATGCTCTCTGGGATGGAAGTAATGTGAGGAAGAGGGGCAAAATAAGGGGGCAGACAAGCTGAAGTAATGTCCAATGACAGCATGAAGAGACTTTCCCTCTTCCACAAGGTCAGTCTTCTCCCACAGAGGCGGCACAGCAGATACAAGGTCAGAAGAATAGAGCGCCATGTGAAGATGAACACCACAGTACAGAGGTTTGAAAGGATGGAGATGGAACACACAGAAAACAAGCAAGATGACACCTGATCAAGACGGCAGGACGCAGGAGATTAATGAGTAAATGGGATGTGACTCAGCGGCCCCTTTCTTTTATCCTTCATTATCTCTGCGAGGAAGGAAGTGTTGGGTCTGTGAAATGAATTTACTGGGAGAGTTGGAAGAAACCAAAAAGGGCTGCAGGTTTTTTCTAAACACATTAAAGTCTACCTCTGATGAAAATTCTGTTTTTAGAGTTTTTATCATGTCTGTGTGTCATTTTTCTTCTGAAAGAGAACAAATATAATAAGAAATCATTTAGTTTTTTTTCATTTCTGAGTATTTCTCCTTTTAAATGTCTGTCAATCCAACAGTCTTGGACACACTCTGTTTTTCCTGTATGATCTTCTTTCTGCTGCACATGCACTAAACCCTCATCTGGTCCGGCTAGCGTGTCTAGTTCAGGTTCTGGAGAAGAGAAGATGCTACCTTCACATTGACTGCAGTCAAATGAGCCGCCGTTCACATTTCTGTGGTCCAATCAGCCGTCACTGGATTTTTCATCATTAGTTAAGTCATAACAATAATTATTATTACCATTTAGTAATTACCAATTAGTTAAATTAAAATTAGTTATTAAAGTAATGCACCAACAAGCATGAGTTTATTGGAATTAGCTTCACTAGCTGAGGTTAAACAGATTCACGTTTGTTTTTATAGCTGCCAGCACAGCCTCCACCAGGAGACCCAACCACTGCCATTGGTTTATTCTTCTGTCTGACTTTGCACATGTGCAGTAAGAGTGAACGTCATAATTCTTACAATTTTTCGTTTCGTATTCATCTTTCTTTGACTTTCTTGTAAAGTCACATCGCAATGACAAGAGGAAAAAATTAAGACCTATTCATCTGGAATTTAAAGCAATTTAACACTTTTTATTTTGACAAAATGTGCAATGCTGTTTCCTCTCTTTACTTCACACTTTGGTTCACCCTCCAGTCAGCAGAGAGCCTCAACCCTCAGAGGGACCAAGGTTTGTTTATTTAGTCCACATCAGTTTTAGGTGAGCTTTCACATCTGCTAAAACAGTGGACTAATAAAAACCTGCCAATCTGCAGGCTTCTGATCACAACTACAGACTCGAGCACAAGAAACTCATCGTATGAGTAATGCAACAACCATGACAGAGAACACAGTCAATGAACAAAAGCAGCATCAGGTGATGACCTACACTCACAAAAAATGTACTGCATCCAGACAGTGTTGGGAAATAAGCTACTGTTTCATGTTAATTTATTTTAATGTGACTAAAAACACATTTTTGATTATAAATAAAAAAAATATTTAGTACTTTTTACCTTTTTGAGCATCTTATTTTCAACTGCATTTCGACATCCAGATTTTATATAAACTATTCATGAATAGAATTCATAAACTAATTTCTTTAATCATTCTCAGCAAATAAAATAGGATATCTTAGGATCTAATATTTTGGTCAAGATAAAGTAGTACTGTGCAAAAGGTTTAGGCAAAAGAAAAAGTGCTTTTAAAAGCAAATGTTTTCCAAAAAATAAAAAATGACTGCATTAAAATAAACACAGTGATTCAACAAAAGACAAATATAAATCAAAGTAATACTTGGTCTTTCTACCATTTTACTTTTCAATTCTTATAGATTCACTTGCACAAATATCAGTTCTATGATCAACCATTTCTACCAAACAGCTGGACTGGGGAACCCACTTCTACCGAGGTGAGGTTGTACAAGACTAAGACTGCATTCACACCTGACGCGTTCCGAGCTGCAGGGGCATCAAGTCAGGGACTCGGCTTTGGACGTGCGATGTTCAATTTAATCTTCAAAGAGTTGTAACTAGAGGTGTCACGGATCACAAAACTCACGGTTCGGATCGTGCCACGGTTTTAGGGTCATGGTTCGAATCACTTTTCAGTTCAGTAAAACGTGGAGATACTTCAAATCATGTATTCAATAAGCATATAAAGTACTTCACACACACAATATTTATATATGCAACTTCAAAACATTTGGTCATTGAGGACTATTTATTAAAACAAAACGTCTAGTGTACATTTACATGTCTTAAAAACCAAATCAACCAAAACTGATAGAAAAGTATGATTAAAAAGTGTTGAAAATACCAAATCTATCTGGAGTACCCCAGAAAACATAAATGTTCTCGTCCCACCCCCATAATGTCTGAATTAAATCATAAATAAAACAGTTACAATTATTTTTTGGTACCAATTGTTTTATTTAAATTAACTGTGGAAATATTTAAAATAATAAATATTATCTGTAAAACGTGACACTCCATGGCTTTTCCTGGTGATTTTTGATCTCTTTGGCTTGCCATACAATCGTCCCCTGACGGCAAGCCTGTTACGGAGCAGTGGTTCTCTCCTGTACAGGACAGTTGCTGCTTTTAACTGGGAGATTCTTTGAATCCAGAAATGGAAACATGTACCGATCCTTTAATTCAGCTCATATAATTATATAAACCAGATATCCATCGAGCCACGTCCTTCATTATGAAATTGAGAAAAGCTTTAGACAGAAGCTCCTCCCACACGCAGCAGGAGCTTTAGGTGAACAGACTTTAAGATAAAAATGAAGCAGCTACTTTAGGGTTTGTCAAAACAAAGAGGATTTATATGAATTAGACATGAATTCCATTCGATGTGAACGGACAATTGATTTAAATTATGAGAGCCCGAGGAGTGTGTGCGTGCGGGGGGTGGAGCGGTCCACGGTACACATCGTGTCCCGAACCGTGGCCTCTGATCCGTGATCCGTTACACCCCTAGTTGTAACCCAAAACAAGAAAAAACGTCTCACGCTGACACATGGACAAGGGTCTTCAGGGTCAGCAGCTACTCTGGAATGATGACCAAATATAAAATATTTGTCTGCAGAAATTCTCCAAAATTACTGAAACAGCCGAGTTCCTTCAAAAACTAATCCAGTGTACCTAGAAGACTTGATGCCGTTCTGAAGGTAAAAGGTGGAAACAGCAAATTGTTTGATTTAGATTCATCTTTAGTTCATTCACTACATTGATGAAAATAAGGGATTAAAGTTGATTAAAATGTTGTAGTCAGTCATACATTCGAAGCTTCATCTAAACTCTGCCAAGTAGTGATCCAATGAAAGACAGATAGTAGTAAGAAAAAAAGACAGGTTACTAAAAGTATGACATGGCTGACAGTGGTCTCAATGCATACCAGAAAACCCTGAAATCCTCTCACTGCTTCACTTGAGCTGGAGAACAATGGACATTAGATTTACATATTAAATAGTAAATAAATAAGAACCTTCATGGCCAAAGAGCTGTCAAAGGAAATCAGATTGTTTACCTTAACCAGGCTGGAATTACCAAATAATAAAGAAGTACATGTTCTTTACATTTTAGGATAAAAAACATATTGAAAAACCAGCATATATGGAGAAAAAAGTACATAGAATATTTAATTGCCACTATAGTTTTTCTTGATGTTAATGATTTTCAGAAAAATGTGTGATCAGAAAAAAACAGGAACAAAATCACCAAAAATGAAGGACAAAATGTTAAATATTCAGCTCTAGACACTCTTAGAAAGAAATAAAAAGTGTGTTTTTTAATCTTGTGAATCCTGCTTGGCTCTTCCCTGCATCATGCTGTGTCCCTCTTTTTTCCCTCCATCTCTCCTGATAATACAGCGCTAATAATAGCTGTGTTGCACTGAGACAATCGTTTCTTGGAATCTAGGGCATGTGCTGCAGAGGGTGTACGGGAATATCCCTCCTGTCTTCTCCAGCCTGCATGCCTGCCTTTGCAGTGAGTGCCAATGCTAAATCTGTCCTGTTGACGTTTTATAAATAAGGCCACATTCCAGCAGCACATGCCCAAACCCCGTCTAAAATAGGTTGCTTTGGACGGCAGTATTTTTAGTAATAATTTCTTTAAAGCGGTTTGTTAAAATCAGAAACCTTTAAGCTCATACTATCCTGGTAAAGATGGCTATTTCTTTAGTCAAAAACATGATGAAACACGGTGTTTGGAAAGGCCCCTCGGCCTGGTTATGGTCTTTGTTTCAGTGAGTCTAGAATTACTTTCCTGAACAAGCTGCAGCCAGTCAGGAATAATTCATGACTGCATTTGACCACGAAACAGTCTCGACTTAAGTACCCAGGGGCTGGCAGATGTGTAAAAAAACCTGAATATATAGTCAGTGTGACTTTAAGAGGCACAGCTATTTTTCTTTTCACGTTAAAACTTGTCCACTGTGACAAAGCTGTCTGTGAAAACACAACCACCTAAAATACATTTCCCATTGGAATTCACCGCCATAACAATGGGTGAGATCGCTACGGCACCGTGGGCTTATGATGCTTTTCTTATTTTCATTTAGACAATAACAAATAGTTCAGTTTGATTTTAATTTATTTTTTTGAATGGAGGAAAGCAAGTGGTCAAAGTGGGCAGATGAAAGTAACATTTAAAGCAGCTTTCATCTGGAGGGGAGAACCTCTGAATGATCTGGTGAACCCAGACATGGCGATGGGTTAGAAACCCAAGCAACTCGCTTAACATTTACGGTTTTCCAGAAAGACGACCATAGCCAAATTTAAAATAATTCATTTCTGTTCTCTTCATAGAAAAAAAAAATCATTTTAAAAATTAGATATATAGCATTACCTGCGATAATGTGAATGCTGTAAACTGAATGTGTGAAGATGCTAGTGCTGTTAGCTGAGGATGCTAAAGTTGTTAACTAAAAATGTTGAAGCTGATAGCTGAAAAGCAGAAAACTAGCTAAAATATTAGCAAAATGCTAAATTAGCTTAAAAAATGAAAAAAAAGCTAGTATGTAGCTGAAATATTAGCTATATGCCACATTACCACCAAAAATACTGGTAAAATGTCTAATTTTGACAAAAAAGCTAGCATGTAGCTAAAATATTAGCTAAACTCCAAAATAGCCTAGAAATCCTTAGTAATGGCCTAAACAGTTGAAAAAGCTAGCATGAAAATAGCTGAATATTTCACTGGCTGAAAGAAGTGAAGAGTTGAGAGAGCTGAAAAAACACAGAAAATAAATAATGAAGAAATAAATAAGTGAATCTCTATTAAACCAATAAATATTCTCTCCTCTCCATCATAGTTCAGAATGCAGACGGTGGAATAAAGTCACGTTCTATGTGGTTCTCCATCGCCCTTTCTGATAGTGGGTGGGGGGAGGGGGCCAAATGTGGAGGCGGGCCTGATCCGGCCCAGGAGCCGTAGTTTGGGGACCCCTGCTTTAGATGACAGTTTTCCATCATTCTGACATATTTTGGCATGTTATTCCATGCAAAGGAACACAATTAAATCAAGTTGAGATGAGGATTCATTGATAGTGAGGAACACTGAAGACATCTCCAAACCTAACCTGTGTACGGTCTGAGGAACAGCAGCAGTCGGTGGAGACAGACAAACTCTGATCATCTTCTCACATTCATACGGTTCAATATTTATCAAATGAATTATTCTGAGTAAGCCCAACAGAGTCAAAAAAGATAGAATATTAATATTATCTTATTATAAATCTGTACATTTCATGCTAAATACTGAGAAAACATAGGGGTGTTGTTTTATACTATATTGAATGAGGTTTCTGTCCAGAATGTTTTTAAATCACGATACACAAATTCAGCTTCAGCCAGATATTTAGAACACCACAGAGCAGCTGTGAACATTCAAATACATAAAGAAGAAGGTCATCCTGCCTTTGAGGAGTGAGCTTCACACACAAAATAATGATTTCAGAGAGTGCAAGGTTTAGATCAAGGGTGGGTAATGAGAGCCGCGGACCAACCATGAAACCTTTCAATACTCAACAACCTACAACTCTTAAGCTTTGAGCTCTTATGAATGATATCCTGCTTCTGTGAGATATTCGTCTCATCAATTGTTTTGGTGAAGCATGTACGTAAGGTTGCAGTGACGTCTGGACGGCGGCATAGAAACTCCATTCGGCTCGCCATCCTTTCAAACCAACATCCACTCAAAAGCTTTGGCTATGAAAGCAAACAGAGCTGATTACTTGCAATTACTTTCACGTGACTGGAAAACATTTTCACATGAAATCACTGCCTCCTTTGACTCTTTATTTTGACAGTTTTGTACAATATAGTTGTATACACTTGGGTATTTGTTTGGTGTGGCCACAGGCTGTGTGCTTTACCCAGCCAGGCCTCCCTTACTCCAAGGATCAGAGAAAGTTTTGGAAAATGTGTTCATTTGGTTTTCTATTAGCCAAGCTGTCCTTGTTCCCACTTCCGCACGTGTCATTACAGCAGAACCTCCCAACAGAGCAGCTTCAAAAGCCTTCAGGCTCTCAGCAGTAAAACGCAACCGGAGACGAGGAGCGACAAGTAGAAACAGAATCCTAACCACACTCCTTCCCTGATGCCAGGTTACATAAGAGAAATCAAACCAAAGCAGTGACTCTGCAGGTCTAAGCTATAATCAAAAAAAAAAAAACCTGAGAAAAATAAATGCTCTAGAACACACTTTAAATAAATATTAAAATCAGGGAAACACGTGAAGAAACCCTCAGTTTGAATCGACTTCTTTAGGTCAAAGTAGAATCTTAGGACTTGAATCACGTGTCAAAGTCAAGGCCCGGGAGCCGGATCCGGCCCTCCGGATGATTATATTCGGCCCTCCAGATCAGAGTCATAATAATGTTAAGAAGTTATGGTTTTAAAGTTTTCAAAATAGACATTCTGCTAGCGTTTTTGCACAATTTTGGCATTTACTAAAAAATGTTTAGGCTGTTTTGGAGTTTAGCTAATATTTCAGCTACATGCTAGCTGTTAACTTAGGCTTTTCTTTTAAGGCTGTTTTGGAGTTAGGCTAATATTTACATGCTAGCTGTTTTGGTAAATTAGGCTTAATTCAGTCTTTTAAACTATTTTGAAGTTTAGCTATTTTTTCAGCTACATGCTAGCTGTTTTAGCTATCCTCCTTACAGTTTTTAGGTTACTCTGACATTCAACAAATAATTTAACTGGCTATCAATTTCAGCATCTTCAGCTATCAGCACTAGCATTTCAAAACAGGTAATGCTATATAATTAGTTCAAAATTATGTTACAAAGTTAATTTTAAAGACCTAAAAATGTAGTTTTAGAGTGTTGAATAAATGTTTATCCTGTTCTCTCCTCAACCTCAGCTGTGTTCAGGATTTTGGCCCCTTCTGCGATCGAGTTTGACACCCCTCTGATCCAGTCTTTCTTCTAAGCAGAGCTCCACCCACTGGTTTGGTTTTTGCAGGACATCACAGCCACAGCATTTTCATGTTTTTGCATCTTTCTTCCCCGTTTTACCCTCAGAAGTAAATGCTCGGTTTGGTTCGTGTTAGATGACTCTACCACACAGGAGCTTTCCAGTTTATACCCCACAATGCTTTCATCTAGAACATTGTTCTTCTGTGTGATCTTTTAGTAAAATCAGATTAAATTAATCTGTTAAAAGATGTTTTAAGGTTTAATTCAACTTTTTCTTTTTTATGAACACATTTTGTGTTGGCTTACTTGTTAATTATAAACCCAGTATGGTTTAAATCTAGAAACAACTTAATTACACCTCACCTAAAAGTCAAACCACAAGTCGCTCTGTAACTTACAAGAATAGCTAGTGTTACAGCAAGAATCAAACAGCCTATTTCTGCATAGTTCTAAACAATGTGAGACACTTTTAGAGTGCCGAGCTATTTTTAAAACATTATATGCCAATAAAGATTCCAAATCATCCGGGTAACACCTTGAAATTAAATTATTGCATTTGATTTATTGTCTTCTTGAAAACATTTTGCCACTTGTTCAAGAAGCTTCTTTAAATAATGTTGTGGTTATTGGGGGGGATTTTAAAGCAGCATGGGGCTCTAAATGAGGATCTTTTCATTGAAATAAAAAAAAAAAGAAAAAAAATCATCACCAGGTCAAGTGATCCATGACCCCAGAAAAGGACCTAGAGAACAACACTAAACTCAAGTAACCTCAGTGCATCCGAGCTATGAAAATTATTGGTGGTTTGATGCCGATACACACACGTTATATCAATCTTCAATATCTGCCTATGTTTTCTTTTCTCCTTCCTGCTCTGGCTGGAGTCAGACATTTTCTGCTCCTCCTCCGTCACTCCCAAAGCTCCTCCAACTCAAAGACAAACCTGGAAAACACGTCTGCTAGCTCTGAGCTATTATCTAATCAGAACCGGGGAGCTGCCCTGGGGTTACCAAACCCCTCCACTCAAGTGGGTGAGAATGCGGTCTCATTTGCTAGGCTGGGACATTGCAGCCTTGGTTGCTCGGCCATCGTATCCCCAGTTTTTACCAAAAGCTCCAACCATGTCCTGTACAGATGGACTGAACCGACAGGTTCAGATATACGATCCAGTAACTGCTCCTGGTTTTGGTCGGATACCAATATTGAATTATGGACCAGTGCATCCCTGATGCAAATCTAAGGCAAAAACACTTCAATGTAGTCAGTAAAAGAGTGACATAGCACGAATGAATCCAATTTAGTTTATTTATAAAGCATTAGGTCACAATCAGGTGCAATCAGACATTAAGTTTCCCTGATTACAATTTTTTAAGCCTTGCATCATTGCAATGTGAAGACTAGAAAATCAACAACCATGGAGGTAATCCAGCAGCTCGTCTTTATCTATCTTTATTTTTTGTACATTGTGCATAACAAGAATTTAATCTGCTTGAAAGAATGCTGCGTCTAAGAAAAACACCGCCGTAAAGAGGAAAAAGAATCGCTAGCTTAGCGCTTTACTGGTGCTTTCTAATGTCATCATCACTTTCTGCCAATCAACAGGTGGCAACAGTGGCTCCACCCCAACCGTCCCGTTCTATTTAAATAGATGGGGACCCTCAAGAAGTACAGGTCAGAACGGTTTAATGGGTCCATTTTACAATGGAAACGCTCAAAATACCGGACCGTTCAGTGGTCCATTTCAGCTCAGATCGTTCCAATAACAACAGATAGGCTCATTAGTATGTCCAGAATGTTATTACTAGCACAGAATGTTAGCTTTAATGTGACGCTTGGAGTTTTTATTTTTGCACAAGATTTTAAAGAAAACTGATGATGTTTTATCAGAGTGCTGCCAGCAACACGGTAATGTAGAATACCAGCGACTATCAATGATGTCATCGAGCAGTAACCTCTTATTTGAAGATTTTAGTCATTTGAAGACAGTATTTTTCCATCTCTCTCCACTTCCAATAACAGCAGACAGTCTCATTAGTGGAATAACAGCTTAAAGAGAAGCATTTTCAGTGTAATCCCAGTACTGAGCAGTGGAGTGACAACCTCCTTCCAAATGGACCCGGATGAAGAAGGGCTTCCCGATATGTAAATGGGAAAAGATGTTGGAAGCATCTGGATGAGTCTATTTGTCGTCTCTGGTCATGTCTTACGAACTCTATGCTTGTTTACAAGAGAATAATTGCATTTTAGATTAAAGACAAAAAGTCGCTTTTTCTCCAAATGCACCTACTTTTAGTGCATTTACTGATTGAAGAGAAATCAATACAGAAAAGACCATCAGAGTGGTTCCATCTTTGTTGTGATGAGACACTGGCCATTCAATACTAGTGACTGAACAGTTTTTGATTTTTTCCCCACCCATTGTCTGATTTGTATTCCATCAAATGAGTTATGTTGAAAAAGTATCCCATACATTTCTTATTTCCCTTTGCCGTTTTCTTCCCTCTCCTCCAGACGGATTTACCACCACCCGCCTCCCCTCCCAGAGATGCTTTGAGGTCATCTGGCTCACGTGCCGCCGTCTCCCACTGCAGCATGTGGGCTCAAAATTCCACCATTATCCCACCGTTTCAAATTGCATGTTTCCTGGCTTGGAAAAAAAAAAAAAAAAGACGTGCGCGCGCACAAGCTGCCAGCAGCAGAAGAAGCGCGTGCATTCAAACATGCTGGCTATTTGCTTACACAGACTATTATATACACATACACAAACAGAACTGGCCATTACAAACCAGAGCCCACGATTTAAACAGAAACTAGACTGAGCTGTAAAACAATAATCATACAAGTCTCTCTGCGGGCCCGGATGTTTGCTGTGAATTCACTGCAATTCTTCGGCGTCTGGCTGGTTACTAGCAGTGTGGAGGAAGATTAATGAAACGCTCTTACTCTCCGTCATCCAGAACAGACTCCCCCCTAAAGCAGGACTACAGGTGATTTCACGGTGCTAGTGTCCTTATGTGCATCTGGGTGGGTCTGTTTGTGACCGACTGACAAGCAGACCCAAAACGTATCTGATGAAGTGCTTGTAACAGGACCCCCCCTGCATCCATCCATAATTACGTTAGTACTGAAAGACTGAGAAGATGACACAGAAGAAGAACAGTAAAGAAGTTTCAGTCTCCCTCCAGGATTCCTATAATCTCCACAACAACAAAATAATCTGCATGTAGCTTTGAGCTGAACTCTATCTGCTCACTGTTACTGCTACTTCCTGTGCTGAAGTCTGGAACTGAGTACAGGCTGCTAAGTACAGGCATCAGTTTTCACTAATGATCAATGACTTAAACCTGACAGCATGCCAGTCCAGTGAATGCATGCAGGACCACTTCAGTTCAGTTGTTGGTGTCTTCGATCCATACGAGTATTGATGGTTCACTATCATCCTACCAATCATACGTCAGACTGAGGTTTTAAACTATTCATTCTTCAAACAAAAAGCAAATTTGGGAATTGAACTCCTGACTCCTCTCTCTCCTCTACATTCCTCCCCTACCTCTCTGTCTACCGCCTATTGACCCAAATGTAGGGGGATGTGAAGGTGTAGTGGAGTCCAAAAGTCTTTTCAAGGAGGAGTTGTCGGGACTTGGCGGCTGGCTATCCCTCTGCCGGTGGGGTGATTGCATCACGCTCGAGGAGAAACACTTTTTTGCTTTTTTAAACGTTGGTGTGCTCTGAAGAACAGACTGTTAGCTATAATGTGACACTTGGAGCTTTTATTTTTGCATACGTTTTTAAAGAAAACTTATGCTGTTTTATCAGAGTGCTGCCAGCAACGCAGTAATGTAGAATACCAGCGACTATCAATGATGTCATCAAGTCATTTAGTCATTTGAAGACAGTATTTTTCCATCTCTCTCTACTTGAAGGGATAAGCCCATAGATAAAGCAGTTATTAGGATTCAGCCTATCCCCGACAATCCACTGAAAACAAGTTTTTCCCAAAATCCCAGAAGGCCTTGCCACTAATTCACCCCAATATGAACATCTAACAAGTAAAATGTGAAGGTCTTTCTTGACCTTCTGAGGTTCTCCCATCATTCCCATAGTTTATAGTACCTGTGGGACAAACAGAGGATTGATCCTGCTCTGTTCTGTGCAGATGAACAGATTGTTCTGAAAAATACTGCTTTGTATATTGTGTGTCAATGCAGACAATGTGCAACAGGATGTACACAGCTAGAACCTGGAGGGGATTATCTACATATTTGTGACTCTGATTCAAATTTTCCCCTGAACTGCACTTTTTTCCAGCTCAGGTGAATCTATCATCCACTTACAGACGGCTTAAGGTCAAACCGAATGCAATCAGAGCTCAATCACACCGTTATCATAAGTCCTGGTGCTGTAAGAGATTGGTATGCATGTTCAGTCATTCTAATCCTAGTCAGTTACTATTCAAAACCACGACTGCTGGCAGCCAATGACCATGCAAATCCTTTGGACTGAATCAGTGGCCATTTATTTCCATTTGCAAAAGAGACACACCGTACAGTAAAACTGCTCACCACTTTCAGAAAGGGCTTAAAGGTCAGATTACCAAGTAATGGAAGGAACAGCTGCAGTCTCTCAGTCAGTCTGCGTTTTCCAGCGTAACAATCCCTCAATTATCATGGCAGCAAACAATAGCAGATTGTACAATCTGTGGATGTAGAGATTTCATGACAAGGATAGTAATGGTTGTAGAGACAGCTCCAACACCAGTAAATACCCGTCATTTGACAGAAATTCTGGTTAGCATGTTTTAAAACCTAAACTGTCTCCCGTCGTTAGCTTGGGTTCTGTAGAATTGTATTTAAAAAAGTAAAGACGAGGCTTCCGGTTTGGGAATCGAACATGACGGCAGCATAGAACTGCAGCTCCCGACTTTAAAATAAAAAAAAGCCCCACAAGGCTTAACAGTCAATATCAGATGTTAAAATATTGAAGACATTATCAGGGGCGTTGAATATGAGAAAAGGGAAAACGAAGAAATCGACTTGTGGAGCTGGGTTAGATGTAAAAGAAAGTGACGAGCAAGTTAAGCTAGCATCGGAGCTAGCCGAGGCTGTAGCCACGCCGAAGCAATTAACAGCGGACCGCAGCGAAACTGCTCAAGAGGTGGATAACATGGCAGATTTGGAGATCGTTCTGCAGGAAATAAGAGAGTTCAGAAAAGAAAACGCGGATAATCTTAAAGACCTGAGAGATGAACTCATGAGAACAAACGGGAGAATTGACGAAGCGGAGAGACGCATTGTGGAAACAGAAGAGCGGGTGCAAAGCATGGAGGAAGCAACATGCGAGCTGATAAAGTTTCAGAAGAAACTTGAGGAGAGGCTTGTTGATCAAGAAGGGCGGTCAAGAAGAGAGAACATACGACTTCATGGGGTCAAAGAAGGGGCGGAGGACAACGCTGAGTCAGTGGCTGCTTTTGTGAGTACATTGTTAAGAGAAAAGCTCGACCTGCCATCAACGTTCACAGTCAACATTGAGAGGGCTCACAGAGCGCTGACGTCACGCCCCCCAAATGACTCCCCTCCGAGGTCAATTGTAGTGAAACTGCTCAGCTACAGATGCAAGGAAGAAATTATCAAAAGAGCTTGGGAGAAGAAAGGATTTATGTACGAAGGGAGGAGAGTTTTTGTAGATCATGACTATGCACCTGAAGTCATGAAGAAGAGAAAGGAATATAATGAGGCAAAAAAGATCCTAAGGGAGAAAAAAATCCGATTTCAAACCCCATTCCCGGCCAAGCTTCGTGTCTTCTACGAGAGTGAAACGTGCATCTACAATACAGCAGCAGAGGCGACTAAAGACATGGCAGCGAGAGGATTTCAAGTGAATGTCATCAAACCAACAGAGGATCTGATGGAGAAGATACAGCAAAAGATGTGGAAATCAGCCAGAGGACCAAATAAATCGAGCGAGGCTTCACGAGGATACAAACAGAAGCTGCAGGTCTTCAGAAGAAACCAGGAAGAGGACCAGTGAGGAATAAAGAGCATAACCAACTCCTCCAAGCTGGAAGACACAACTAACATGGGACAATATTGCACATAACCCAGCGCACAGGGAAAAAAAAAAAGAGGTATGGACAACTGAATTTTTTCCTGCTGAACTAGTAGTCGGGACTGTTTCTTTTTTGTTGTTTTTGTTTCTATCTTTTCACCTAATGTGGATAGTGATTAGGGCCAACACAGGCCAGAAGGGCCCCCTGACTGAGATCAGGGGCTGTCCCTGGGAGGTAGGGATGGACTTAGTGAGGGTCAAGTTTCAGACCTCACGGTTGGAAGTCTTTTTTTTCAAATATCTTAAATGTTTTTTCTTTTATTCATGTTCACTGTGTTCATATGTTGTAGCAAATGGGGTGGGAGAAAAAGGAGTTGGGAGGAGAGCTTTGCAATGTACAGTATGGTCGCGCAAAACATACAAAAATAAAGGTAGCTTCATATAATGTAAATGGGATCCTAAATCCAATCAAAAGGAGTAAGATATAAAACAAAATGAAGAAAGAAGGGGTGGGGGTGCTCCTCCTACAGGAGACCCATTTTAATCCATACAGAGCATGGGAAACTGAAGAGAAATGGATTTAATCAGGAATTCTCTGTGTCATATAAATCAGGGCATAGAAGAGGAGCATCCATACTGATATCAAACAAAACATGCTTTGAAGAGGTAAAAACTATCAAAGATAAAGAAGGGAGATATATCCTGGTGACAGGGAGATTGGAGGGAGAACTAGTCACATTGTTCAATGTTTATGCACCCCCAGGGTCGGATTGGGATTTTTTTAAACAGATTTTTGAGGTTTTAGCCTTGGAAGTGGAAGGTATATTGATTTGGGGAGGAGATTTAAATCAGAGATTAAACCCGCAAATGGACTCCTCAGGAAAGGTCCAGCAAAAAAGTAGCACTAGCAAAAAATTTGGTAAAATGATGTCCGAATTGGGAATTTTAGATATCTGGAGGGAACTCAACCCTTCCAAAAAAAATTACACATACTTCTCTGCACCACATTTGGTATACTCGAGGATTGACTATTTCTTTTTATACAGTAGAGATAGATAGATAGATAGATAGTAGAAAACTAGTAGATAGGAGACTGTGAAATTGGAGTAATGGATTTGTCGGACCACTGTCCTCTATACTTGAACATCTGCATTGAAAGTGAAAAAAAACAACGCTGTGGAGACTTAACTCGAATCTCCTCAACGGCTCTATGAAAGAAGAAATTGAGAAAGAGATCTCTGAATATGTGGAACTGAATGACAATGGAGAGGTATCGCCATCTGTATTGTGGGATGCATGTAAAGCCGTAATAAGAGGAAAATTAATATCCAAATCAACACACATGAAAAAGATGAAACAGGCCAAATTTAAAACCTTACAAACAGAACTTGCAAAGTTGGAAAATAAACACAAGAACACAGGTGAAGGCAAAATAAGTGAGGAGATTAAAAAGAAAAGAGCAGAAATAGATGACTTTTATCACAGGAAATTCAGAATAAATTAATCTTTACAAAACAAAGATACTATGAGGCAGGGAATAAATCATCAAAAATGCTAGCATATAAGCTTAAAAAACAACAAGAGAACAGACATGTTTATAAAATCAGAGATCCACAATCAAAGAAAACATATTACAGGACGGAGGAAATTCATAAATGTTTTGAAATGTATTATAAGCAGTTATATGCTCAAATAAAAGATAGTAATGAGTCCTTGATAGATAAAATACTAGAAAAGCTAAACTTACCACAAGTAACAGAGATGCAAAATACAATATTGATAAGTGAAATAACTATAGAGGAAATAAATTCAGCGATTTCTAAACTCAAAAATAACAAAAGCCCCGGAGCGGATGGATATCCATCAGAATGGTATAAGAGTTACAGGAATATATTGACTCCATTACTGCACAAGACGTTCAACTGGATATTGAAAGGCGGTTCCAGAATCTTGGAGGGAAGCAATCATTTCGGTAATCGCAAAGGAGGGAAAGGATAAAACAAACTGCTCAAATTATCGACCAATAAGTGTACTAAATGTAGATCACAGATTATTCACAGCAATTTTAGCAAGACGTATGGAGAAAATTCTTCCGGATATCATAAATTTGGACCAAACGGGATTTATAAAACATAGGCTAACGCATGACAATATTCGCAGGACATTGCATATAATGCAACACATTACAAACAGAAAGACAGAGGCATTGATCATGGGGATGGATGCAGAAAAAGCCTTCGACTCCGTTAGGTGGGAATTTTTGTTTAGGGTTATGAGAAATTTTAATTTTCATGAAAACTGTATCAAAATAATCCAGAATTTATACACAAATCCAACAGCAAGAATTAAAGTCAATGGAAGTTTGTCTAATATGATCAATCTGGAAAGGGGATGTCGGCAGGGATGCTCAGTCAGTCCACTGCTCTTCGCAATTTTTTTGGAGCCATTAAGCCAGTGGATAAAACAAATCAATAACATCAGAGGTATTGTGGTGGCAGGTGTAGAGGAGAAAATAGCACTATTTGCGGATGACATTTTAATTTATTTAGAAAACCCCAATTCATCATTGCCCAAACTTATGACAACCTTTGCAGAGTTTAGTAAAATGTCAGGGTATAGAATTAATATTCAAAAAACTCAGGTCATTGCCTTTAATTATGAACCAAGCCAACATATAAAACAAAACTATAACATTAAATGGGACCAAAGATCAATGAAGTACCTAGGTATCAATTTAACAAAAGAATTGGACAAATTAAAAACCTCAAACTATGAGCAAATAATATCCAACATAAAATCTGATTTGGGGAAATGGAGCTTAATTCCATTTTTAAGTTTAACATTACGGGTTGAGGCAATAAAGATGAACATACTCCCTCGGCTATTGTACTTATTCCAAAACCTCCCTGTGGAAGTGACTGATGTAGAATTTAAAGAATGGGACAAGATGATATCCAGATTTGTTTGGCAAGGTGCAAGACCAAGAATTAGATATAGAACACTACAACTGCCAAAAGAGAAAGGAGGCCTAGCTTTGCCCTGCCTAAAAAGTTACTACCAAGCTGCACAGTTAAAAGTATTGTTGAATTTATGTGATAACAATTTTTTGGCTAAATGGAAAGAAATAGATTTGAGATCAACTGAAGGATTTCCAATACAGGCTTTAATAAGTGATCAAAATTGGAAGAAGATGTTAAAAGATGGGGCAAATCCATGGATTGAAGTATCACTTAAAATCTGGACCAATATAATAAAAAAACACAACTTAACAGGACAGTGTCGGATTTTGAGATGGATTGCATATGATGTCGACTTTATTCCAAACAAATTTGATAAGACATTTAAACAGTGGAAAAATGGGCCAAAGATGCATTGGGAGATTATCAAAAACAAAGTTGTGATGAGTTTTCAGGAATTAAAGGAGTTGTTTGGGTTGAGTAATCAGGATTTTCATAGATATCTACAACTGCGACACTACATTGGACAAGAAATTAAAGGAACAGATTTAGATACATCCCAGCCAGGTTTAATTAAAACAATGATAGAAGCATACAGGTCACAGAAATCCCCAAAAGTAATCTCAAAAATCTATAAAGTTCTAGAAGATATGAAAGATGACACCACAGAGTATATAACAAAGAAATGGGAAAAGGAAGCAAATATTAAAATCTCAACAGATGAATGGGAAGAAATAAACAGAGGTCTATGGAAGACCACAAAGTCAATGTTTTGGAGGGAATATGGGTGGAAGCATGCTATAAGATATTTTGCAACCCCTGCACAAAGAAGACATGGAGATACGGGCTGTTGGAGACTTTGTGGAGAGAATAAAGCAGGTCACTTCCATTTATTTTGGGGATGTCCACTCATAAATCAATACTGGACTGAAATCAAAAGAGGCATGGAAGAAGTCCTGAAAACAAAGCTTCCATTTACTTTTGAAGTTATATACCTGGGAAAGACTGAAAGGGTAAATTTAAAAAGAGGTGATGACTATAAAATTTTGAACATCATGATGCTGGCCAGTAAAAAAGCAATTACCAGAAGATGGCGAAGTGGGTTAGTGCCTAAAATAGAAGAATGGGTTGAGGTGATGTTCACCATCTATAAAATGGAGAAAATGACATCTTTACTCCGGTTGGAAGTTGATAAATTTAACTCATTTGGAAAGGATGGCTATCTTACATTAGACAATCAAGATCTGATTTTGTGTAGGACTGATGTAAAATGGAATGTATGTACTGTGTAAATACAAAAAGACTCTAAAGAGAGACTGATAAAGACTCACACCCCGGTTCAAAGCTACAGTGTTCTTGAATGTTTCACTTTTGTGTTTTTGTTTCTTTCTTTATCATCTTGATTTTTCTCTGAATAACCTATGTTAACACGTATTTTATGTATGGACAAAAGTTTTTTTTTTATTTATTTTTTCATTTTTTCATGCTACTTTTGTAAAACGTTATCTTGTAAAATGTAACATAAGCAAATGTTCTCTGAAAACTTAATAAAAAATAAATGGAAAAAAAAAAAAAAAAAGTAAAGACATCAGACCTATGATCACTGATATATAAAAGCACTCCTAGACGGTAATGACCATGTGAAATGGGGATGCCACGATTAGTCGACTAATCAATGACTAATCAACTGTTAAAATAGTCGATTAGTTGTTACTTTATATCATACAGTCAGAGTGGAGTACAGTTAGAAGTTATTTTTTGTTTTTAGGCCATTTTGGAATTTAGCTAATATTTCAGTTTTGGCTAACTTGGACTTTTTTCAGTTTTTATGCTAATTTGGCATCTAACTAATATTTTAGCTGGCTATCAGCTTCAGCAATTGTTTCTATCAATTTCAGCTTCAGCATCAGCACTATCATCTTCAGCAGTCAAATACATCTTACAGCATTCACACTAGCATTAGCGCAGATTATATATATATATATATATAGTTTTTAGTAAGTTTAAAGCTGATGATGGTCAAGATGTGTGTTTTACATCCACTTTACTCGTGACTCGGTTAGTCGACTAATCGGAAAAAATAACCATTAGTTAGTCGACTATTGAAATGATCATTTGTGGCAGCACTAATGTGAAACAAAACTCAAGATAAATCATGTCTACTGAAGATTTGCAGTTCTTTAGCTCATTTTTTCAGGCAAGTTCTGCACTTTGTGCTATTTCAGCTGGTTGGTTCTGTAAATGTATGCAACATATAAAGCACTCACAAGTAAGCTATGTAAAGAAAACACGACGAGATGGTCTGAACCATAAGGCTGAACGGCAAAAACCGCACAGGGAGAAAGTCGTTAGCTTCCATAATAGAGCCGCTGCTGCTGCTGCTGCTAACGGAGCATTCTGGATAGAACTTCAACGCCTCACAGACTGTAAGTCTGCACCACCACAAACACCTCCACCATCCCGCCTGAGAAGCTACACCACTTCCATGCCAGCTTTGAGACTGCCAAATATCACAAGAAGACCACAAAAATAAAACCCAGAACCACTGTTTGTTCTGTTAGGACCACTGTTTGTTCTGTTTGCTTGTTTTTCTATGCATATGACAACAAATGCTTTAAGCTTTAAATGTTAAATTATTTATGTTTATATCTTCATCTATTCAAAATCAATTTGTTTAGTTACAAAGTTGATTTTTTACCTCAAATTAAACATTTCCTTAAACTCTTAAAATTAAATGTAGACAAAAAATTTTAAAAACAAATACAAGTGAAAGCCTTTTTGTCAGGTAAGATCTATGAAAATGTACAAATATCAACAGTGACTATAAAGTTAAACCTTTGCCTGAAACCCCATTAATTATAAACCCTATAAATAGTCCTTTTAGACAGAAGGGGGGAAATGAAATATGAACCCACGGAATATGACCACGATGTAGAAAGTTCCCATCCATCTTAGCTCATGTGCTGCAAACTGAGCTCATGTTAGGATTCACGTTCTCCCTTTGGCCTCACAGAGGACATTGTCGTCCTCCGACAGTTGTGTGCTTGTCCTGAAAAGTGACGCACATTTACAGCTATCTCGTTCCAGCACTACATCCACCCTACAAAATAAAAGCCACTGCAGCTGTTTGAGTCCAAACTGTTGACTGGTGTTGCAATCACACGAACAGTGTACATAGCATTTCTTTGAGAAGCAGACGGAGTTTTCTGGATCCTGGCCACCAGTCGAGAGTTTTTGGCACCGACTTCACGTGTTAGCTAACCGACAGAAGACGCTCAACACTAATGATTATGAACGGTTGAGTATTAACTCAGGTACTCCAAGTTCAAGTGCATTCAAAACTGAACACACTTTATGTTCAGAGTGCACAAAACTGGACAGAGCTTTTGAATTAGAATGCTTTGACAGCTCTCAAAGTGTGTTTCTGTTGTACTACAAATGAAACTTGGTGATGATAGCTTTGAATTTTGTAGTTTGATTTGTTTTAATCTGACTCAGGGAATGGTGTTTACCGTGAAGACCGATGGATCTCCAGATTTATTCATTGGAAATGGCAAAAAGGGGTAATGAATGAGACATCCCAGGCTGGTGGGTCCCACCATACTGAATGAAAACTATTTTGAGAAACCTCTGACAGAAGCAGTGTTGAATTCCTATTAGCCTGTTGGGTGTTTTTTCCTTTCTAATTGAGGTATGGGCCAGAGCTTGTGTTTCCTGCCAGAAAGCTGACATCACAAGGGAGGAAATGTAATCCCTTCCAAAGAAACAAAGATTCACCCTTTTAGCACCAATGTTAGAATGTCATTTCCATTTTCTTTGGTGCATTAGAAGCAAAACAAAAGTGTGGACTGTGATTAAAGCATTACATTGTAGCAGTGGTTCAGGTACAGGTATTGTATTAAATACTGAGTAGAATCTTAGAAATCTCATCACACCTATGAATGAATTGATTCATTGATGCTCGTTGATTTTTCAGGTAAGTAATTTACTTAGAGGTTAAAACTAAGATTTTTCTTTACATTTCTAAACAGTTCCTTGCAGTATTCCATACATTCTTCTATCCAATACATCAGGAGTGTCAAAATGAATCGCACAGGGAGCAAAAATCTAAAACACACCTTAGGTCGCTGGCCGAACGAGATAAACACACTCTTAAACTACAAATTGTAAACTTTAAAACTGTAACTTTTAACATAATTATGAATTATTAATATATAGCCATACCTAAGATACTGCTAGTGTGAATGCTGAATTTAGCCGCTGAAGATGCTAAAATTGATAGATAAAAATACTGAAGCTGATAGCAGCTAAATTATTATTACTTAAATGCAAAATTAGCCTAAAAAACTATTAAAAAAAGAGGTTAGCCTAGATTAGCCCAAACAGTAGCAGGAATCCTTGTGAAACAACGACAATAAAAAAGGATTCTGATTCAGAAATATTAGCTAAACTCCACAACAGCCAAAAAATTATTAGTCAATGCCAAAATAGTCCAAAAAGCTAGCAAAATTACCATTTTTAACATTTTAAAACTGACTTTTTAACATAATTATGAATAATAAAAAGGCAGGAATATTATTCCAGAATAAATCAACTTAAACCTTAAACAACTTTCATTATGTTGCCCTCCGTAAAAATATATTTTGTCAAAATTATTCAAGTTAGAAATAGGCGTTATAACATTGGGCCATTATTAACAATAAAATAAAATGATCTGGAGGGCCGGATAGAATTACCTGGAAGGTTGGAACCGGCAACACTCGTTTGTCTAATTTAGACTTTTTTGTTTTACGTTCTTTAGACTGTTTTGTAGTTAGAATAATATTTACAATTTAGCTGATTCAGGTTTTTTTTTAAATGACATTTTGAAGTTTAGGTATTTTTCAGCTACATGCTACCTTTTTTGGCTGACCGTGGGTTTTTTGCTTTTAGTTTTTTAGGCTAATATTTTATCTGGTTGTCAGCTTCAGCGTTTTCAGCGATTAATTGAAGCATCTTCAGCAGCCAGATTCAGTTTACAGCATTCACACTAGCATTATCACAGGTAGTGCTATAAATCTAGTTCATAATTATGTTAAAAAATTACAGTTTTAAAGTTTTACAAAGTTAGATTTAGAGTGTTGAATAAATGTTTATCCTGTTTGACCTGCGACCTAAGGTGTGATTTGGATTTTGGCCCCTCGTGTGATTGAGTTTGACACCCCCGACCGAGAATAATAGTAAATCTATCTGTCATTTTCCATTTTAAAACAGAAATTTGCTTAGTAATGAAAACCGTTCACCCCATTAATGATCAAAATAAACTAATAAGAAAATGTTTTTGCTTAAAAAGCAAGTAATAGATTTTAAAGAATGCAGGTGAGGAGTCAATACTGAAAATGTGATGCGATTGATTGATGTTTCGAACGCCTTTCCAAAACTGTATTGAAGGCTGGATCAATGTATAGATGAGTCATAAACTGGCATCACGGCCCTCTCTCCATTCTCATCGAGATCTCTGGAGGATGTGAAATACTAGAGAAAGGTGACACACTGTCCTCCACAGCCTCAACACAACCTCGGCTGCATTCCTGTACTGCCAAAGTCAGCAGAGCTGCACAAAAATCCTCTGCAAGCTCCTTTCCTGTCTCACAGCGCCCTGCCATCCTTCACTTCACTTCTTCAGGAAAAAGGAAAGAAAACTTGAAATGACAACTGATCTGAACAGATGGTGACAGCGATGGAGAATAACTAACAGGAAAGGTGGGAGAGCGTGTCGCATGGAGAGGGTAAACTTGTGTCCTGCGAGTGTTTGAGGTAGAAATGCTTGTGTGCGAGTCACTGGCAGTGTTACAGACATCTGCTGTGGAGGTCATGTTACAGGCTGTGTGGAACCAATCAATGGAGCCAGCAGCAGAACACCCTCCTCCTTCATGGGCTGCACTGGGACTGGTAATTCACTCTCTCCGTTTCTCTCTAACACACAGCCAGCATTCACAGGCCAAGTGTGCTCGTGCACACGCACACACACACACAGACTCATCATTCATACGACAACTGCTGCAAACACACTCCCACCTTTTGCACAATAGCATACTTTCAAGCCATTACATTTACTATTAAATCCAATTACACAAGCAAGTACCCTCACACAAACAACAAGCGGATGTGCACTTGAAAGCCACCAAGCGAGCGCAGCACGAGCAGACACACGCGTGTGGAGAGAGAACCTTGCCCTACATTCTCAAGGAATAATCTCATGTTACATCTCCACTCTCTGGCCTCTGTGAAAGCTGCATGCGAGTCACTCAGGCCAGCATGGGCAGTCCTGCAGGGACGATGCACAAGGAAAGGTTTCTCACAAGTACAGTCCGTCCACAGCCAGATTATCACGCGTGGTGATGGCACATGTGAAAAACAACCTTTAATGACACCTCTCTCTGTTCTGAGAGCGGCACTCTTGATACATTCTGCCGTCTGAGAGGGACCCCAATCTGTTCCAGATGTTCTGTTTTTGGTGTAAGAGTAACTGAAACTAGCTCTGTTCACATGCACATCACATTCCAAATGAAGAGCTTCATCTGCATGGAGGCAGAATTCTGTTCTGATTCAAACACCAGCAGGGACAGACTATACACCGCATGCATTTCCATCATCCCTAGAAAATGACCATTGCTTTAGATCTTCAAGGCTTCTTTTGAAATATACTTTTCATATTCAAACAGTTGCTTAGTTTCTCTACAGCAGGGGTGTCAACCTCAATCACACACGGGGCCAAAATCCAAAACACAACTCAAGTCACGGGCCGAACAGGATAATCCTTTATTGAACACTAGAACTACATTTGTAAAACTTTACAACTGTAATTTGACATAATTATGAAGTATATATTTAATATTATCTGCAATAATGCTAGTGTGAATTAGAGATGCAATGATACAGTTTGCTCATCGTTCGGTACGTATTGAACTGAGAAAAAAAAAGAAAAAACTGAAATTCTGTTATTCCACAGATTATGATTTCTTTTGAAAACTGAAACAACATAACAAAGAATTCTGATTTTTTTTCACGTGCACAGCTTTTGGCAGTTATTGCAGAATCCCACTTAAATAAAACTCTTGTAAACTTGTAAACAATTGAATCAAATGTAAAAGTTCCTCAGTCCTCAATACTTGTAAACATGAATATAATAAACTCCAACAATCTCATCTGTTCTCTTAAGTCTTGACATTCTGAAGTTCTGCACTCTTTATTTTCCAGTGTGAGAACCGTCATATAATGAACATTTACAGAGATTTAGTTCTGTTATCCAGGAAGTTCAGCTATAGGTGGAGAGTTGTGTTTTTACCAAGACGTCTTCAATTTGTTCACTTGTTCATAAAGTTCAGGTATATATAGATTTTTCTGTGAAATATAGACGTGTTGGTCCCCTATATTATAGATCAACTGTTTTCATTAAAAGACAAAAGTCCTCATTATCAACCAGTGAAAAAAGACTGCAGAGATTTATCAATAAACTCTCTGATGGAGTCAGATATTTTCTGGTGTTTGTCTGAGGTAACACTGGAAGTCTTTAGAAATAAATCTGGGATGTTCTCTTTGTTTTGCCTGCTTAGTTGTTGACTTTTAGACGGTGACGGGGCTGGATGATGATGTCAGAGTTGGCGGTCATGTTGGACATGTGTCTCCAAATTGTACGATATTCACCCAGACCTCCGAACAGGCCAATTGACTGCGCATGATGTGTTCAATGAACTCCGGACATTAGAGGACCCAAACAGACACTCGGTCTTTTGTCATTTTGATACAATCCTCAGCAAAACAAAGCAGTTTTTTAGAATAATGTTGACAGTATTTAATCCATCAATTTTATAAGCATCAGTTCTGGGGTTCAATGTTTTTTTCTGATAACCTGCTTTGTTTAGCCGCTGATGTCCAGAGGTCAGTGAACGCACCATGCAGAAACGCTCGGCAGACCTGAATTCTGTCAATCTGTCGATGTTTGTTCAGGGTTTTGGGGGAAATTAAGGGAGGGGCTGGTGCATGAGACTGAATTAAAACGTTGAGAGAGCATAGATCTACTAATAAATAAAAAATAGACTGAAAACACTCCACAAAAGTTGTTTTTAAACAGGTGAAGTCTCAGTGTCTCTGCAGGAAAAGAGGGAGACGCTTCATTCTTGGTTCTGGATTATCTCGTTATAACAAGAAAACGATGGAAAATTAAAAGTAGGACTGGCTGTTTTCAGCTTCCGTACTAAATATCTAATATCGCATTTGTTTTGTTTCAAACGATCATGATAAAAATGTTCATTTGACCTATCGTCTCCCAAGAGTTGTTGACATGTTTTGCAGCATAATCGGATTTTTAGACTTCCTTTTATCGAACCACCACCTTAAATTCTTTACGTCCCAAACATGTTTTCTGGCAACAAAGACGGCCGTTACATTGGACACAGAAATGAGAACGACTTTCAAACTTTGCCTGAACCACAAAAGCAGCGTTTCTTCCGAATGTTTGTTTTTTTTTTTATAAAGAAAAATACAAAAACATGGGAGTGGATTCCTAGAAATACAGTATAGTAGAAAAATGTGAGGTTTGTGCCTGAGGTTCGTGAGTTAATCGAGCATCTCTAAAGCATTAAAATTAAATCAAAATCCAGCTCCTTCCAAATTCCACATTTGGAAAAACTGCCAGGACAGTCTGTGGACTGATGATTTCCCCTCTAAAGACGTGAGAGCAAAACCAGTGTTCCATTTACACTCACTTGTGCTAAAATTCCAGCTTTCAGTGATCCTGTTTTGGATTACAGTCATAGCTGTTTTCTCAGAGTTTTCAATTTTCCTATTTGCAATAACTTATAAAAATATATGCATGTGGTTACCTTGTAAAGTTATGAGGTAATTTATACCTTTCAAATGTGATGTGATAAACGGGAAGGAGGAAAACTTTTCTTCCTGTTTTTCATGATGGTCGTGTGCCTCCAGATCAGCTGTGACGGTGTGCTGGTGCAATGTCAACACAAACTTTGGACTTCATCACAGCACATGCAGTCAGACACAAATGCACAAACACACGACAACCTGACAGTGCACATTTCAGCATGTATTCTCATGCTCCAAACCATGCTTTCAAATGATTTGACATTAGTTACAAGAAAAGTTCCGTCTTTATTTCCAGCCATCAGTGTGTTAGAGACTCCAAATCTGCTGGCTTTAAATCAAGGAATACACAGTTTAAGGCGAGTCAAAACCTTTTAAAATAAAGTGATCTTTTCTTCAAATGAGAAGTTTGTTTTCTGAGACAACAAAGCCACAGTCCTGCTTCTTTCCACAGTCACCAGTTTTAGGGCCTTGTTTGAATCCACTACTAAACCACGCCTTACAACTCAGCTGTGTGTGTGAAAACAGACTTTATAGCAGGGGTCTCAAACTCAATTCAGTCGGGGGCCGCTGGAGGCAGAGTCTGGGTGAGGCCGGGCCGCATCAGGATTTCCACAAGAAAATCACTGATAAAACATTCCAATGTTCTCAAATATCTTTATTTTTAACACAAAATAGTGAATGAATTAAATTAATTAATTTTAAAAAATGAATTAGAAAATCAATCATTAATAATTAAAATAATAACAATGATCATACAGCAGACACAGACGACTGCAGAAACCACATATTGACTGACTGATCAGTGTTTCTCAAATGGTGGGGCGCGCCCCCCTGGAGGGAATGCAAATAAAAACATGTTTACATTAGTGATGGATACTGTGCATAATCCTACATAGTAAATTAAATATAGCAAAAACAACCTAAAACTCAATTTACAGTGAATCAGTGCAAAAGAACTGAATCTCTGAGAAAAGACCATCACTACTGTGGAGAGAAACAAGGAAAGACTTGTTTTTATTTTGTCTGGAAGTTTTGGAAGTATTCTAAAAAAGAAAGAGAAAAATTAATAAAACTGATTATTTAGAAGTTTTTATTATTATTATAATTATTCTTTAATGATAATAAAAGTATGATGTTTTGAGGAGATATATGTTTAACTTGAGCAAATTAACTGATACTAATATTTGCAGCTGAAGGGGGGGGGTGTCTCAGAGAAAATACCTGAGAAACACTGGACAAGAGAAAACTATTTTTATTCAGTTTCAAATGTCTGTATTTACAGAACCTCCTTCATTTCTGATCTGAGAGCAGCGCGCTCACTGAAAGCTCAATGCAAACGCAGCACACCAGAATTCCTGGCCTCCGTGTCGGGAGCGCGCGTTGCTACGCAAGTTTTTAAATCTGGTCTCAAGCTCTACGCACAAATCGGGCACGCGCTGAGTCTTCAACCCGGTTCAATATTTCACGCACAGTCGCAGCAGCGCTAATGATAAACACCATAGAAGAAGAATCTCCTCTCTATTGCTGCGTGCGTGACCGCGCTGCTCCGGTGATTCTGCTCGCTCGCGGGCATCACTCACGCACGTGGAAGTAGTCAGTCTCTCTCGCGAGGACTTTTTCTTTTCGTGGAGGAGGAAAAAGCGCTCGCGAGGGTCAGATTTGTCCGCGCGGAATATTTGATGCGTGCGCGGATTGTCGCGCGGCGTCAGGAACACGCTTTTTGACAAGCGGCAGGCTGTGTGTCACGTGAGGAAAGAGGAGCGGGGCCCGCGAATCAAGTTCAGTGAGAAAGCACTTCCAGCAGCTTCATGGCTCCTCCTCCGTCCAGCTGACTGGAGGAATGAATTAAAGAGTGAGGAGGCTCGGACAGCCCGCTGATGTCCCGCCCTCCAGAACCATATACCTTACCGTGATTGGTTCGTTCAGCTCTGCACACAACAACTGTCATTCATATCAGCCTTGCGGGCCGCACTAACAGTAATCTTTCATATGAAGACGGGGGCCGCAAATTATCATCCCGCGGGCCGCAGATTGCCCGCGGGCCGCGAGTTTGAGACCCCTGCTTTAGAGAGTTCAGACACACCCAACACATTTCTGTTTGAATGTGTTATACTGCACTGAACTCCCAACTCTAGCGCACACGTTTTATAGGAACACAGCCGGACATCAGAATATTTCCATGAAAGCGTAATGGAGCTTGAACATAAAGTGGATTGCTACACATCAAGGTGCTGAGCTGAAGCTTGACTGAACAAGTGACGAGGCATAAAGTTCTCATCACTTCTATACCTGCATTTTCATCAATCAGAGCCATGCAGGTGAAAAGGAAACCTATGGATCAACATATTCAAAACGTTTCAAAAATCTAAACATAAACCGTTCACTAGAAAACTTCCCATCGATCCCTCTAATTGTGTCAAACTCAATCACACAAGGGGTTAAAATCCAAAACACACCTTAGATCACGGGTCGATCATTAAAACATTTCCCCATCCAGCCATCATCGTTCCATCACTCGTCCAAGAAACTTCATCATTCTGATGAGTGGTAAAACATTTCAATGAAGACTTTAGGTCCAGGTGCCATGAATCAACCTCACCTAGATGTATGAATACCTTCATCGACACACTGTGCAAACAGTTCATACATCACTGTGGAGTTATGAGCATTCCTATTGAAAAGCTGCCTGTAGTTGCTGTTGTCAAAACTTATTCTCTGACTCAGTCACAGAGAGTTTGTAACAAAAGGATCAGATGGGAGAAAGAAAAAAATATTCAAGCAAAACAGAAAAACCATACAGTTTTATGTTCAATATAGAACTGCCACGACTGTCTGTTAAAAAAGTCAACAATTTAACAGTCACAATTACTTGTTATTTTATATTACATGGAGTCAAAGTGTAGTAAAGTTGAAAGTCTTCTTGCTTTTTGAAATATTTTGGTATTTATTAAGGTTGTTTAGGCAAGTTTAGCTAATATTTCAGCTGCATGCTAGCTGCTTTGGCTAACTTAGGCTTTTTTTAGGCTAATTTCCCATTTAACTAATATTTTAGTTGACTATCAGTTTCAGTGACTTCAGCTTTTGTCTCTAGCATCTTCAACAATCAAATTCATCCTACCGCATTCCCACTAGCATTATCACAGGTAATGCTAAATATCTAGTTTCTAGTTAGCTTAAAGCTAATGATGGTTAAGATGCGTGTTTTATCCAGTTTACGCATGACCCGATTAGTCGACTAATCGGAAAAAATGAGTGATTAGTCGACTTAAAATAATCGTTTGTGGCAGCTCTAGTTCAATACAGCAGCAATGTAGTGTAGTAGTTAGCACTGTGGCCTCAGAGCATCATGGTTCTGGTTCAAATGTCCTCGTGCTTGAGTGGGTTTTCTCCAGTTTCCTCCCACAGTCAAGAAAACGACTCTAGTTATCTCTCAGGAGTGAATGTTACTGGTGACGTTTCACCCTGAAGAGGCTGGAATAGGCTCCAGTAACCTCCTGATAGCAGATAGGTGGATGGACTTAATGACCAGCATTTTGCTTTTTCTGTCTAGCAGCCTAAACAGATGTGTTGTGAAGCTCTATTGTTTGTTTCAGATGAATACAAATGCTTCAACATGACGGCAGATTTTTAAAAGTTTGATGGACAAAAAAAAAAAAAAAAAAGTGGTACAACATTCAGCAGTTCCAGAAATGATTCACACATGGAAACATTTTGAGCCGATACCAATCTTCAAAGGGGATTACATCCACCACAGCCTAACTGCACAACGCTCGGAAAGACGACTTCATCTGTCCAGCCATGTCAAAAAGCACTCGGTGGTTTAGGCTGGAACTAACTAGCGTTGGATTTTCCTTTATAATATAAGCAGCAGATCTAGATTCAACAGAAAAAACACTGAGTTGTTTGGGGTTTTTTGCTTTAAAACAAAGCATTTCACATTGTTTCAGTAAAGTCAAAGCATTAATGCATTAAAATACATTATTCTAAATATTAATACTAAAATTGCCTGAAAAACAACAAGAAGCATCTTTAGTGGGACACCCTTCACACTGCTAAATAATACATTTGTACTCAGCATAACAAGAGGTCAATAAAAGACAATTAAAGTAAAATGTCTGTCCTGCTTATCTATAAAACGTTAGGAGATCTAAACATTTTCTCAATCTTAAGTATCAATTTATATTTATTTGTGAAGAGCAAGAAGAAATTTAAAACGTTTGTGGTTTATATGCAATTCAAACAAAACTATGAGTTCTGTTGATTGAAGCGGGACATAAAATAGAAGATTTAAGGAGCATTCCCATTGGTTTAAACCCCAGCCATGTCAAAACTTAGAAGAGCAAAAGACAGACTACAGAGGGTGAAAGGCAGAGAATAAAGCTTGTGGGCTTGAACCATCCTTCCCTCAGGTAACAGGAGTTAACTTGTTTAATTGCAGTTCACATTCCAGCTGACGCACGTCAAGAACACACTCCTTCAATCCTGGGTTGAAGCACGGTCCCTTAAACTAAAGGCATGAAGCCAAATTAAATGCTTCCAACACTTAATAAGCTGTCATTTCAACTTGCAGATGGCTCAGATTTGAGGAAAATAAGCATCTTTTTTGGATTCATGCTAACTCAGTAACAAGACATTAATCGAATTGAGTCTAAAACACAAACAAATAAACAATTGTAAATAAAAATAATAATAAATGTGCAAGACAAGTACATTCTTTAATTCTTTGACTTGGCATTTTTAATTAATCTATTACTTAAATGCTTGTAAAAGCACATTTTTATAAAGGGGAGCGGCTGTCCAACTGTTAAGAATCATGTGAATAGTGCCAAGAGAGGAAAAGACAACTGCACAGAAGAAAGACATTTCTAAATGTCCCTGGACTGCAAAGAGGAAAACTATTGTGTCTCCCAGCAGATCGGAGGAGCATGAAGGGGCACACAGGTTACCTCCTCTTTAACGCTCTAATATTTCATTAGCTTTGTAGCCTGCAGCAGACATTTCAAAACCGTTTTCAATTGCATTTTCTTCAACCCAAACCTGGAACTGGTCTTCAGCTGGTCAATTCATTGCACCAATTCACACACTCTGGTGAACATAATCCATAACAACTCCCCTCAAAAATAAATCCTTCTCTTAATAACATCCACATATTTATCGTCTCGTGTTCTTTCGGCTGCATGTCTGAACAGACTGACATGAAATGTTCACCACATTCTCTGGGTGATCGGGGAGGAGAGGAAAAACAACAAATGTAAACAGTGTTCCCTCTTTTATCCTGGGAGTTTGTTCTAAAAATAACCCAGAGAGGTGCAGCAGTCATCTCTATTCTTTACAACAATAACTATAGATGGTTTTCTCTCGTTTAGACTCTGAGTTCAAACCTTCATAGAAAAAGATGAGTCCAGTTTTATAGAAGATTTGAAATTGCACTAAAATAATCTGCATGAGAGCCATATTGTCCAAAGTGAAGCGCGTTACGCTAGGTTCACGCTGGACGTGGCTGTAACGTGGAGCGGCGTGCGCGTGGCGTCCACTCTCTCCTGCAACTCACATCAGACGAGCATTTTCCCGCCATGGTCGACAGGCGCTTCTGCTAGAGATTTTTTTTTTGTTTTTGTCATCATGGGTAAATTAATAACCTAAAAATATGACCCCATGTTTCTGCTAAGAAGAAGAAAGTAGTTAGTAGGTCTTTAGTTCTTTAATGTGTTTCAAGTGTTTGTGTTGTGATTGTGTGATTATTTCCATCTCTACTGTCTGTATAGATACAAAAACATGATCTCGTTTGTCAATCGTGGTGTTTTACTGTGAAAAATTGGTTATATTTTGAAAATAAACTAGATTTCTCATGTATCATGATGTAACTTCCTGTCAGAATTGACGCAGATCACTCGCGGCTCGCTCACCAGACGACGAAACGATCCGCTGCACGGCGCGAGCCGTCTGCGGCGGACCGCGGCGCTCGGCGCCTGGTGTGAACCACATCATAGGTTAATGAGGGCGCCAAATGAAAGCGGCCTCTGTTCCGCACCGCTTCCACGTCCAGTGTGAACCAGGCGTTGCACCACTGTATTGTTGTCAACTGTTTCAAACTATTAGTGCACAGTTGAACAAACAAATATTCTTCAGTCAGATTCTGTCAGGACTGCAGCGTTCCTGGATTCTTGATTTTTTATTTCATCTCTTAACCTTAAGGCTCATCAATGAGAAACATGATACACCTCTCAGTTTATCAAACATCATATAGTATCAATCACTGACGAATACTGCGCTGTAAAAGGTGGTCAACCAAGTACTTCCACTACGAAAGGCCACCATGAGCACTTTCCAACTTCATTTGTCAGAGTCTGCTTTGAACAGCCAAGGTCACCTGTACCAAACAAACAGATTTTTTTCTCTCAACAGAAATGTCTACCCCCCCCCATCCTCTGTTTCAGACACCATCTACAGACATTTTCACATTTATGGAGCATTAAAACTCTCTTATTGTGTGTGCTGTCTACATGGTGTGCAGGGTCACATGGGTCAGCCGGAGCTTCTCTCAGCAGACATTCAGTCAGAGGAGGGGTTCACCTTGGGCACTTTGCCAGTCTGTTACAGAATACTGATAGAACATTTGAAAAAACCGTTTGCTTTATGCCAGCTATCAGCTGCAGAAAGTCCCAGCATGCTCACAAACACAATCTAACAGCACCAGTTTAGAGGCTGACTTTTTTTTCTGTTGTTGATTCTATTTACAGTTTTCTGTTACACGAATCATAGTAAATAAGAGCACATAAATATACATGTAGACTGTAACTATATCAAATTGATTTTACTTCATACGCTCTTACTTTGGACTATTTAAGTAAAACTAGTTTGTCAATATTTTGGGGCAAGAAAGGTCAGAAAAGCAACCATGTAAAGGTGTGGTTCAGGTGTGTGTGGGGGACATGCAAGAGTTACATAAGGCAGATTTACAAAGTGTGGACCAACTAAAGAAAGAAAAATGAAGCAAAAATGTAGATCGTCACCAATACAAATATAGTTATCCATCGCAGACGTTTTTGTGAAGCCAGAATGTCAAAGACTGTAAGACATGCTTGACTTGTACTTAAAGGATGTTAATAAACACCATAATCAGGATTATTAAACAAACTCTGATTCTATTTGATCTTAATTATTTACTGCAAGAACACTACACTGCCCAAAAGAACTACGGTCACACCGGGCATGTAACACGTATTCAAGAGTCCACCACATGTGGGTGCTTGAACGCACATAAAGCACATGGTGTTCACAATGTACGAGCAGGGAGGAGCTTCCATGAATGAAAAGGTACACCAACTATACATCATTACTAAATCCAAGTCCCTGATTGGTCCAAGTTTTACTAAGTTTTGACATGAATTCAATGCCAAAATAGTCCAAAAAGCTAGCATAATGCCATTATAACTTTTAACTTCACTATACTCCAACTACAATATGTAATATAATTTAGATTAAATTACTTGTCTACTATTCTAACAGTCGATTGGTCGTTGATTAGTCGACTAATCATGGCGCTATTACACACGACTCCTAAACATTGATGCAAATGTTGACAAAAGCAGATGCGCGGTTGCACACTCCATGTGTGTTAAATTATAATTATTTACACACATTTTTAAAATTCTTAAGCTGTCCGAGCTTAAATATTTTTCTTTTAAACGCATATTGTTTTAAACATACAACAATGATAATTATTTTCCACTAAAATCAGGTAAGAAATATATAAAATAGAGTATTTTTCTTGCAGAGGGTGACTGCAGATCCTCTCTAGCCCGTTCTGTGGCGTTTTCTGCCTTTGCAGAGCGGAGCTGCAGTCTGGGGCTGAAGGAGTTAAGTTCTGTGCAGTGGGTGAACTCAAAGGAACTGCTATTCACGTGGCTAAGCTACTGTTGCTATGGGAGAAAGGCCAGACGGAGCAGAAAGAAACCTCTCTCTCTCAAACCAAACCATTAATAAGAGTACACAGCTCTTCAATTCGCTCCCCCTCTCCTTTTCTTCATTTTTTAAATGGCATGCAGCCTTTCACAAACCCCCCTCTCCTCCCTTCATCTCTCCATCTCTCATGTCTTTCTGCGTTTCAGTAATATCAGAATGCCAGTGAGGAGTCATAAACAGCACAAGGGCACGCAGAATCTGACAGCGAGGAAGCCAAACGAAAATACCCCCAGTCACCCAGTCTTGACGGAAAAACAAGACTTCTTTTTCATTGGCCTTAAGCTTTTTAAACAGCAGGAAAACTTCAATCAAAACTCATCTGAGAAAGACAAAGAGGTCCTGGATGATGGAAAACACGAGAGCAGCAGCTGTATTCAACTATTCCTGGATTCAAACCTTGAAACACATCAAATGTTCATCAGTTCATGCAGATTTCTTGATGCTGATTTGAACCAAATGGACTTCAATAACAAATTCAGGCCAACTTGAAGGCTTGAAGAGTTCTTTTGTTTTAATTTGTTTCCTTGAAGTGGGGGCCACCTTATGTATGTACAAACCCAATCGATGGGGAAACAGTTTTAACTTTTTTTTTTTTAGTACAAAATACCTATAAGCCAACATATACACATATCCTCAATGTGAACAAAAACCCAAAGGAATTGGAGAACAACTGCAGTCCCAAAGAAACGGCTCAAAAACATCCAAAAACCCACTTGACGAGGAAAACATTGAAGCTCCAACAGATGCAACCAAACTTGACCCAACAAATCTGCGCTGCACAACTGTGGATCCTCACTCACTGAACAGCCACAGTCTGACATGGATCAAGATGTTGGAGCAGAGATTTTCACAGCAGAGGGAAAAGTTTCATCTAGATATCCTAACAGGACTGTACAACATTTAGAAAACACGCTATACGCACATCTGCTTTGGTTTTACCTTTTATATTAACACCAGACAACACTCAGTTTACACAGACAACAACAAGCAAAGAGGAAATCAAATTAAATGCACTTCTTTTCCAATAATATAAAACAAAATGATAGCAATTCAAATAAACAGACGGAAAAGACAAAAACCTGCTCTACCAAGACAACATTTTCCCTGATGGTTCCATTACTTTGTGTAGCAAAAATGAAAGAAAAAACTGCATTTAACTTGTTAGATACGAGTTCTACATCTTAAAGCAGAACAGCAATCGTTCACATCTATGTTTAAAGAAGTTCCCCCTGTTCGTGGGGAAGATTTCATTTACCAAGAACTACTGAGTACAAAGAGGGCCTTCTATTACGCTGACTGTGCAACTTTGACAACAGCGATGCATCTTGTCGCCCCTGTTATTAATGTTAGTGGTAATCTCAATGCGACCCCTGTTGAAGCAAAGTCCCTTTGGTCAAAAGCATGATGGTCTTAAAAGCATAACGCTGCTCTCCTATGGAGGAGAACGCCTTCACACGTGACGATACGGACATATCTGAAATCTCTGGCTGCACATCCATTTATAATATCATAATGCAATCTTAATGCAATACTCACTACATGGTTGGGGAATCTTTGGTAGACCCTAGAAGGCTTTAAAGGAAACATGGCTCGATTCTGTTTAGGAGATGAAACTTATGTTTGCTGCTTGCTGTAAGGATGAGAGTTTTTCAGCTTCTCTTTCACTCACTAACTTTTGGTATAGTTTCCTTACATCAGCAGCATCTTGAGGAGCAGAGAAGCGTGGATATTTAAAAAAGATTAAAGTCCCCCGATTACTTTTTTTTTATTTAAAAAAAAATGTTCCTAATAGGATTTTAATTATGATGATTAACTAAAATCCCACAACCTAAATGTTTTAAAAAAGCCATTTTTCATGTTGATCTGAAGCCTCACTCTCCAACATCTCCTCTGAGGGGGCGTGGCTCAACTTTTTTTGGGTCATGAGGATACCCAAAATTTGCTTTTGGTGGTTGAAGACAAGAGAAAGTATCCGAGTGAGTACCAGATTATAGAAAAGTAGAGCATGGCTGGTGCGGCTTATCCTGCTACAACTGCAGCATTTAGGATTTTTTTAAGCTTGAAACAATTTAGGTCTCCCGTTTCCACAAACGAATGTTTTGTTACTTTCTTTTTGGGAGACTGCAGCAGCAAGTAAACATGCGCGTTAAAAGTATTCCCAGAGTTATCTAGGAAGTCTGCAGAACCCTTTATGACTGCTGTATGTGGCAATGTGTCAAGAAGATTTAGTGGTGTGTGTGCAGGTCCGTGTGCTTCTCTGAACTGGGGGAGGGGGAGAATCCAGCCATACCATCCAGGATTCATCTTACACTCTCTATTCTGTTTGTTTTCTGGTGCCTTAGGAGACAAAGTTCCAACACATATCCAGTTACTGCGCTATCAAAACAGCGTTTTACGTGGATGTCATGAAAAACTGGACCGCAGTGCATTACTGCTCAGCACAGTTATTATGTAAAAGCATGGAGTCTCAGAAAACCCTCATGACAACAATGTTGAGAAAGTTCACTTCCAGACTGGAACCTAACAGGTTTGTTGGTTTAACTTTAAGAGTTTTGCTCTTTCATTCATTAAAGCAGTGTTTATTTAGAAAGGTGAGTAGAAAGGAAAGAGAGGCAGCAGGTTACCAGCTGTTTCATTGGTGCATGCTATGTTTTTATGTTTTAAAAAAGTGGTGGCAGAGGGAGAAACATGTCCTGTGTAAGATCACAGAAAATGAAGGTGGAAAAGCCCGTCCCACGTCCACATGGACCACAGATAAAAAGGCTACTTTAAATGAATGACTAGAAAGTTTCATGGTTAATTATTATGGAGGAGGCCTTCATTTTTGTTTGGTTAAACGTACCTATTCCGATGTTGCCATCGAGGAACAGCATCAGTTGTAGTTCAACCTCCATACTTTGAGGTAAAGAAGGAACGACGGGTTTATATACTGCTATAGATTAGGAGGAGATTCTTTAATTTTTAGAATCAAGATAGATCTAGTGAGCGCTCAAACACCAACAACAGCTCAGTGTTGTAGCTAGCTAAAACCGTCCATCACTTTAGCATGAACATGATTCTGCTTCTGGACTGAACAAAGAGCCTCATGAAAGACCTGATCCTACTGAAAACATTTTGACTCTGGTTAACAGCGGTAAAAAGTCTTAAACAATCAGTGTGTAAGAGAACTCGGGATGCCACGATTAGTCGACTAGTCAACAACTAATCAACTATTAAAATAGTCAATAGTCAATAGAAATAGTCGATTCTTGTTTCTTTATATTATATGAGGTCAGAGTGTAGTAAAGTTGAAAGTCATAACAGTATTCTCCAAACTTTTTGGAATATTTTGACATTAAGGTTTTTTTTTTTGTGGCTATTTTGGGGTTTAGCTAATAATTGAGCTACATGCTAGCTGTTTTGGCTAATTTATGTTTATTTTTTAAGGTTAATTTGGAATTTAGCTAATATTTTAGCTGGCTATCAGCTTCATCTTTTCCAGCCATCAGCTTCAGCATCTTCAGCTTTTAGCACTACAGCATTCACACTACCATTATCACAGGTAATGCTATACATCTAGTTTAAAGTTAATGATGATTAAGAAGTGTGCTTTACATCCAGTTCGCGCATGATCCGATTAGTTGACTAATCGGAAAAAATAAATCGGCGATTAGTCGACTATTAAAATAATCTTTTGTGGCAGCACTAAAGAGAGCTCTCCCCTAACGTTCCAAACAGGAAGTACCCGCTGGTCACAAGAATCCCACAGACTTCTATAGAGAAATAAACAGCTATTAATCAATCACTCCATTTGTGAGAATAATCATTCTAGTTCAGATAAATCTTCTTAACATGTTCTTACTAATCTGTTTTTTCCCTCCCTTCATTGCTAGTAAACTGTCCAATCAGAGGTCTAAAGGTAGGTGGTCTCACATCAAACATTCAAAACGTTTAACAGATTCTCTAAAGCCCACTTTCAAGTGCTAGGGGTTTGGACTTCCAACAAGTTCCCTACTGACTGACGAGAGTGGTTGCCATAGAAACGTTGACTCAGACAGACACTGACCAATCACATAGTGACGATGTCTGGTTCCAACATGGCGGCATTCGTATTGTGAAAAAGTTGACTTCATTTGGTTGGAGTCAGAAGTATACACTTGGTCCAGTTCTCAGATATAGTCAGTTACTATAAGCAGACCTGCCGGTCCCACTGAAAGAACAATCTGTCCCTGTACACCACGACCCAAACGTATCAATCTACGTACACATGATTATACAGAAAAACAGCAGGCAGGATCTGATTTCACTTTTTAACATCAGATTTTAAATAATAATAAATTATGATTAAAAAAATCTTCATGCTAAATTGGTTTTTGTCCCAATAAACATAAGAAAAGGTCGAGTCATCACAAGCAGCTGCTCTCTACAGGAGTGTTGATTTGATTTTCTAAACTCATAAACTTGAACTTATTGTCATAAAATAATCCTCCATCCAGATGCAGAAGAGACCGACGGTGTAATCTGTCGTCGACTAATCACTCAGATCCTGCACCTTGAATATGTTGATATTGTTCCTCAACATTGATGGTTATTGGGAGGGTTGCTAAATGCTGCTCTGCTCGAAGGACCGGCCTCAGTGGGATGAAACACCATGTGGAAACCTGATGTCATCTATGCTCATGCGGGCCGCTGTCGGTGGAACCAAGACTTTGGAAATTGAGTGCACTAGAAATTTCCCAGAAGTCTTTGCGGAAAACTAGCGTGCATCAATGGTCACTAGATTAAGGAATATAGACCACAATGCATTGCAGTCAAACCATTTCAAACAAAAACATGTGTTTAAATGTAATTTTTGAATAAACCATCCACATTTTCACCATTAGAACACAATGAAGTCATAAATAAACGTCGTGAAATGTTCACATTGATTCAGTTTTCACTTTGTAAAAATCAGTGACGTCATATCCGATGTTTAGAAAAATGAAAGAAAAGTACTGAGCATTGTGTCAGAATTGCCTTTAAAATCCAGGGTACTAGATAGTCCTGCACTATATATTTACCTCATCATTAATCAGCGGTCATACAAATCAGTGTTGTGTGTAGCAGTCTGTTTTGTTATCTTTATAGAAAGACATGCTCAAACAAAACGTTATTACTGACATTGAAACGTTCTGTGTTTCAGAGGACACCCACATAAAGAAATGAGTTTCTCCTCTGCGGCACAGCGGGGCGCCTGTCCCCTCAAAAATCTCGGCACATCAAATTACAAATAAAGTTCTGGACAACCTACAAGTAGGGGATAGGAAGAAACTGTAGGGGTAGAGGAAGAATTCAGATTCAGCCATATTTATATGTGGTAATGTAATAAGAATTGGTGCATTGTCAATTGGTTAGAAAAAAAGTCAAATGTTTTATGACTAAATGTGACGACTGGTGTGCAGGTTTAGGTAAAGAGAATCAGTTAGTGTCTGTCCAGCTCTGTCTGTCAGATGGAGCACTCTTAAAAAGAACGCCGATTGGTTCACTATTTTAATATAAACGAGCCGAGTCTTAAGGTGATTCAATAAGGAAACAATAAGACAACAGAACACACACTTTACATGTCCATATTTTTCAGCATCTCTGGTAAACTAGAACGTTGTACCTCGTCGTGGTAGAGCTCGATTAATTTGGGATCTAAATGAAAATGAAATGGTTGAAGTGATCCACGAGCAGAAATTGACAAAATTTATAATCTGCCACAAAGACAATGCTGTTGACAGATGTTGATCCTGAAGCAGCAGAACTGTAAACATCATCAAAGCTTCTCTACACATGTACACTTGAAGATGAAAGCGGCTCTCCTGCCACGTTAACTCTCTACCCACGTTTGTGCTCCTAACAACGCTGCTATTCAAAGCTCCCTCTCAGTAAACTGCAGCTCTGCAATAATCATGCATGGATGGATGTGGAAGGTTCTTCCCCGGTCACAGCCATCACTTTCTGCTGATCAGCAGCACAGATGAAGCCGTCTGTCTGTCCAAAAACAAACCAGCAGCAGTGCTACTGTACACCCATGCACTGCAACGTAAAACAAAGGAGACAAACTGGTTGAACTATTCTCTTCATTCACTGAGAATCCAGACGAGTGTGGCAGTTTCAGGCTTCCTGTGTTCACCTTTACTAGTAACCATTCAGCAGGATTCTCTGAAGAAACAGAAAATGAAAGACATACTTCAATGTTTTATAATGTTTTTTATGTTCTTGTGGCATTTTTCTGACAATGGAGGATATAAATATTAAGAAAATTAAGATTACTCTTGCCTTTCTGAGTATTCATTTAGTCAAATTCAAAATACAAACGCTGATGGGAAAAGCTTGTAGTCATGTACAAACTACAAGCTCCCTGCTCCACTCCATTCCCATGCATCCACTAACAGACAGATCCATGAACGTATTTGTTTTCCTGGTCTGAGCTGGAATCTGGATCAGAACTGTACTACTGCATAGATCCAATATTGCTTGCCGGTAGCTCGGGTCGTGAGGTAGTGTATGCTAATGACAGAGACTGTAAACAAATGGATGATGGGAAATAGGAGTGGGCTAACTGCGACAACAGTCCCGCCCACAACTTAGAAATTTAGTAAACTCCTGCCGCTCTGCAGAAACTATGTGCTAGAAAACGACACAGGTGTTTAATCATAATCATAACGAAAAGACATTGATCTTTGAAAATAGATGATCAGAATGGGACTTAAGCTGGGTTATATAGAATCACTTTAGGCTATTTTGGAGTTTAGCTAGTATTTAAGCAACGTGCTAGCTTTTTTAAGCTAATTTGGCATCTGCTGAGGTTTTTTCATGCTAATTTGGAGTTTATCTCATATTTAAGAAACACATTAAATATTTTTTCCAAAATTGGCATGAATTAGAGATTTTAACCCTTCCGTTCTCCTTAGCTTGTTTACATTAAAAGTGGAGTCATCTGGACACCACAGGACAGTGCGTTGACATTTTTTTTTTTCACTGATTTCGGAGTTTCACTAATGTCCATGGTAGACATAAAATCCTGTCCCCCTTCGTCCACATTTGTCATGGAAGAAATCGCATAACAATATGTGGTTGGAGCCATCTGGACCCCAAGGAGAGCGGAAGGGTTAAAGACATTTTACTACAAATTATTCAGAAAAGTAAACTTCAGCGCTATTTCATAGTTCTTTAACACAATTCCCAGCATTTTAGCTAATTTAACATTTTGCAAACAGCTTTTTCATTTTCAGTAAATTAAAGTAGATTGTGAGACCATTTTTAGCAAAAAGCTTTAGCATCTTCAGTGACTACTTTCAGCAAAAAGCATTCACACTAGCGTTGTGGAAGGTAATGCAACTTTTCTAGTTTTTTTAAGTTTTTGTAACCAAAGTCCAGTCTCCTGGGTTCTCCACCTCCTTTTCCTGACAACAGTAGAGAGAAACCGTGCTCACCGGTTTTTGCAGACACTTCTGGGATAATTCTAGGGCACTCGATTTTGAAATTGTATATTCGGACAGCCCTACAAAATGGTGAACGCACTACATAGTACACAGAGAAGTGAAGGAATTCTAACACAACTGAGTGTTTTCTCAATCCACCCACAAAGAGTAAATTCTATCACCTGAATCCCTCATCAAGAAATGTTATAAATTATACTCTGTAGGATATACTTTCTCTTTCAGTTGTTTTACATTTCAGCCTTTCACACAAGATCTGTTGCCGGCAACACCTAAAAAACTCAGTCATATCGTAATTTCTCGACCGACCAGCACTGTAAACTAGATGATTTTGACGTCTTTCTTTTTGTGTCAGCTTTGCACCGACATGCAACACTAACAGTGCAAAGCCGCTTTTCTTTGCAACAGAATCAGGTGATTTACGCAGATAGATCAGGAGCGCCCAAACTTTTACACTCAAAAGGCCAAAAATAGAAATCGCATCCCGGTCTGCGGGACAAATACTATTTTTTTTTTGCATGTCATGAAATAAAAGGAGAATATAAAGAATTTGTCTTCGAAACCTTTAACATTAAGGCCTCACTGGACATTTTTAAATGAAACACAACATCAGCTAAAACAAACGAACCAATAAAAAACAGCAAACTGGGATCCGAATTAGAGACGTGGAGCTGCTCTTTGACTTCATCCGTTTGCCGCTCCATCTTAGCTAGCTGAGAAAAAGAAAAACGCTGAAAGCATCAGAAGTGGTCATGAAGGCTGATGGGAATTTTTAAACATGAAAAAAGCCCAGGACTGACTCACTTGGGGGTTGTTTAACCCAAGGGTTCCCAAACTACGACCCGCGGGCTAAACAGCGTCGAGCTGAGGAACGCTTTGAGTGTTCTCTGAATCACAGAAATTGGTGACATTATTGAACAAAAGTGGTGTCTGAAATATGAGACATTTTTTCATAACTCTCCATTTGGAGGGATAAATGAAGGGAGAAGGGAAGAATTCGGACAGGGCCTTTGAGTTTCTTCCTTTGTTTAATCTAAAAATTACTGTAAATGCTCAACTTTTGTTCATTTTAAACACAATTTGTGTTTCAAACAATTCCAAACAAATAAAAATGCCTTTTTTTTTTTTTTAAAGGAAATGAAACATTTTCCCCATGAATCATTTGAACTGTAAATCAAAGGAATTTGGCAGCAATACTCCGTCATGACTAACAACAGTTCAGACACAGGAATCAGTGATGTTAGACCTGATAACACATACAAATGTGCCACATTATTGTAGCAGTAGACTGACATTAGTGGAGCAGCAACAGTAAAGCAGAGACTTCCTTCAGTCTGTAGAACACATCAGTGAAATCTCCAGAATTTAGCTTCAACGGTTTGTACGATTTCTTCCATTTTACATTTATCTGAAATGAAGTTATAAATCCTGATTTCTTTAACCCTTCCTCTCTCTTTGGGGTCCAGATGACTCCAACCATACATTTATGTGCGATTCCTCCCATGACAAATGTGGACAAGATTTTCTGTCTGCCATGGACATTAGTGAAACTCAAAAAGTTCAGCGCTCTGTCTTGTGGGATCCAGATGACCCCACTTTTAATGTAAACAAGCCAAGGAGAGCGGAAGGGTTACACACTAAAAATCAATGTAGTGAGTGTGAAACGCGACATTTTAGTGTCTCCATGTGTGACCACAAACAGCGACAAAGGCCCGACAGCTTGGCTTGACACACTTCTAATCTAATCTTGAATCCTTCACCACTGTATTCACTCAGCCAGTTAAGCCCCTTACTAATGAGACTGTACCCCATTGTAAGGATTAAACCAGAACACTACTCTGCCTAAATCACATCACACACAACCACCAGTTCAACAAAGGATTTGGGAAGCAAGGACCACGCCGTTCATTCAAAATACACTTTTTACCCTGCAAACTGTTTGGTTGTGACAAGGGCTGCACGATTAGTCGACGACTAACTTAAAATAGTCAATTAATTTAATAGTTGTTACTTTATATTATATGGAGTCATAAAGTTGAACAAAGTTGTGAACATTCAGCACCAAAAAATGCACTTTTTGCTATATTTGAGTGAATGAGACCAAAATTTTATCTTTTATGGAGAATAGTTGTTTCATTTGATTGAACCCTTCAACACAATCTTTAACATATTGGAACTTTTCAACCGTTGAAGGACAGAAGCTGTCATCTTAAACGATCATCTTAATTGTCTTTATTTTAGTCAGTTTAAAGCTAATATTAAGATGCGCATGACCCGATTACTCGACTAATCGGAAAAAATATAATCGCTGATAAGTCGACTATTAAAATAATCGTTGTGGCAGCACTAGTTGTGACACTAGAATGGTTTAGTAGACGTTTGATCGTACGTTAAAATATTAGGAAAACAATGAATGTCTGGTTTTCTTGAGAAAACAAAGCTGGAAATCGACAGATCCCAATCACAAGAGACAAAGAGCAGCTGAAAGGCCAATCCTGGATGATTTATCTGACGATATGTGTTGATGAAGGACAAGAGAAGGTACCGAACAATCCAGTGAGAGCTGTGCTGGGGAGCATCCGCTCAAGGTATCTCAGAACAAAAGAAAACTGATGATCCAGTGCGGGGCTGCGCATTTCCCACCCTGCCAGCCCGTTCATTTCATGATTTGCTGAAATGATTAAAAGACACCAGCACTGCCTGCATCCAGCAGGAGCCCGCCAACGAGGTGACAGGTTTGTGACAGCATGTTCTCAACACTTCAGGACACCATTGTTCCGCCTGCAGCTGATGTTTTCGCAGGAGTTCCTGCACAGGTCGATGGGGTTATTATCGGGCAGAGGTTCGATTATTGCCCTTAAACCCACACATGAGGGGAGGGGGGTGGAAAGGGATCACCTGCAGCCAGCTCGGCCTCCATCAGCTGATGAGCGGAGCGGGGCAGATGGTTCTGCCCCACATGCCTCCACAGAGCAGTTCGTCAGTGCTGCTGGAAGATCCAGTGTGATCGCTGCATATGTTGACAGAGTTTAAATAAATAGACAGCAGAGAGCTGTCTGGACACACACTGCATGTTTGCTTTCCATAACCCCCTGCTGTTCGTCTGCCTCCCCCCCGGCTCACCGACCGCTCCACAGAGAGGGGCAACGGACCCAAACTTACACACGAAACAATGACAAAACCCCAGCAACCGTAAAGCCGTCAGAGGAGAAGGTTTTCCGGGGAATAATCCAACAGCAGCTAGCCAGCCAGCCCGGATTCCCCCCGTTCGCTTCAGCGGCAGAAACACAAATAAAAGAGGAGAAAGATCTTTTCTCTTACCGTCAGCTCGTCGCCGTCGCGGTGGTTCACAGCCCGTATGACCCCAGACCTCCACGGCCACCGGGCGAGGTTACCCAGTTCAGGCGGCTCGTCCCCGCCGACACAGAGGAACCGCTTCCCGACCAGCTCCGGCCGAGCCTCGACTGCCATGGCCCTATGCTGGCCGACCCCCCCCGTGAAAAACTTCCCAACAACGACGCCCTTACAGACCTGATATGGGCGACATGAAAGAAAAAAAATCCAGCGGCACAAAGAAAAATAAAAAAACAAAGTAATTAGTTGGTAAAATGTGAAAAACCAGCCCGGGGGATTTAAACGTAGAGCAGTCTCCACCCGCTCGAGCGGCAGCCTCTTTCCTTCCAGCCTAAAAAAAACGCTGGAGCCGCATCACAGCTGCCATCCATGCGCGTGCGTCTCCGCTCAATCCCAAAGCATTACCAGACCGCAGAACGACCGTATCCTTCCGCTGAACACAACCATTTGGATCGGTGTGTTTTTCTCCCGTCTTCCAGCAGAACAGAACTCACCACTGTTTATTCTGGTGATCTGTCTGGAAGTGGAAAGCGGTTGTTCCAGGCGCCACGGCGGTTTCACCATCCCATACTACTTTGTTGTAGTTCTGCAGGTGTAACAACATTCTTCAGGGTATTAGCAGAGGAATGAACGATGTGAATTAGAATCTTTTTTTTCCCTGTCACTTTACTACATGTGTTTGATTTGTCTGGTGTCACAGAATAAAATGAAAGGTCACATTCTAAACATTTGTTCAATAGCATTGTTCCTTGTTAGATAAAAAAAAACAACAACATTTTCTGTCTTTGAATAACTTCGAAATCCGAATAGATTATCATCTAGACATGTGTCACAGTCGAGGCCCGGGGGCCGGATCTGGCCCTCCGGGTAATTCTATCCGGCCCTCCAGATCATTTTATTTTATTGTTATTAATGACCCGATGTTATCTTGCGGTCATTTCTAACTTGGATAATTTTGACAAAATATGTTTTTATGGAAAGTAAAATATTAAAATGTATTTAAGGTTTAAATTGGTTTATTCTGGAATAATATTTCTGCATTTTTATTATTAATAATTATCTTAAAAAGTTACTGTAGTATTAAAGTTTTGAAAATTGATATTATGCTACCTTTTTTTTACTAACATTTTTTACGGTATTTTTGAGTTTAGCTAAATTTCAGCTGCATGCTAGCTGTTTTGGCTAACTCAGTTTTTTTTTTTGTTTGTTTGTTTGTTTTGTTTTAATTTTTAGGCATTTTCAGCCATCAGCTTCAGCGGTTTTTAACTATCAATTTCAGCATCTTCAGCGGAAGTTTAAAGTTTCTTTATTTTTCCAGTAGGAACTTCTTTTGCTGGTGGGAACACAAGACAGAGTCACACAATCATCAGTAAAATCCATAAAATCATACAAATCAGTAAAATCGAATACTAAAATAAACATAACACGCATTCCCTCCTCAAAATGCAGATTCCATAATTTCGGACCAGCTGAAATAATCAAGTTAAAAAGGGAATTGAATAATAATTAAAAGCGTAGGAATGCACTGACTTCAGCTGTTTAGCAGTAGAATTGAAGTTGGCACAAAACTGGAAATGGCTCTCTTTGTCTTGAAAGGCAGGGATCTGAATCTGTGACCTGAGGGCAACAAACTGTAGTGGGTGTGAAGAGTGTGTGTGGCGATCAGTGAACCTTTATGTTCAGCTCTTTTATTGTAAATTGTCATGAGTGACTCCTGTTCTTGGCCTATAATTTTACAATTGATTTATTTCAGGTAATGCTATATATCTAGTTCATAATTATGTTAAAAAGTTACAGTTGTAAAGTTTTAAACATTTACTTTTAGAGTAAATCTTGATCCTGTTCGGCCTGCAACCTAACGTGTGTTTCGGATTTTGGTCCCCTGTACGACTGAGTTTGACACCCCTGATCTAGACTGACTTTCTTCACATCCTGAAGTGGTAAAATTGAGAGCGACTTTATGACATTTTATTAAACTCCTAAATGTGTTATAATAAGAAAATATCTGAAAGACCCACTCCAATGGAAATTTGTGTTTTTGTGGCATTTTTTTCATGACGGAGGGCAAATTTATGAGAAAAAAAGCTTAAGTTGCATTTAATAGTATTCTATAATTCATATTGTTATGAATAAGGAGCAGAAAATGCCATTTAAAAAAGCTCATAGTTGTAACATACAAATTACAATGGGCAGGCCACATACTCCCTGCTACGCTCCATTCTGAAGCATCCACATACAGACAAATAGATCCATGAACGTCTTTGTTTATCTCGTCTGAGCAGGAATCTGGATCAGAACTGTACGACTGGACAGCACCAATATTATCTGTCAGTTTTGTTGCACCTGTAAAGTTAGATTGGGTTTATGCTGGGCTGTAAGCTAGAAAAAATAGTAACAAATGGATGATGGGAAATGAGAGCAAGCTTACTCATGCCAACATTCCAGCCCACAATTTAGAGGTGAATTTCTAAGGATCTCCTGCCGCTCTACAGAAACTATGTCCTAGAATACAACACAGGTGTTTTGGTTTTGGCTACAAACAGGATAATTATATTTAAGAGACTTCTGGGAACACTTTAAAAAATAGATCAACAGATGATCGTGGTGGGACTTTAACTTTGAAATTCACTGTAATTGCTCTTATGAGGCAATTGCACTGACTGTCAGGATGTGAGGTCAGATGGATGTTTAATCATCTCCACCATCTGACCACAGATCACCCTGAAGACCAGCTGATCTGAGGAGGGAGTTTCTGCTTCACAGTGTGTCATCTGCAAGTGTTGAATTTAACTAAAGGAAATGTAAAGAAAAGCAGATTTTTATTTTAACATGTATGGAACAAAAATAGAACAATGTTTTTTTATGTAATAGAGAAATCCACAAATTAAATTTAATTATTCCCCTTTCCAAAAACATTTTGATAAAGGAAGTAATTAAACTACACTTCATTCGCACATTTTTGCAAATTATTGAATAAACAAATACAGTGGAAACCTATTCCTGTACACACACCCCAGTTATCTCAAGACACACACAAACATGTTGTCACAATTTATGAATACTTATAAAGATGAATCCCTCATCACTCAGAAATTTGTTTATAGACATTGAAACAGCAAAGTGCAATCATCTGTTAGGTATGTTTTTGATACTTTCTATCTTACCTTTGACATTCCTTTAGTTCTGATTTACTGGTTTATATGGAAACTGAATCATCTTCTATTTGTGTGCACATCATTTATGAGACACACCAAAAATACTACAATAACACATAACCCACAAACTCTCCTTAAGATGAAAACCAGGATGTAAACAGTTCAGGTTACTCTCACACCAGATAGAAGACAACATCTCACCATGTCGGTGTTGTTAGTCTGGGTCAGACGTTGGTTTTTTGAATACACAAAGTGTAAGAAAAAACAACAATTAGTGAGACTACATTGAAACTGGCTGTGCTGCTTAATCTACAGGGAGATTTTAAATGTAATTCAAGTGGTAATAGCATGGTACTTTGCCAGTGATTGTATAAGAGAACTGGATAAAGTGACTCCTCCCCACTGGAGTTCCAAACAGGAAGTGCCTGCTGGCATCAAGAAACCAAAATCCCACATACATTGTGTACAAATTGTGACTGTATTGATTTGGTTGGAGCTGAAAGTAAATATTTTTTCATGGATGACATCACACTAACTTACTCCAGTTCTCAGATACAGTCAATGTACTTTACACTGATACTCATGGTACTTCACAGTGGTTTTAAGAAAACTTTTTGAAAAAAATATGTCAGTAATTATTAAAAATATAATAATTAGATGCAGTATAAAGGAGATGATATATACTATTGTGTGCATTCTGTTTGTGGTCTTTCATGTTGACTCAAATGAAATGGTGTGTTTGTATGGAGCTATTTTGGAGCCATAAATATTTGAAACCCAAATATAACATTCCTAAAGAAATATTGGTGTTTGGCAAAAAAAAAAAAAAAAAAAAGTAAAATGTCCAAAACTGTTTGCTCTTCTAAAATAAACTTAATTAGTTTCAGCTTCAAATTTTCTGTTTTTTAGGTTTCAAAACTCAAAATTTCAATTTCAAAAATGTTCTCTCAGTTTCAAATATTTTTTATTTTTTTCGTTTTCAAATTTGAAAATATCAGTTTCAAAACTTTTGGCCCCATTGTGGCACGTTGGGGGTGGGGCTAACATGAAGGACCAATCAAAAACGATGAGGGTGGTAACTGATGCATTCACTGACTCTGAGAACTGTGATAATTACAGTCAGAAAATGGTTGTTTAGTCTGTATACTATCGTAGTCTGAAGTTGTCCCAAGACGGGTGTAAAAAGCAGAGTTTTATCAAACCGCGTGTCCAAAACGCTGCTCTAGCCTGTTCAAAGCACCATCTTGCAGTGTTACATACAGGCGCAGAAACGTCCTCATGTGGGTGTATGTATGGTAGCAAGGCCTGGAGCATCCTCTGGGGTGAAATCCAAGACAGGAAAGAAAAAAAACTAGATAAAATGATGGTAGAACTATAGAGGAGCTCTGAAAAACAGCACCTTAATGAGATGCAGTCAAAAAAGGAACACTAAAGTCATTCAAAGGAACAACCAGAAAAAAGAAGAAAAGACAAAGCAAAAGCGGACCAAGAGAGTCTCATGGCAACTGCAGGAGTTCAAGAATGAAAGGGGAAAAGTTTGGTGCCACTCCAGACATTTCACAGTCAAACCAGGAGAGGAATGCTCCTGAAGAGTTCAAAGGTGTGAACAGACAAACTAAAGAAATACACAAAACCACACAGAGCAAATGAATCTGAGAAACAAGTTGTTAAATCAAAAACTATGTTCTGGATTTTCTTTTTAGCAATCCTACTTTACCAACGGAAGATTAGGAAAGGGTTGTGAGATCACTGTGACTATGGAAAAGTTCAGACAATAATTCATTTTATTTAATGGTAAAATAGCTGTGAATTAATGTACTATATATGAATTGAATATGGTGAAGATTAAAACTATTAACAGTCTCAGCCTTGGAAACTCAAAGAAATGTCAGTTATGTTGGAAAAAAACCTTACAAATCTTTTAATCTTTGATGTGTTGAGGAGCACCTTGATTTTCCAGGGGGAAGACAGTGCAGTTTGTTTGTTTGATCTGTGTTAGAAACTGTAAATCCTTTAACAATTGCAGCAACATGTTCCATATGAAGACGATAACCCAGTCTGTGGTTGCATGTAGGAAAAGCAGAGCGAGTGACTCTGTTCTGGATTCTGCTCCAGAACATCTACAGCGGGGGGGTCAAACTCAACCGCACAGCTGACAAAATCCAAAACACACCTAAACCACAAGCCCGGGGTTAGGTCGCGGGCCGAACAGGATAAACATTTATTCTACACTCTAAAACTACATTTTTAAAACTTTAAACTGTAACTTTTACCATAATTATGAACTAGATATATAGCATTACCTGCAATAATGCTAGTGTGAATGCTGGAAGGTGAATTTGGCCACTAAAGATGCTAGTGCTGATAGCTAGAGACGCTGAAGCTGAAATGTTGGCTACATGCCAAATTCGCCTAAATAACTTAAAAAAATGCTTAGGTTAGCCAAAACAACTAGCATGTAGCTGAAATATTAGCTAAACTCCAAAATAGTCCAAAAAATCTCAGTAAATAGCAAAATATTCCAAAAAGCAAACAGAATGCCAATTTTGAAAAATTTAAAACTGGAACTTTTTAACATAATTATGAATAATAAAAATGCAGGAATATTATTCCAGAATAGACCAATTTAAACCTTAAATAACTTTCAATATTTCACTCTCCAAAAAACATATTTTGTCAAAATTATACAAGGTAGAAATGAACACAAGGTAACATCGGACCATTAATAGCAATAAAATGATCTGGAGGGCCGGATCCGGCCCCCGGGCCTCGACTTTGACACATGTGATCTACCGCTAATTGTTCAAAGACAGACGCTTCATTAGCTGAAAACCATCACAGGAAATGCTGATCATCTTTTCCACAGCAGAATAGCTCAACAAGTCTGAGGTTTCTTCAGATCCACTGTAACAGTCAACCACTGTTACACAAATGTATCATAACTGAAGGAGCTTACAAGACGACCAACTGCATCTTCTGTATTTCTTTGTTATATTTGTCCCATAACTCACACTGATTAAATTGCGTTGTAGACAAAAAATGACTAAACTACAGAATGTTATATTGATTGTTTGTTGTTGATTTTTCAGTGTGATGTTCCAGAAGGTTAATGCCATCAAGAAGACTCACTTCAAGGTTCCTTCACACAGTGAACAGCTGTTGTTCATGGGAGTTTTCAGAATCAACATGATAGTTTTTCCTCTGAATACATTATAATGTTTCAGACAACAATGTGGCAGTGGCTGTGAGTGTTTTGGGTTGGATGTGTGGAGCTGTGAGGCTCTCTGTGGAGGTTATGATGGTCTGATGCTGCACTGCCAGGCTGTGTTACTGGAGAAGCTCCACTGGGAATCTCCTTCTCAATGCTGCACACTTCTGCAGCTGCCTTTATGAATGACAAGTAGCTACAAATCCACCCCCACCCCACCTCATCCCACTGCCAAGCTACCCCTCACACACATGCCTCTGCATGCACCTTCCAAACAAGCAGATCTTTAAAAATACTTCTTTTTTCAAGATAGCACGCATTATGGGCTTAAATATCATTTAAGATGAGGACGTGCACAGCACAGCACACACAGAGGCCAGCATGCACAGACTCCCAGACGAGACGTGCATGAGCCAAAAGCTATGTTTGGAAAACTGTAAGGAGTGGTGTGGTTTTGTTGTGACAAAGACAAAGGCTTGAACTGCAGGGTTCCCATCCAGACTCCATCTTTTTCTCATCCAAATGTTTATTCAGATTGTCCTTTTGGGTTTTACTCAAATATCCAACATTTATTTCTTCTCCCTTAACAAAAGTAAATATTTTAAGACACAAATATGACATGTTTTGGGCTTGAATTTTCTTCTGCATGTTTTTGGATCATTTTCTTGTTTTCTAACCTCAGCATAGCATAACCTGTGGTTGACTGTCAGTCTGTTAAGGTGACCACACAAATGTCAATCATTTACAATAATCAGATTACCAAAAGTGTCAGTATTCACATGAACTCTAAAAATCTGGTATTCAGAAACCTTTGTTTGGTGCCTCTGTTCATCATCAGTGCATATGAACTTTAAACTTATACTTTTTTGGACATCTTGTGTCCTGTTGTTAAAGTGTTGCATGTTTGGTCTCAGAGGTGTTGTGTAGGAGTTTAGGTCTGGAAAACACGCTACATGCTTCTGCATGTTGGAACTGCAAAAAAAAAGAAGGTTGGCTTTTATTCAACAAACATCTGCCATCCAACTTTTATTTGTTCCCCAGTTACAATGTGTGTTGTTTTTTTTTTCTACAGTGTAGCTTAAACAAGGGGTCCCCAAACTACGGCCCACGTGCCGGATCAGGCCCCCTCCACATTTGACACACACTATCGGAGACGCTGATGGAAATCCACATAGAACGTGACTTATGAACTATGATGGAGAGGAGAGAGTATTTATTGGTTTATTAGTGATTCCCTTTTTTCTTTATTATCATTATTTTCTTCTGTACATTTTTAGACGTCTATAGCTCTTCAGCTCTTTCAGCCATTAAAATATTCAGTTCTTTTTATGCTAGCTTTTCCCACTGTTTTGGAAGTTACTAAGGATTTCTGGGATATTTTGGAGTTAAGCTAATATTCCAGCTACATGCTTGCTGGTTTGCCAAATTTATACTTTTTTCAGTTTTTTAGGCTAATTTGGAGTTTAGTTAATGTTTTAGCCTTATGCTAAGCATTTTGGCTGATTCAGTTTTTTAGGATTTTAGGCCAATTTGGCATTTCACTAATATTTTAGCCAGCCATCAGCCTCAGAGTTTTTTAGCTATCAATTTCAGCATGTTCAGCTATCAGCACTAGCATCTTCAGCGGCCAAATTCAGCTTACAGAATTTACACTGGTGTAAATCGCAGGTGAGGGTTTATATCTAGTTTTTAACATTTTTTAGTTTTATTTTTTTCCATGAAAATTGCAGATATTAGTTATTTTAAATATGTTTATATGTGTCCTTCTGAAACACCTTAAATGTTTTTGTTTAGGGTGTGATTGTTACACTTGGTTAGCCTACAAACCGACCCCGGCCCCACATCAAAGAGAAAAACAGGTATCTGGCCCTCGCAAGAAAGTTTGGGGACCCCTGCTTTTTACAAACATTTATTTAGTTAGTTTTACTAACATTTTATTGAGTTTCATTTTTCAGTATTATTAATGAAGAGATTACATGAGTTTCAAAATATTACAAAATAGAGAAAAGATAGATAGATAGATAGATAGATAGATAGATAGATAGATAGATAGATAGATAGATAGATAGATAGATAGATAGATAGATAGATAGATAGATAGATAGATAGATAGATAGATAGATAGATAGATAGATAGATAGATAGATAGATAGATAGATAGATAGATAGATAGATAGTCTTGCTGTTTTGCTCACGGAGACTGAATTTTAAATTATCCGTCCTGCGCGGTGATTGGCCGTCTTTGCTGATGACGTCAGCATCCCTCTGAGCCATCTGTGGTGTCAGGAGCTAGGCAGCAAAGTGGAGACGGGGAAGGAAGAGCACTTATCAAAACAACAGGAGTCCACATCTAAACACTGGCCCATGGGTGTAGCGTCCGGACAGTGAGCACGGAGGTTCTGCTGGAAGCTGCGCGGTGTCGCAGCCGACACTTTCTGTCGTCGTTCATCGAAGTTGGTGAAGTTTACAGCCAACGGACGGCGCTAACTTTAGCACCGGGGCTGTGTCTGCCTCTGCCTCGGCTCCAGCCCCACTAAAGCCGTCGAGATGGTGTCTTGGATGATTTCAAGAAGTGTCGTGTGAGTACAAAGACAGTCACCAACGTTAAAAACGAGCTTCTGTTTCATCTGGAATGTCGTAAATCCTTGATCTTTTTGTTAGCTTGTGCGGCTATCCTGCTACATTTAAGCTAGGTCTGAACCTGACCACCTCGAAGGGTTTCTACGACAACATTCGACATTTACAGTAGTTTTCTGCTCCCACCTAAAGTCTTGTCATAATATCGTCTTTATCTGTTGTTATGGAAGAGCTAACACTGAGTGTTCAGGGTTCCGCAGGTGAGTCAGCCGCATTGTTCTGCGTTTTTACAGATACCATGTTTGAACACGTCGAGGTTCAACTGAAGGTGTTTTCCTGCTGCCATGCCCAATGGACGCTGGCAGCCTTTACGCCATTGTCGTAAAGCCTGATAGATAGCAGCCAGCTGACCTTTACGTGATACCTGTCTCTCTGTCTATCTCCATATCATTTTATATCCATTGAGGATGTGAGGAATCCGCATAATCACAGCTTTGTGTCCTCAGTCTCTCCCCGTGGACCTGCATGTCTGTAATTGTTTAGAGAGAGGGGGGTTATATAAGGAAGGCTGATGGGATAGGAATGTAGTGGAAAGACCTCAAGGGAGTGGCGGAGCAGAAACCAGCACTGCTTCCCCGGTTAAGCAACCTTTGCCTTCTAGCACACAGATATGAAGCAATGGAGAGAGTCACAATTAACCCGTTTACCTGGGAGATAAACGGAGCTTTCCCCAGAGCTACAGGTTCCCGTCACCTGGCTTTCACTCCTCCTGTGAACGCAATGGAGAGTGATAGGGATAGGTCTGAGTCTGGGTTTTTGTCTGGTCACTCCGGTCATCTCTGTGTTCTAGTAAAGGCGGTTCTGGTAAATGGTTTATCACATGCGTCACATATCACCGACTTCACGCCACGCAGTTGCTCTATGTTGCAGACAGATAAACTCCCACATTTCTGTGGAAAAGTCTTGGGTACTTTGTTAGACCATATTTACCTCCTATTAAAGCAAATGTCCTTATATTCTTCTTTCACAGTTTTAGTAAGGATGCCACACATCTCTCTTTTTGTTTTAAAACCGAACTGTACGTTACATAGTGAAACTAAACTGTGTGGAATGTATATTGTTGCATCCATAACCATTTAACTACCCCAATAAAAAACAAACAAACACCAAAAAAATGTATTTTCTTCTGCTGCTTATTGCCTTTGTATGGAGCTCCTAAAGAGATGTCAAAGTAAAAAAAAAAAGGGGCTACAAAAAAATTGAAGTAAACAAGGTTCTGGTTACTAACTAGAACTTGTTTTTCTAACAATGAAAGTAGTAAAAACAAATTCTGGTTAGTAATGAGTGGACACCAAATAGTAACTTTTTTTTCTCTCTAAAAACTGGATTAACAAAAAAAAAAAATCTGGTCACTAATTCATGCGCACAGTGCGGATCAATAAGTAACCAGAGTTCTTTAAAAAAAAAAAAATAATAATAATAATTTTTGGTACAGAAAATGTTTTTCTTCAATTTCCCTTTATGGGCTCCATACCTTGAGGAGTAATCCACACAATTGATATTTTAAAAAACGCTTTTTAAATCCTTCCCACCGTTTGGCTGAACAGGCAGTTAAAGGGTTAATATGTGTTTACATTGAGTCAAACACATCTATAAAAATATTTATCATTTATTCCTTTATTTCATTACACCATGCTTCATATCATACAACTGAAAAATGTTCCTTCATTGTAACTAGCTTATTAACAGACCAATAAAAGGATTTTTTTCAGACTTTTTAGGTTTTTGTTGTTGTGTTGTAATACACAAATCATATGTCCAACCGAAGCAAAACCTGACCAAGAAATTGAATACCGAGGTTTTGGCGGGTCTTTAACTCGTTGAGACCTGTTGATGCAAATATGCATTAGACCACTTCTGCTTTGAACTTCGTCTAATTTTGCGTCTATTTAAAAGCAAAAACATCGGTAAATTGTCTTTTCATTGTAGGAAATAAATCAAGGGGTTTAAAATACATGTCCTGTCAACAGTGCTGCCACAAATGATTATTTTAATAGCCGATTAATCACTAATCATTTTCTCAGATTATTCGACTAATCGGGTCATGCTTTAAGCACACATCTTAACCATCATTAGCTTTAAACTAACTAAAAATAAAGACAATGAAGATCATAGTTTATTAAATTTTTAATGACTTTTGCATCATCTGTTCTTTATTAGTTTTTGGTATTAAAACAAGATGAAATCAAATGATGTCGACATCGTAAACAAAGATCTATTTTTTAAAAAGATAACGTTTTGATCTCACTGACTCAGATATGAAAAGGGCATTTTTTAGTGCTGAACGCTCACAACTTTGTTCAACTTTACTACACTCTGACTCCATAGAATAAAAACAAATGAATAATCGACTATTAAATTAGTCGTTGACTATTTTAACAGCCGATCGTCGTTGATTGGTCGACTAATCGTGGCAGCCATACCTGTCAATCAGGCCTCATCTCACCTGCATTCTTGGTTTGTTTTGTGTTTATCAACCTAATTTGCTGTAAATAATTCAAGGATTAAAAGGCAGGTCACCTAATGGAAGAACCAGTCCTGTGTTTATACATAATAGAACTTTCAAATCTTCTGTAGGCAATAGGTATAAAAAAAAAAAGGACAGAAAAGAATTGAAGAAGTGTCTTATATCCAAAATTAACGTCAGGGTTTTAACTCAGCCCTGAAAATGTTGCTAAAGATTATTTTAGGTCATTACAACTACGCCCAAACCTTTTTCTTTAAAGTTAGCAGAAGTTAGTTTAGCTTACACACAAGCTGACATGGACCTTTCTTGTAAAACCTCCGGTTGGGTTTTGTTAGAAACACACAACAATGAAACCCTGTAAACGTTCAGATCTAAAATCAGTGTTGCTGATTAGTGTGTTTTTAGCGCTCTGCTGTGTTTTCCTGTACGTTTCCTGTGTAAATTCCTGAATGTCTCATGGATTTGTGAGGAGGCTCCACACGTACCGCAGCCATGAACAGGCCGGGCCACTGTTTTGTCTCAAACTGTTTTTGTTTGAATACTTTTGGTATGCATGCAGAGAAGCAGGTTTGAGAACGCTTAAGACTTAAAAGCCTTTTTGTCTTTTATAAGTTTAAAAGCCAAATACTGGGAAAATTAAAGCAATATTTTAAAAATCTAGTCTTAATTAATAATTAAATGAAATTTCTGTTCCTAAAGTAGCTATAAAGAGGAATTACGTGAATACTTTTTAATCATTTTATTGTGGTTAAATAGTATGGCTGCCACAGCATTTCTGGATTGATTTACACAGAGTGTTTTATCTTCAAGGTTGATTTCATTTTTGGTCAGCTAACCCTTTCTTGTGGTGTTTATCGTGCCAACGGGTGCAGCGGTCGCCTCTGATGGTCTTAGCCTCACCAAGAATGCATCTTGGCTGTGAATGAAGGATCGACGATCTATTAAGGTCACAGAGCTGAAAATCCACTTAGGAAGCCCCTTTGTACAGAGAAGTGCTCAACTGGCTCTCATCAGATTCTCTACTCAGCTGCATAGTTGTGGATTACGATCATCTCTGCTTCGTTTTACTACAACAACATCTACATAGATTTCTGAGAGAAACGACTCTTGTGCAGTTGATCAGAGCTGGAAGTACTAATTATTTCCTCACTTTGTGAACTCTGGGCTCATGTTTGACTGTATTTCAAGACACACAGAAAAGGTTGAATATTCAATGTAACAGTAAGTCTACTAACCAAAAAAAAAACCCCAAAATGGAAACCAACGTGTGATTGGCCCCGTCCTGTTACCGTGCTAGAGCAATACTGACGGTACAACTCAGGAATCTTCAACCTTTGGCTCCAGATCCACATGTGTCTCTTTTATCTCTCCATGGTGGCTCCTCAACCAAACATAAAATAATTCATGGAGATGTTGATCCAGACATGTCGACCGTCTGAGTCAGCAGCTCTCTGATAATGTCTGCTTAACCAAAACTACCTCAAGAAAACAAATAAACAAAGCCTGTAAATTAAGACTACCAAGATCCAACCCCAAACTAAAAGAACAAAACCCAGCAGTGGAAGACTGCTGAGGACAAAGAGGAGAAGAAGAGCAAAAACAAGGAAAGAAAAATAAAATAGCATTTTTTACAGTAAGGATTATTTAATTAGCATGTAATTATTTAAAGATGAGTTAAATGTGTAAATTGATGTCTGAGGTTCACATAGATGATAAACTCTGTAGGTTTTTCCATCCCTGTTGACCTGAAGACGTCTTGTTTGTTCAACTCTACCTCCAGAATGAATAGATTTGATATACAAAGTAAAACTTTGGTAAAAAGTTTGATCTTTTATGAGTTCAAATGACATTTTATCTTCTGCTGAACAACATTGGTTACTATCTGCACTGAGATGATCCTGTTGAAAATAAGAAAAAGAAAAATAAATTTTGAGTGATGCTACTTTCTTTTTATAATTTTGCTTTGGTGTGTGCCAAAAAATAGACCTAATTCATATTTATTATTTAAAAAAAAAAAAAAGGTCATCAAAGCAAATCCAAATTTCTTAAAGGCTAAGGTAAGACCATTCAGCTCCTTCTAGGTTTTATCAGTAGAAAACGAGTCCAAATGTCTCTTTTACTGTTAAAGGTTGCCGACCCTGGATAACTGGATCTGTGTATCGTTCGCTTTTTCAAAGAAAAAAAAAGGAAATTACTTTAAAATGGGAATATCAAAATGATTAGTTTTACTACAGTAGAAATTGATAAATAAATAAATAAATAAAGCAACCCCCACTTTCATTTTTAGTTTTAATTTGAAAAACGAATGATACGCAGGTATTTCCGAGTTTTTTTCTTTCATTGTTGACTTTCACACGGGCGCGCAGAAGAAGCTTCACGAGGGAGAGGAGGTTTCAGGATCGCAGAGAAGAGGTTTATCGAACGTGTACGTGGAGTTTGATATACGCTCGTGGGAGACCTTTAATGTAAATGTAATGCCATAATGAACATAAGTGTGTCCTCTTGCTAGTGTTGATTCCAGCTGCTCTGAAGGAGATGTCCTCCAGAACACTACAGAGATATAACCAGATTCTGATTTTAAGGGTTGTAAAAGTCAGAACAATCTTTGACAATTAGTGGTCTAACATAATCACTGAAATGAATATAACTTATAGGTTTTTTTAGAAGATTCTACTGATTGAAATAGTAATGTGAGAACATCACGTTACACAACATGCATGTTGTAGGTTCATTCCAACTCCGTTTATGTTTTCCCCATAAAGCCATTTTTCTAAGCGGTTCCATTTGCAGCAGGAGTTCTTTCAACAATCCACCCTCTGTGTTTTTCAGGGAACAGTCCTGGAATCAAATTCCTATTCTGGAAGCTCAAACCAGATGCTGGGGGCTCCAGAACCATTCGGCTCACTGTACCCCTCCCTCTCTCTCTCTCTCTCTCTGTCTTTCTGTTTTTCCCCTCTTTCCTTGTTTTTTACTACTTTTTTCTCTTGCTGTTTTTTTCTGGGTTCCATGTTCCCTGCCTCCATCTGGTTCTTAGTGGTGTACAATGTCAGGAAACCAGGGAAATTGACCCAGAGCCTGGAGTCCGAGCCCCCTCTAAAAGCTTCGGGGCTATTTTCTCAGCTGCAGTCAGAGGTGGGAGGTGGGGAGTGCCGTATGAAAAAGAGGCCCTGCTTTTAAAATCATAACCAGAAGATTTTTTACATATATCCCAGCTTATGATGCTGGTGATCACAGTGTGTGCAAATCAAGAGGAGTGACTGGTGGATATGCTCTGTGTCCTGCTGATGAGGATTACTTTATCATGAGCTGCTATTGTTGTCATCTCATCTAAGTTTTAATGAAGCAATGTAAATCCAAATTGGAAAATGTTTTTCATTTAAAAGTGCTGAGAACTAAAGATTCTAAAGCTCTGCAGGAAGTATTGGAGATGTTTAAGAGACCAAAATAAATCCCTAAAGACCATCTCTTATTAATATTGTGTTTTTAACATGTCCTTGTTGCACTAGTAATGTTAGGTTGAGGTTGTGAGGGGCTGTAAGCTAGATCACCAACAGTTCCACCTACAGGGTGAATTTCTAATGAACCCCTGTTGCTCCACAGAAACTGTCCTACAAAAAAAAAAAGTTTTTTTCCTCTAATTTTTTGCTAAAAGCAGCATGATCATAACTAAATGATCACTGGGAACTCTTTTTACAGTGAAAGTCATTTAAACTTTAGGAACAGATAAAAACTAAATCTTAAAAAAACGATTGACAGTCGAGGGTAGCAAAAATAAAAGTTGCTGCCTTAACTAATGTTATTTTAGTTTCTTGTTTAAATAATAATATTTAAGAATGAGCTCAAAGTCCACAGCAGCTTCTGAAACTGCAGAGATAAATGATTAAATGTAGAAAAGTAATATTGATTAAAACTAAATAAACAAATGTTTGCTGTCTCTACAAGGCCAAATGTAAAAAAAAAACATAATTTAATTATAAGTTCTTCCAATGCCCAAGACGACCATATCCAGGGTGTCTTCATGATCCTCATTCTTGAGTCAGCTAGCCAGAATGCTATTACCACTGAAACAAAGAACAGTCTTTGTCTTTCAATCATGTCTGAGATGAGCAGTCACTGCAGCATAAGGTATCAGTCTCATGCTAAACCCTTCAGGTCAAAGAGAAGCTCTTCATTTGGAGCGATCAGCACAGAATAGCTTAGGATACATTTTAGTGATATTTCTTCACTGTCAGCAGTTGTTTTCTGTCGACCTCATCATTTTCTGTCTTTTGATCACATCTGTACTAGAATGCTTAAAGCCATGAATATCAGAGCCACACACATGAGCCCAGGAGGGATCTTTGTCAGCCTCTCCTGCAACAGCAGGGAGCTAATCACCAGTGGTTGTGGTGACTGCTGCTGCTGCTGGGGACACTAGTGGTTGAAGGCTTTTAGATTCTGCCACTTGAATTTGGAACATGTTGTAAGGAGTGTGTTTGGTTGTGAGACTCCGATTTGAGATTGTGGGTTCGATTGCTGCCTTTCCAGCCCATGTGTCGAAGTGTCCTTGGGAAAGACACTGAACCCCAGCTTGCCCCTGGTGGTAAATTGGCACCAGTGTTCAGCAGCGGAGCCACCGTCAGTGTGTGAATGTGTGAGGGAATGGGTCTGTGACTGTAATGTGCTTTGGGCCCTCAAAGAAGGTAGAAAAGTGCTTCACAAGTATACACCATTTTGTGTAACCCTCCCACATACACACACCTTCCACATAAAGCACCACCTGCCAGACATAGTCTTAGGTTACATACAGGATTACATGTTGCTAAACTAACCTGATGAAACGCTAATGATCGTAATGAATCACAGTGTCTTTTTTTTTTAAGAATATTCTTTATGGCTTGTTCCTGTCCTGAATAGGGGGTTATTTGGTTATTTCTACTTTTTTGAAGGTCCATTTGGATCTTGTTCAGGCAAAAACCAACCTTTCTAGTAACTCTGTCAGAATTCATCTGTACACAAATGACTACCTAAGTTCCTCTTTTGTTCAGTTTAAACTAGGGATGTCCTGATCAGGTTTTTTTGGGCCCGATCCTATTCTGAGTCATTGGATTTTGTGGATTTGCCAATACCAAGTCCTGATCCGATACTTTTGTAACATTATAAAACATTAACAAATTGATTAAACAGATTTGTGTTTAAGAATAAATGAAATATCCAATCCTGATCGGACAACAAAGTCTGATTTCGATCGAGTCATCAACCATGTGATCGGATCAGGACATCCCTAGTTTAAATGATTGGGAAACCAAACAAATGTGGTTTTAGATCCAAAAATGGACAATCAACAACTAAACAAACTGGAGTCTAACAGGTTAGTCACTGAATTGAAATAGATTTAGTGACTAGATTTAGACACTTGTGTGACTAATAATAGCACAGAAATCATGAGGTTCATGTTTTTAGATTTGTTTTTCTAACACAGAGCTGTGTTTAACCAACGGCAGAAGCTTCAACACATGAACGTTTTTCAGATCAAGTGCTTTGTGAAATGGAAGAACAAGAGTTCAGTGCTGGTCTGGGTTCCTGTGGAAAACAGCAGCAACCAAATGGAATCAAAACTTGCATTATCCAAAACCACCGCTGAGCAGAAGATTACAGAGGAAACACTGAGTCACTGTCTTCAGTGCTTCCAGGACTCGTGGTCACTGCCCAACACGAAAGGCAAATCACAGCTTAGCGTGCACGCCTCAGCCTCCACCAAGTTTTTCTTGATGGTTGGTTTGGCGTGGACGCCAAAGTAAGAGACTATTGTGGTGTTAAACTGCTTCTGGAGCTTCATAGTGATGTCAGTCAAAGGCTCTTTTGTTTCCAGCTGCAAATGTTAAAGATGAGATGGAATGAAGATGATGTTTCCATGTTCTCTGTTAACAGGCTGCTGTTTGGGACTCTGTATCCTGCATACTACTCCTACAAAGCTGTGAAGACCAAGAACGTCAAGGAGTATGTAAGTCTAGAAGCAGAACTTGTGTAACACGTGTCACACAAATCATCTTCAGCCTAAAACAGATGAGAGCTCTTTATTCTCTCCATACATGAATCATAAACCATCTGACACAATAATTAAGTATGATTGAAAGAAAAGGAAAATTACTGATAATGTAGTTATAGATCTGATTTTGTTTTACTGAATACTCCAAAATATCTAGAGACATTCTTTGTTTTTTTGTGAAGGAGATGGTTGGGAAATCAGAAAGTGAAAGTGCCTTAACATTGGCTGCTGTCTAAACCCAGGGGTGTGATGGGAAAGTGCTCGTGGATATAGATTCGAGGGCTGGAACTTGTTTCATGTTGGAGTTGGGTGATGCAACTCATGTCGGTGAGGCTGAAATCCTGCTCCTCTGAATTATACATGCTACACCAGTTATAGGCTTAAAACATGTCAGCTTCCAGATCCTTTTCATCTTCCTTCTCTACCATCTGACTTCTTACTTTCTAACTGATGGTGGGATCACTGGGGACCGGAGAGGAGTTGTATAAAACCACCTTGACACCATGATGTGGATGAATGTTTGATCAGACTTCACCGTTGGTTAACATGCTCTGTGCTCAGAATATTCACTTGCCAAAGCATGCATTTTTATGTGGAGCTTCTTTTTACATCTCAGGAAGTAGCAGTGTGGATTAGAAATCATATGGGTCAAGAACTATTTATTTATGTAAAAATGTTAAAACGGTGTTTTAACAAAAGGTACGGAATGTTCCTAAAAACCAACTGGAGGACTAGTTAAGATCAGAGAAATCCCACATGGAATCTGTACCATTGTTAGTTTAGATCAGGAACTACAGATTAAGAAAATAAAATGTGATTTAGAAAAGCTCCTCAGTGTGTCCAGTCCTATTCTTCTTTGCTGGCTTTAGGTGTGAGGCTGTAGTAGCCTCAGACAGGAAGGAGGTGTAAAAGAATGCTAAGGACAAACTGTAAAGGGGTTGAGCCCTAGACTGGTTTGAACAGCAACCAGGACTTGCAGTCCCAGCACATTTTGTACCTGCTCAACTGGTTCTGACTCAACTGGTGAAGTGAAACAGAGTTGATGATTCTGAGAGCTTCATGAGATGCCACATTTTTCCAGCTGTTGACTAACCCCACTGCCGCTGCATAGACATTACTCTCTAGGACTGCTTTGTGTTCATTGTGACTTTGTTTGGTTTGTTGGGCTTGTATGAAAACATCAAAATCTTCTAACATTTTCACCTTGTGTGTCATGACTGCCCTGCCTTTGCAGCGGTGGGACATTACTACTAGTCATGGCTGATTATACGAGGTGTGGAGATCTTTAACCCTTTGGCTCCAGTGTTGACTTTCTCTCTAACTGTTGACACATTAAACGTACTTCCAGCTGATTCTGCAGAAAATGAGCTGCTTTTCTGCTTTTTTGTTGATTGTGTAAATGATTGAAGAATTAAGGCAGGAGTGTCGAACTCAGTCACACAGGGGGCCAAAATCCAAAACACACTTTAGGTCGCGGGCCGAACAGGATAAACATTTATTGAACACTCTGAAACTACAGTTTTAAATCTGGAAAAATGTAACTATTTAACACATATATGAACTAGATATGTAGCATTACCTTAGATAATGCTAGTGTGAATGCTGTTAGCTGAATTTGTCCGCTGAAGATGCTGAAATTGATGAAATTGATAGCTAAAAACGCCCAAGCTGATGGCGAGCTAAAATATCAGCTAAATGTCTGATTAGCAAAAAAAAAAATACCGGTACTGAAAAAAAAAACTTAGGTTAGCTGATTTCAAAATAGCCTAAAAAAGCTGAAAAAGCCTAAATTAGCCAAAACATGTAGCGTGTAAATATTATACAACTCCAAAACAGCCGTAGAAACTTAAAAAAAGCCCACATTTTTCAATAAAAGTTAGCATTTAGCAGAAATATTAACTTAACTCCAAAATAGCTTAAAAAAATCCGAATAAATTTGGAAATAGTCCAAAAAGCTAGCAGGATGCCAATTTTTAAAACTTTAAAAGTGTAACTTTTTAACATAATTACGAATAATAAAAATGCAGGAATATTATTCCAGAATAATTCAACTGAAACCTTAAATAACTTTCAATATTTTACTCTCTATAAAAATATATTTTGTCATACATGTGGGACAGCGATTGTACCTGAGCTGTAGCCTGCTTGTGTAACTGTTAATGAGTCGATTGAGGAGCACAGAATGGTTGGTTGAAAAACCAGAACCATGCTAGGACACTATGCCAGCAGACTCCACACCTTGCTAGTGTGCTCAGTCTTGCAGCAGCAGGCGGGTCTGGTCTGACTGTTTCACCACATCCAGCTGCTGCCTCTGTATGTGAGGAAGAGCGATGATGATGATGGATGATGAGGAGCACCTGATGGGGCTATAAGAAAGATGTAAAAATAAAAAGGCAACTGTATGGAGGCGTTGCAGGTGTTGAAGTAACCAATCCTCTCCCGGGTCCAGTAATATTTCCTCCTCTGTGAGGTTGTTGCTGGTCATGCAGCTCAAATGTTGGTTGTGTTGTCTGAGTGTGTTTTTGTGTGCAGGTGCGGTGGATGATGTACTGGATCGTGTTTGCCCTCTACACTGTTGTGGAGACCATCACTGACCTGACGCTGGCGTGGTAAGGTCCAACACACTCACCTCACACACGTTACAAGGTCATGCTCCGCCGACCAATCAGAGATCCAGGTGTTTCCTTTAGTGATCTCACTGCTGGGTACAGCAGGAATGAAAGAGCACAAGTTGGGATTGATTTATGCAGATCTATATCACACGTGTCAAAGTCAAGGCCCGGGGGCCGGATCCGGCCCTCCAGATCCTTGTATTTTATTGTTCCTAGTGGCCCGATGTTATCTTGTGCTTATTTCTAACTTGTATAATTTTGAAGGGAACATTTAAGTGCAAATGTCAGCTGGAGTTCTTGCATTCGCTGGTTTCTTTGTCATTTGTGAGAATTACAATCTGCATCATTTCCAGAATTAGACTTCTGCCATTTCACCCCAAAAAGCTTGACTGTTACCTGTTGTCAAAAAAAGCTTACTAACCAGAAACGGGCCTTCTGACCTCTGCCCTTTCCTGATACATGACGGCTTTAAATGACAAAGAATTGAATTTTGTCATCTTTATCATCAGTTTTGTTTGAATCATTTGCATTTTTGTCTCCTGATTCTTACATTGTGACTTTGACCCTCATTGTTGACCGTGTAGCTTATTTCCCGGCTGCAGCCGTGCTGTCAGGAGCAGGTGAAGCTGGTGTTTGATGTGGACCAATCAGTACCTCTGATGTCAAGAATAGCATCTTCCACTGACGCCTTACAGTAGAAGTTCTGCTCAGTGAGGTCATGAGACGGTCATGGGTAGATTCTGACTGCACTCAGCTGTCCTGATGAAGAGAGCATCCCTCCTCCTCCTCATAAGTGCCAGATGAAGACATCTACCTTTCATCAATCAATCAATCAATCAATCAACTTTATTTCTATAGCACTTTTCATATATAGAATAACACAAAGTGCTTTACACATAAAAAATCTTAAAACAAACGCAATAATAAAAACAAATGCAAAGTACAATAAAGTCACATAATTCCCCCCTTCACCCAGATCCACAAGTATACCCCCAATCCCACCCACCCACACACACCCCCAATGACTACAGGCTGAGCACAGAAGTTAGATGTTGGAGACACTAATGTAGTTGGAGCCTCTTCCTCTGGAGACAACTGCATAACCAGCATGCCGCAGCGTCACAGGCGGGGACCCAGCCTCACCACAGCTAGGTAGCGATGCAGGTCCCCACCTAGAGCCGCAGCAGCTGGACAGCAGTAACCAGAGGAGAGGAACCAGCTGAGGAGGCACTGGAAATTAAAAAAGAAAAATGGTAGAATAATAAAATTAAGTATATTTGTAAAATCAGCAAACAATAAAACAATAAAACATGACCATAAAAATGAATTAAATAAATTATTAAAAGATCAATAAAATCATAAAAACATGATCAAATAGATGCATGAATAAAAACAAAGTAAATAAAAACAATAAAATTAGCTAAAAGCATGGTTAAAAAGATGTGTTTTAAGACCTTTCTTAAAAGCAGCTATGTTCTCTGCGGCCCTCAGGTTCTCTGGCAGACCGTTCCACAAACGAGGGCCATAATGCTGAAAAGATGCCTCTCCGTGCGTTTTGGTTTTCACAGGTGGAATGATTAGTAGACCTGTGCCAGAGGATCTCAGGGTCCGCGAGGGTTCATATTTAACTAAAAGATCTGACAAATAAGAAGGCCCAAGACCATTAAGACATTTAAAAACCAGTAAAAGTATCTTAAAATCAATCCTGAAGCTTATGGGAGCCAATGCAGGGATTTTAAAATCGGAGTGATGTGGGCCCGCCTCCTGGTCCTGGTGAGAACTCTTGCAGCAGAATTCTGTAAAAGCTGAAGGTTCTTGATGCTTCTTTTTGGAAGGCCAGTTAGGAGGGCGTTACAGTAATCAATTCTACTGATAATAAAAGCATGCATCAGCGTCTCCATGTTAGCAAGAGAGAGAATTGGCGGACTCTAGCCAAATTTTCTAAGATGATAAAAACCAGTTTTGATCACCTGCTTAATATGTGGAATAAAAGTTAGCTTAGAGTCAAAAGTGACGCCCAGGTTTCTAACTGTTTCTGAACAGCTTAATGAAAGTTCTGTAAGTTTGAAACACTGTTTCTCTCTCTTGGCTTCAGGACCAATAACTAAAATTTCAGTTTTTTCCTGGTTGAGCTGCAGAAAATTTTTAGCCATCCATAATTTCACATCTAAAATACAATTAAAAAGGGTTTCTATTGGCTTTGTGTCATCAGGAGACATGGATATGTACAGCTGGGTGTCATCAGCGTAGCTGTGAAAGCTGATGTTGTGCCTCCTGATGACATTCCCAGAGGAAGCATGTAGATGTTAAAAAGCAGGGGGCCAAGGATTGAGCCTTGAGGAACACCACTTCTAATTTTGTGTACCCCAGAGAAGTAAGTGTCCATGCTTACCATAAAGTTTCTCTCCATGAGATATGATCTGAACCACTCGAGTACAGTCCCTGAAAGGCCAAGGCTTTTGAGCCTGTTTAATAGGATCAGGTGATCAACAGTGTCAAAAGCAGCACTTAGATCTAGTAGAACTAACACTGAGATCTGACCTGAATCCAAGGCGCACCTAATATCATTAACGATTTTTAACAGGGCCGTCTCTGTGCTGTGGTTCTTTCTGAAACCAGACTGGTTTACCTCAAAGATGTTGATCTGTGAGAGAAACTCATTTAACTGAATAAAAACAAGCTTTTCTAAAATCTTGCTTAAAAATGGTAAGTTGGACACTGGTCTGTAGTTATTAAGAGCTGTGGGATCTAAGTTTGTTTTCTTTAAAAGGGGTTTCACCACTGCAGTTTTAAAGGCAGTAGGAAAAACCCCTGTCTGAAGAGAGCAGTTCATGATATTTAAAATCTCGCTCTCAAAAGATCCATAAAATGATTTAAAAAGTGTTGTGCCAGATGAAGACATCTACCTTTCATGTTCTCATGCTGTTGGTCTAGCCCCCCCTGCTGGGCTGGTGATGACATTGGGAGGAAAACCCAGCAGAATGTTATTGACAATCTCCTTTAATCTGGGATGTTTGGGTTGAAGTGAATCAATAGTTGTTAATCACAACCATCAAGATGTGTTCAGGACATTTCAGCTGCTAAACTTCATGTCAGAAATAAACATGCTGAAGAAATATTCATGCCCTTCATCCAGACTGCTAAATGCTGTTTCCAGATGTTCATAGTAACAGACCCCCGGCTCTTTCTATGGCTCCACGATTGGATCTGGGTTTGAGTCCTGTGAATAACCGTTCCTCCCCGTGTGTTCAGGTTTCCGCTGTACTATGAGCTGAAGATTGCGTTTGTGATTTGGCTGCTGTCTCCGTACACCAGAGGAGCGAGCCTCATCTACAGGAAGTGTCTGCACCCTCTGCTGTCGTCCAGAGAGCGGGTAAGATGTCCGTCTGCCCTCAGACAGGACAGCTCGTTCCTGAGAGGACCAGTCTCCCTGTTCTTACGGCGCTCTGGTCTGTGGTCTCTCTAGGAAATCGATGACTACATTGTGCAGGCCAGAGAACGGAGTTATGAGACCATGGTGAACTTTGGCAAGCAGGGGCTGAGCATCGCAGCCACCGCTGCAGTCACTGCAGCCGTCAAGGCAAGTACTCCTCCAGATACTTCAGTTGATACTGCAGTTTGATCGTGTTGGGGTTTTGATCGACTTCTCAGACACAAACCATGACTGAAACCCACTGGACCGATTTATATTTACTCGACAGTCCGGTCTGTCAGGGCAGAAGCTGTGGAGACTGGAGAAGATCTTCTGGGTTTCTGAACTTCTCTCATACACTTTCCACTCTCAGTATTTTTTATTTATTGTGGTTTTTGGGGATTTTTCTTTCCAACAAGACTTCTTCTCAGCATTTGTTACTTTCCACTTGTTTTGGACTGACTTCTTTTTCAGATAAGCTTGTTTTATGGAATAGACCGTTTTCATGTGACGTCACACATCACCGGTTAAGTGCAGAGTCGCTTCTGGTGTCTACGGTTTAGAACGGCAAAGCTGACAGCTGAACGCTGTTTAAAGCAGTTTTACATAAATAATAAAAGGTAAACTAACCAATTTTAACTGAAATTTGTACAATATTTATTTTATCTATACAACCTACCTGGTTGTATTGGTTTCCTCCTGTTGGATCGTTCACATATCAGAGTACAAATATCAGTAATCCTGTCTGCAGTCAGAACAGCAGGTCAGTTGTTTCCCATAATTCCTCTGGATGATATTAAACCAGTTGTGGATTATTTCTCTCTGACAACCCGGTTAAAGTTAGACAAAGGTTACAAGAACTTCAGTGAATGCTGGTGTTTGATGATGAAGGTAATTATGATTTTATTCTTTGAATCTGTGCTAATGCTAATGCTAGCATTAGCTTTAGCTGTGAGACGTGGAGCTGCAGAAGATCTTTTCTCACCAGTTAAAAGTTTCCTAAATGTCCATTCTCACATAATCAGGACAAAACAGGACAAAAGTCAGACAATTCCAGCGTGTCTGACACTAAAGTTAACTTATAACTTTTGTAATGTTTTCTACTGCGGTCAGTGAGCTGCTGTTAGCTCAGCTGTGGTTCTAATGCCTGGTTTCCATTGAGCGGTGCAGACCAGACCAGTCCCCTCTTGGCCGGTTTAGAACGGTCCGGGCAATTCAAGTGAGCGTTGGACCATCAAAGCCCGTACAGGTGTAGACTGATGATGCAGCTGTGCGTCAAAATAGTGTTCTGATTAGTATGGATCGGTAATGGACATTCTTGTTGCAGGTTTTTAGTCTTCAGCAGTCTCTTCTGTCAGGAGATCAAAAAACCATGAAATGGTTTCAAGCACATTTAAAGTGTCTTCACCTGTTGGCTAACGTTTGTGTTGAAACTGGACTGAACTTGTGCCAGGCTCCTCCCCCATCATTTACCCTCTGAACCCTCGGGTGACTTTCTTCTCCTGTCTGTGCTGCCATCTTTCTTCAGGGCTTGTGTGCTTCAGCAGGCTCCTCTGGGAGGTAAACTCAGTCTGTAGAAGCTGCATGAACAACTTTCCCTCCTTTACATTTCCAACCACATCTACAAATTCATTTTTCTTCATTTCAAACTTCCTTGTGTGATCACTTCATGTGTTGCTGTTCACTTATGTTTTTGTTTTAGGAAACTTTTTCCTTTTTATTGTTAGTTTGGTCTTAATGACTTCAGTATTTCATTAAGAAGCTTTGAGTCAGATTTCCTCCATGTGTTCTGTCAAACAAATGTCTCCACAGTGCATGACATCTTTGGTTGATGTTGGTTCTGTAATTATGATGCTCCTCATGACCCTCTTATCATCTGATCCGGTTTCATTTGACCCCGAGTGGCCGCAGTGAACCCTTTTTCTGTTGATGTTCTTGTTGGTTGTGAGCTGAAATAGTTGTCGTTTGTTGCGCAGGGCCAGGGCGCCATCACTGAAAAGCTGCGCAGTCTGAGCATGCACGACCTGACTCAGATCGGCCAGCAGGACGAGGGAGGAAACCAGCTGTACCAGTACAGCTCGCGCTCCGCCAACCCCGCCGTGAGGAGAGCGCAGAGCTCCGACCACGCCGCCGACGGTACGTACACATGCAGCGCGGAGGAAGATGGAAGAAGGTGATTCAGAACACAGAGCTCTGGACGCGACACCTTCAAGCATTTGTAGTAGCTAACATGCAACGTTTGTGGACTGTAGTTATTTATAATCATAACCAGACTTGTTTGCAGGAATGCATACATTACATTCATGTCACATTAGATTCTTTAAATATTTTGATTATCAGTAAAACTTACGTAGAGTTTGATTTGTTGTCTTAAAGGGAGTGGAAGAAAACAAACTTCTATACTGTAATCCCACTCCTATTGTGTTTTTTCATCCATATATTATTTTTGTATAGTTGCTGTAATTCAGAGGTGTCAAACTCAATCACACAAGCGGGCTGAACAGGATAAACATTTACTGAACACACTAAAACCACATTTTTAAAACTTAAAACTGTAACTTTTTAACATAATTATGAACTAGATACATAGCATTACCTATGGTAATGCTAGTGAGAATGTTGTGAGCTGAATTTGGCTGCTGAAGATTCTGAAATTGATGCAAAAAAAAGTTGAAGCTGAGAGCCAGTTAAAATATTACATAAATGCCAAATTAATGTAAAAAAAAAAAGTGTAAATTAGCCAAAAATATTAGCTAAACTCCAAGCCGAAAAAAAATCTTAATAAATGACAAAATAGTCCAAAAAGCTATCAGAATGCCAATTTTTAAAACTTTTAAAACTTTAACTTTTTAATCTAATTATGAATAATAAAAAGTCAGGAATATAATTGCAGAATTAATCAACTTAAATCTTAAATAACTTTCAAAATTTGACTCTGTATGAAATTATAGTTTGTCAAAATTGTACAATTTAGAAAAAAAAAGCACAAGATAACATCGGGTCATTAATAACAATAAAATAAAATGATCTGGAGGGCCGGATAGAATTACCCAGAGGGCCGGATCCGGCCCCTGGGCCTTGACTTTCACACGTGGTGTAATCTGTTTCTGATCAGATTTGGTGCAGATTTTTTCTGAAATTATGAAATGGAGATTTTATTGATTTCCTTATAAAACATTCTTACCTCATTTACTAGACCTTATATTTAAATCTTCACGTGTATTTTAGGTAATGAATGTTTTGTAAATTAATTCAAAACACTAAAATTTTAACTTATTCAAGATCTCTTACTTTGTTATTTTCCTAAACATTTAAACTTATTGAATCTATAAAACACAAATAAACCTGAGTTTAGCATTGAAACATAAAATCCTCCACTAAATGTCTTCTCAGAAAATCTCCCTGAATTCCAAAACATCTTTAATTGTTTTTTGTCAGTTACAGTAAATGTCCATTTCCAATACAGTCATGGGACCACATCAAGCACAAAAGCCCACAGATTTTCAAAATAAGGGCAGAGGAAAAAGTTTTCTTGTATCATCCAAAACTCCCGGGCCTCGAGGGCCGGTCTCCTGCTGCCTTTTCCGCTGCTGCTGCTACTGAGTTTCAGCGGCAGGTTGGTTGGAAAACGTGGACACCCGCCTTCAAGGACTGGATTCTGACAACTCTGGTATATGGAGAAATGAAGCAAATTCACTCGCTATTCTTCTGTAATACGGACGTCGCCATGTTGGAGCCAGATGACACTGATTGGTCCGGGTTTGGTCTACGTTTCTATGGCAACTACTGCTGTCAATCATGAGTGAGCTTTTTTAAAGTCCCCACCCTTTCCACTGAAAGCAGCTTGTGGGAATCTGTCAATACAATGCTGGAGGCGGGGCCAGCAGGCACCACATGCTTCTACTGAGGGATCTGATTGGTCAGTTTATAACTTGAATTAGTTGAGATAAAGAAAAAAGAGGATTATCAAGAACACTCAGAAAAAGAAATGTAGATCAAAAATGGTTATTCTGGGTAACGGCTGTTTATTTCTCTATAGAAGCCTATGGGGTGTTGTCTTGGAGCCTGGGTTCACATCCGTGGAGGGAAGTTGGACTTTCTGACATGGGAGTCGACCAAAGAACATTTTGTTCTTCATAAGTTTCTCTCTGAAGTCAGCTGTTACAAATGCAAACTGAATGTTTTCCAATCCAGAGTCCAAAATATTAGCAAAATACATCTTCTGTTTGGCTCTGGAATTTCTTTAGTGGGTTTTGCATTTTAGTGGAAATGTTCGTCATTTTATCAAACACTTACAGCTGGCCACCCAACTGGTACCGGTTCTGGTACCACCCCCCCCCATCCCTAACTACTAAAAATCTATCCAGTACCCTGGATTTTAAAGGCAATTCAGAGACGGTGCTCACTATTTTTTTCAGTTTTTCCAAAAACCAGATATGACATCAATTTTATGAAATAATAATTGAATAAATATGAACATTTGTGAAAATGTAGATGGTTTATTCAAAAATTACATTTAAACACTTTTTTTTTTTTTTTACAATGCATTGTGGTTTATATCTGGAAAAAAGATTCTGAAAACTTGAAATGAATCGTGAAAATAAAAAAAATGAAAATTTGAAAAACACGATACTGAAAAGTTGAAAAAAAAAATATAAATGTAAAAATTAACAATTGATAAATAATAAATCCATACGTAACCGCTGCTTTTTTTAACATGTAAAATTAGGATCAGCTCAGTAGGATCAGTAGCGAAAAGTCGAAAGTTAGAATTGAAACTGTAAACTGAAGACTGACAGTCAAGACTTCGAAAACAAAAAGTTTTAAACTCAAAACAGCAGCTGTTACTAATGGACACTTTTTTCAATTGGTAGTTTTTTCATTTGTTTATTTTTATTCACGTTTTCAGTATTTCTTTTTTATTTCTTCTATTTTAAATTTTCATGTTTTCAATTTTCATTTTTTTTTTCAGTTAGAATGTTTATTTTTCAAGTTTTCAATCCGTTTTTTGTCCACTTGAAGCTGATCGACCGTGTTGGATGTGCTGCTGCATCGGCTGTGAGACTATCCAGATGACGTACAATCAAGCTTTCTTGAAAGAAGAGCTTCCTTCATAATTGATGTTTGTAATCAGCGTGAGACGAGACGCTGTGGTTGAAGCTGCTCTCTTCTTCCAGTCTCTTTGCTCTCTGGCTGTTCAGTGGAAGCTCTCTGCTGCTGTGGAGCAGCGAGATGAGTTCCCCGCAGACAGACGGAGGAGGAGATGAGCTGAGGATGCCGGTGGAATGTCAAACACATACTCTGGCTCTCCTCCATTGTCTCACACAGACTAAGGACAGGGCAGCAGTGTCTGGCCATGTAAGATGAATGTAGGTGGGGATGCACGACCAGGTTTCCATGACGATGGTTTTCTGTGGTGGTGATGGACATCTCGCACTGAGCTGATGAGAGTCCTGAACGTGGAGGCTTCTATGAAGAGTCATAGAAGCCGATGGGTTTCCAGGAAACACATGAGACTTCATAGAAGCCTGCACGTATTAGCTCAAAACGATGTTTGACATGTGGAACCTGCTGGCAGTCAGAGGAAACGCAGCTGTTTTGTTTTTTTAATCGGAGTGGTCAACAATAAACCAAAGGCAGAGCCTTAAACCTTCACTGATCCTGCAGGATTCATTTAACAATGTCTAACAGGAAATTGACACAGAATACTTTGGGTTAGGCCTGGAATCTGCTCGGACAGTAAATTAGTCCTGGTTCCAAAAAGAGTTGATATCATTGACAGCAGGCAAGGCTCTGAGGCTGACTCCAGGCTGTTGTAGTGCAGCAGCTCTCTGCTGCCCTCTGGTGGCTCTGCTGCATGCTTCTGTCAGCTGTTAGCCACTTCACTAGAAGGTGTATGATCTAGAACAGAGGTTCTTAACCTTTTTGACACTGGGGCCCAATTTTCCCGGTACAAAGTGATTCGAGGCCCATTCAAATATAAGCATGTTAATGTAAATTGATCCAGATCTTGTTTGATTTGTATTTGATAATTAAATCGAGTAATTTTATGGTTTATCAAAGTAAAATCTTGTGGGGAAAAATGATACAACGTGATCCTCTCAGACATTTATTTTCATACTGAACAGGTAAAACACAGTGGTCAACCTCAACACAAATTAGAATTCCAAAAATATTTATAAGGCATTTTGATCAATTAAATTGTGTTGTAATAAAACAAGAACACTTCAAATAAGTTTCAAATTAAACAAACTGTAAATGACATTTAAATAAAATGCTAATTAAAAGATTATTTTATAACCTGCTGATGAACTTGACAAATTATAAGTTTTAATTTAGTACTGTATATTTCTCTCCAAATCTGTGACAAATTAACAACAACAGTCACAACAGTCTGGTTTAAAAAAAAAAAAAACTAAACATGAACTGAGGCAAAGAGCCCCGGAATAAAGAAAATATGATGAGGGGCCGATACCCGCATACTATTAGCTCATGCCACAACATGTTACTGATGCCGGTTCACACTGGACGCAGAACAGAGGCTGCCTCTATTCGGCATCCATGTTAACCTATGGCGGCGTTCACACCAGGCGTGGAGCGGTGCGGTCCTCTGCGGAGGACTTGCACCGTGCAGCGGATCGTTTCGGCGTCTGCTTTAGCGTGAGCCGCGAGCATTCTGCATCAATTCTGGCAGAAAGTTACATAAAGTTACAAGAGAAAATACGGTTTATTTTTAAAATAAAGTGTGTATTCACACGTAGTTTTGGAAAACCGTGCGTCCAGTGCTAAACTTTGTTCTTAGTCGCTCAGACCCAGAGGAAAGGGGTTAAGGTTAGGATTATGGTTCTGGTTCCTGAGGTCGGCTGTCTCTGCAGCTCACGGCTCCACCAGGGGAGGGGTGAAATGTGGAGAACAAATTTACACATTTAGGAGCGGGACAGTTAATGGGAATTCAACTTTAAGTTGAATTTTAAATACGTGCGTCCAACAAAAACATCCAGCCTTGGACACACTTAGAATACATGCAGACATTGCAGCAATGAGATCTTGGCTGAATGTATTACATGTGTTCAATATGAATTTCTATCATTTTCTAGGCTGCTCGCATGTAAATACATAGGAATAACATCAGCCTTTTTAAAATATAACCAATTTTTTACAATAAAACGAAGTGATTGACAAATGTGATCATGTTTTTATATCTAAACAAACTGTATACATACAATCACAACACGCACGTGCGTGCACGAGCACAGACACATACAGATCAACGTAGTGAGCAGACTCCACTGCGGGGTTCAGGAGTAAACAACAACAGAGAGGCAGAGAGTAGAGACATGGGTAAAAGTTTTAGTTTATGAATGTACTCACGCACACACATGCGAGCGCGTGCGCACAGCCACAGACACAAACAAAACAGACAGGGACGCGCACACAGTGAGCCGGCTCCGGAGCGGGTGGGCGGGGCTGGATTTTGGGTGTAAAACAGCAGCAGAGGAGTTCCTCTTAGCAGAAACACGCGGTAATATCTTTAGGTTGTATGATGGCAAAAACAACAAAATCTCTCGCTGAAGCCACTGTGGACCGCCGCGGAAAAATGCGCGTCTGGTCTGTAAACCACACAGCGGGGGGGAAGCCGCGCACAATCTGCTTCGTGGTGCTTTCGGGTCAGTGTGAACCCGGCGTGACGCTTACTGCCACCAAGTGGTAGGAGGCTGTATTCAGGTCCCGCGGCCCTCGCGGCCCTCAGGTTTAGCACAGATTTTTTTTCGCGGCCCACTAGAGGGCGCTCGCGGACCGAGATTGGGCCGCGGCCCTATGGTTAAGAAACACTGATTCTAGAATACCTTATTTTATTTATTTATTTACCTCATTTATTTTTCATTTTTATGGTTTTATTTTATTTTTTTGTTTGTTTTCTTGGCAAATGTAAAAATGTTATTAGCACATATTGTGGAATGTCAATGTTTTTGTATGTGCAATATTTGTCAAGAAAGTAAAAACACAAAGATCTTGAAAACCTGTTTCATACGGTGACTGGTGTTGAAATGGATATAGAGGTTACAAAGCTGAATCCATTTTAATTTAATATTCACACTGTTAATAAATAAACTCAGACAAAGTTTCTTTATTAAAAATGTCATAATATATTATGTTATTAATATAAACTGAATATCTACAGCAGGGGTGTCAAAAACGCACCTGAGGTCACGGGCCGAACAGGATAAACATTCATTGAACACTCTGAAACTAAAGTTTTAAAACTGCAACGTTTAAACACATTTATGAAATAAATATATATCATTACCTGTAATTCTAGTGTGAATTCTGTGAGCTGAATTTGGCCGCTGAAGATACTGTAATTGATAGCTGAAACACTGAAGCTGATAGCCAGCTAAAATATTAACCAAATGCCAAATTAGCCTAAAAAATAAAACAAAAATAATCTAATGTTAGCCAAAACAGCTAGCATGTAGCTGAAATATTAGCTAAACTCCAAAATAGCCTCAAAAATCTTCCAAAAAGCTAGCAAAATGTCAGTTTTTAAAACTTAAAAACCATAACTTTTAATATAATTATGAATAATAAAAATGCAGGAATATAATTCCAGAATAAATCAACTTAAACCTTAAATAACTTTCAAAATTTTACTCTCTATGAAAATATATTTTGTCAAAATTATACAAGTTAGAAATAAGCTCATGATGATATCGGGTCATTAATAACAATAAAATAAAATGATCTGGAGGTCCGGATAGAATTACCTGACTTTGACACGTTTGATCTACAGCTAATTAAATTATGAGCTAGCTGAGAGTTTAGTGTTAAAGTCTAATTAAAGATAAAACTGCTGTTGTTGACATGTTCTTGTAGCTTTTCTCATGATGGAGGACGAACACAAAGAATTTTAAGATCAGAATTACATTTCTGAGGATAAGAATCCTTATTGTAATACTTGTGAATCAGGAGCAGATAAATGTTAGGCTGCGTTTGCTAGAGGCTGTAAGCTAATGGGAGAGATTGTAAACAAAGGGATTATGGGAGAAACAATGTTGACCTCTCCAGATCTGAGAGTGACAGGACGTCATCCAGTGTCTTGATTCTCTGCTGCTTCTGTTCGTCAGAGAGCTTCTATGATCAAGAGGAGAGGTCTGACGAAGAGGCCGAGCCCACCTTCTCTGAAGACGAGGCCGTGAGTCAGAAAGGGCTGAGGCGGTCGCAGAGCGTCAAGATCACCCGATCCAGAGCCCGTAAAGACGTGGGTGACGCAGCAGACTCCGCCCCTTCCGCCTGTCCTCGGCCGTCTGCATTCACGCATCTGTTCTGTCTGCAGGCTCGCTACGGGTCTCTGAAGATCAAGGGCAAGAAGAGGCCTGCTCTGAGCTCCGTGAACTACGGCACGGCGAGGGACACGCCCAGCTGAGCGCACGCCGCAGAGCTGGCAGCTGATTGGAGGACAGCTCATCATCTTCTTCATCACTCTGCTCATCCAAAACCAGCAGCTCAGAGATGAACTCTGAGCCTTTTATGGACCTTTACTGTGTACATAACATGTTTGACTTTTTTTATCAGACACGTGTTCTCTGGGTCATCTTATAGTTTCTTGTCTTTATTTGTTGTCATTGGAGGATCTCATTGGCTGAACAGACTAGTGGGAGGAGCTGGTGTCACCTGCTGCTCTTTAACCATCTGACCTGTCAGCAAATACTTTTAAAAACAATTTGTCCTTTTTTAACCTGCAGCATTCCTCCAACAATCTCATAGGTGTGAGGTTGGATATAACCTTCAGACTCATGAAATGTGCTGGAAGACACAGAAGAGCTGCGCTTTTGTTTCTGAGTCTTTAGAGGCTTTCAGCATGACTCCTCTGTCCAAACCAGATCTGCCTTTGCCGCTGATCAGTGCCTCACACACTAACCGGGCCGGGACCGTTTGATCCGGAGCTGAGCCGGACCTCAGCAGAGTCAAACGCCCCCGTCTGTCCGTCAGAACACTATCCAAGTCCGCCGGAGCTGGACGACGAACCAAAGAGATGCAGAGCGGGTCAGAGCGGGTCCAGCTGCTGGACGCTCGGACTTCTGCTTCTGATCATGTTGTGTCGTGTCCTGCGTATTCTCCTGCTGGGATCATTGAAGATTTGCTTTTGTTTGTTGTTTCTGTGTAAGCGTGTGATTTGCACAACCAGTGGCGGGCCTCCTCCTCAGACGGGTCAGAATGATGATGTTCACGTCTGTTTGACATCAGCTGCACTTCTGCTGCCGTAGCTTCATGGAGGCGGCGGTTCTGTCTGATGAAGTGGCCCGTGAGGTTTTTATTTTAACGCTGTTGTCTCCTTTCATCTCATCCAAGCATGTATTTATATCTGTAGGAGGATTCAGCGCATTAACCATATTAACACAGTTGTGATCACTTCTGCAGAGAAAGCTGAAGATTCATCCGTTTGTTTTATACTGAGAACAAGAACAAGTTAAGTCGACTTGTATGATTCTCGTCCTTCCATTGCTCTCCTGTGACTGACGAAACCAAAGCTGGACGCCCCCGCCTGATGCTGGAGTTGTGTATCTGTTTGGGGGAGGTGTGTTGTGTGTAATAAATGAAACCTAAACCATGAGGAAACTCTGAAGCATTGCATTGTGGGTTCCTTCATGAGAACTTCTTGGTGCTCGATGGAGGACAGCTGGACTTCTGCAGCAAAACATTTCAGTTAACCCTTTAACACCAGAGCTCCAGTTTTTATGTTCTTTGCTTTACTGTCATTTTTAACACAATCGATGTAATTCCAGCAGATTCTGAAGGAGAAGAGCAGCTCAACGAGTCTGGATGGGTTGAAAAGTTACTGTCTCTTCAAGGTTTTGTGTTTCTGCGGCGAGGCTTCAGGTGTTAAAGCTGTCAAAATTCATGTGGAAAAAGGTGGAAATTGCACTAAATTTAACACCAAGATGTAAAAATTTGAGACTTTTTGATGCTTTTCAAGGCCTTATTTTCCAATTGAAGAATTTTTACGACCCCGCAGGAACCCCGTCAGTCCAAGTGGAACCTCAAACAAGTGAGAACTCACAACGGAGCTCTATGTTTGTGGACAAGCAGCTGGTTTGAAAAAGTCTCAGAAGATACTCTTAGTTTCATTCTAGTTGCATGTCATTTAGTATTATGCTCATTTACACCACAAATGCTTTGATATAATCTATTAAGACAGGAGTGTCAAACTCAATCTCACAAGGGACCAAAACACATAAAATGCTGAAGTTGATAGCTGAAAACTCTGAAACGGATAGCTGAAAATGGTGAACCTGAAAAAGCTGATAGCCAGCCAAAATAATAGCTAAATGCAAAACTAGCCTAAAAAACTAGGAGAGGCAAAACAGCAACCATGTAGAAAACAGCTGAACTTCAAAATAGCCTTAAAAACTGAAAAAAAAAGGCTAAATTATCCTAAACAGTTGGTGTGTAAATATTAGCTAAACTTCAAAACAGCCTAAAAACAAATACTAAACAGTTGAATCTAAACGTGACCCTGTTCTTATTTATAGTCATAGATACTGTTTTGGTTTGTTTTTCCGGAGACTTTCAAAGCTGACATGAAACGGTTCAGCTGCTTTCACCAGGAAAAGATGGAAGCAAATATCACTGAACCCGAAAGCTGTGGTTCAGGCGTCTCTAGTTGTGTGATTGCTTGGTAAGCATTCACACTATAGTGATTTTCCTGCTCATTTCTGTGTTTCAGCATGTAAAAACTCAGTCACACTTTCAGCAGTCTTGGTATCACCTCGTTCAGGACATTTCTGATTTTATTTTTGGTAATATAATTTAACAGATTTTTAAAAATATTGAGCAAAATATTCCCCATAAGAAATGGATGAGAAAGTTCATCATTTTAGGTGGATTAGCAACAAAGGATATGTTTTCCTCTTTATAGTAATTTTAGCTAATATTTTAGCAACATGCTAACGTTTTTGGCTAATTTAGTTTACTAAGGATTTTTAGGCTTCTTTGGAGTTCAGTCATTATTTAAGCAACAAGCTAGCTTTATTTGGAATCTACTGAGGTTTTTTATGCCAATTTGGAGTTTATCTCAAATTTAAGCAACACAAAATAGTTCTGCAAAATTGGCATGTGATTTTAAAACAATTTTACTACAAAGTTTTCAGAAACTGGTGCTTTTTCATAGTTCTTTGATGAAATTTCAGCAAATTTAGCATTTTCAACAAATCCCTTCAGCAGCTAAAGAAAATTTTGTCACCATTTTCAGCAAAAGGCTTCAGATTCTTCAGCAACTATTTTCAGCAAAAAGCCTTCACAGTAGCACTATAGCAGGTACTGCCTCTCTTCTATTTCCTGTTTCGTCGAGCTGCTTTTCTCCCTCAGGATCTGCTGGAATGATCGTTTTAACGGTTGAAAAGTTTCAGTAAATCAAAGCACAAACACTGGAGCTCCGGTGTTAAACGGTTCAATCTTTTTAGTTTCAACTTCTGCACATAAGAACTCACTCGTGTCGACTGGCGCCTTTAATAAAAGGATCAAATAAATGTTTATTTTCCATTTCTTTGAGGTCCTGATCACAGTTCACTCAATAAATCAGCCATTCACGATCTACCAACATGCATCATAAGGGGAGGGAATCCAGGCTCTGACCCCGAGGATGCTGGGAAGCTGCGGGGTCAGTGACCTGAGGCGCCAACCGTAACGATGAAACGTCTCCTCACTGAGCCGAGACTCTGGAGAAGAAACAGCCACAGATCCGCAGACGCCGAGGGGTTTGCAGAGACGGACACGAACACCAAGAAGACGCTGCTGCAGCTGAAGTCTGAACCCGTGAAGGAGACGTTTCTGGTGGGAGTTCTGGTCGGCCCGATCCGACCTGCTGGAGGTGGGTGTGAAATGACCTGAGCAGAAGCCTCATCAGTCAGAGTGTGGCTGTCACACACGGGTTCTGAGTGGAAGCCGTGAACTCTGCGATGAGTTTGGCGGCGAGGCGTCGCCGCCGTCACTTCATGTCCAGCAGCTCCTGCAGTTCGTTCTGGATGTCTTCGGGCAGCTCCAGGGACGGCAGGTCGTCCAGACACAGGTCTTCCTGCGCCGGCATCTCCAGCGGCGGCAGCTGAGGGACCGTGATCTCCTTGCTCTTCCCTGGGATCTTCTTGTCCGCTCCACTCCCCGCCCCCATAGCGCCCCCTGCGTGTGGGAGGACCCAGAGCTCCGAGCGCTCCACGAAGTCTGCCGCTTCCGACTGGAGCCGCGCATTCTCTGAACGCAGCCGCTCGTTGTCGGCCGTGAGCCGCTGGTTCTCGCTCAGCAGGTGGTCGACCAGACGCCGCAGGTCCTTGATGGTGGTGTGCTGTTCCTCCAGGCGGGTCTTGTCATCTTTGGTGGTTTTAGATCCAGCGCAGGCAGGAGTGGGAGTCTGGCTGCTGCCGGCCTGCCGTACCTGGAGCTGGTACAGTAAGGTGTCGTACTCCCTCTCCCTGGTTTCGGCGCTCTCTCCGGAGGCGCCGTGAGCCTGCGGCTGACCTGAGTGTTGACCTTTGGTGAGAGGCCCCGGCCCGCTCTGGAGCTGAGCGGCGAGGCCCGGCCTGGCCTTCGAGGCCTCACGGCGGAGCTCCCTCTTCCAGCGCTCCTGGACCAGCTGCTGCTGCTTGATGTGACTGTCCCTCTGCAGCTCCATGGACAGACGCGCCTGCGGGACATCCACACCGGCCGTTACCTTCACTTCACAGCAACTCAGGAGAGAACGAGCAACATCCAACGAGCAACGCCACTCTGAGCTTCCAACAGTTACCAGAATGTCCTTTTCAAAAATCAACTCAAAGAGTTTAAATAGAAGCCGATCTTAAAGACTCCTGACAGAGCAGTGAGAGTCGGATTCAGCGGCTGTGTTTCCATTAACTCAGAAATTTAGCTAATTTAATTTTTGATAATGAATTCTCTTATTTGAAACACCACAATTTCATAAAACTCACATTTATCCAAAATAAAGTTTAGAGGAGGTGGTTTTTGGAGCGAGTTGAAATGGACATTTTTCACAAAACTGTAATGGAAACAGTTTTTTCAAATTAAATGCATTCTTGGTAGGACGCGTGTGTCCTGAACGCTGCACAGCGGGCGCCACCGCAGATCCTGCAGCTCATTAGAAGCTGTGTATCATATAGAATCGTGCAGCTCCTCCGTAAAATCACCAACCAAGATTTCATCTGTAGCCGCTTGCAGCCTGAATACGACACAGAAGTGTCCTTTGAGGATGAGCGCGAGTGCCGTGATAAACTTCAAAGGATCTTTTCAAACAGATAAAAGGATCAAGCTGATCACTGGTTTGGACTGGTTATTTTTTTTAACACCGTTGAACAGGTTGAACAGTCCGTCACTGGTCTTGCTGCGCTGCACTGCAGTGACGTCATCCAAATACTCCCTTTTAGTGAATCCAGTAGAAACAAAACGCCATGTTCTGAATGACTTATCGTGAGTTGGTTTGTGTTTATTCTAGCACCAGAAATCGATTTAAAAAAATGAACCAATTAATCCCAAATCCAGAGAAAATTAATTGCGATTAATCTCCTTTTCTTTTTTTTGTAGTTACAGTATTTGCCGGCCACTTATTATCTAGAAATAATCATGAAATCACACGCAAAATTTAGAACGTTTATTTTTAAGAGTCTAAAACTCAGTTTTTCGCTATATTTGAATTTTTTTCTGTATTTTGAATTTGCTTGCTTATTTGGTATAATTTTACAACCTCTCATATGTGACAAGATCTTTATTTTGTCATTTTTTTCATATTATATTCACACATTAGACATAAAATCATGCAAAAACAGAAAATTCCGTCTGGAAAAATAGGATTCATTTTGCTGTAGAACCCTCAAAAATGTTTAACAAACTGTTTTTACAACAGAGAATGAAGGTTTTTAGTTGAAATTTTGTAAACATAACAAGAATAAAATGTATCAACAAACTAATCAATTTCTTTTTGAATGAAAATACAAAAACATCCAGGCTTAAGTCACACCAGGAAGCCCAAAAAATAAGAATTTCTCTCTGCTTTCTTTTTGACATTTTTCCTGAAAATCATTTTTTTTCAGATTTTTTTTTCTTTTTCATAAATTTTCTTTATTGTTTTTGTGAAAAATAATAATAAAAAAATTTTCCAGGAGAATTTTGATCCAGCTGGATTTCAGGTCGGACTGACAAGACTCCACACAGGTGGAGGTGTGTCTGTTCATTCTCGCGCGACGTCGGTGGGCGGGACTTTTGCGGAGAACCGCAGAGTTTCTGCTATTTTTATACAACGCCTGTGCTTTTTATTGTGGAAATTTCATGTCAATCCTCTTCCCAAAATAAAATAATGGTCGGTTTCCTCATTGGATTTCTAATAGCAGACAGCTCTGTTAGGCTCCGCCCCCATAGCGTGTGCGTTGCTGCTGTTTCATTACAGCCGTCAGATTGACTTTTGTTTCTGCCTTATTCATTAAAATTAAATATATCTTTCTAAAAACTACAAACAAATGTCATATTATCTCTTTAATTGAATAAAATCTCAATCACAGAGTTGTATGACGCTGATCTCACAGCTGCACAGCAGGACGCCTGAAACAGTCGGTGAGAGTTTCCACAACAGCTGGAGTCAGAGTGACGTTTGCAGCCGGTCAAAGCAGAAAAACACAAAGATTCTCTAATGATCAAACAGATCTCACCTGGATGCTCTCTGTTGTCTTCATAGCATCCGTGAGAAGATCTGAGAAAGAGACAGCAAACAGATGAGCATCATGGGAGTCCTGTCATCCAGATTTTACCATCAAGGTCAGGTTTTTCAAAAGCAGCAGTCCGATGGAGCTCTCTGATTGGATGAAACGATGTTCTATGGCAGGTCATGAAGGCCAGCGTCGCACCGAGAGCTTTAGCTACATTAGCATCAGTCAGGTCAACCTGATGCCTCTCATGAGGGCAGATGCTGACGGATTCAGGACACCTGGCAGGTGAGGCCTCCAGCATTTGAAAGATCTGAATAGCTGCTTTATTTTTGGATAAATAAAGTTAAAATAATAAACATTTTTTATAAACTCCATCTCTTTCCATTAGTCTGGAGGTTATTTTATTATTATTTTTGTCTCTTTAGGAACAAGAAATATAATAAATACAAATTCAAGTTCCACCAGAAAAATTCTATGTAACTATTTTAATCTAATGCAAAAAAAAAAAAAAAAAATCCTTATATTAGCGTATCTAATCTAATCAATAAATTTGACCCGCTTGTGGGCGGAGCCTACCTGCTGCTCTCCTGTGACAGCAGATGGCTTCCTCGTATTTCCCAGCAGCCACCAGTCGCTCTGCTTTCCGGGACTGCTGATGAGCCTGAGAAGCAAACAGAGGACGGAGGTTAGTCACCTGTTCAGGAATCTTCTCTGCTGTCATTCATACCTGCACAGGTGTCAATGAGGTCTGATCAAACACCTATTTCCCTCAATCAGTTCTTGAAGGTGGATTTGTTGATGTTTTCACCTTCCAATAGGAAAACTTTTTAAAAGTTTTTGTCTTTCCAGACGCCGTTGCGGTACGCTGTCACTTCAGTGTTATCCTAGTTCTGTTATTCTCCTCTGAACCTGTCCTGATGGACTCTTCAACATGCAGTGAGTGCAGTGGCATGGAGCTTTTTCTGGGCCTGAGCGATCTCTGGTCAGTACAGAGAGAAGTACATCTGAAATACTATAAGAATGTCTGATTTTTACGTCTGTTAAAAGACTTCAGGTGGACTCACTGTCTACTCTTAATTTAGTACACACTTAAAACGTTTTTGTGCTGCTCACACCTATTAATGTGGGAATAACATCAGCCATATCTGGTTTTTAATTTGTTTTGGTATTGTTTTTTTCTATGAAGATTACAGAAATGAATTATTTTAAATGTGGCTCTGTGTGTCTTTCTGTAAAACAATAAATGTTTACGTTTAGGCTGTGATTGTCACTCTTTTTCTGTTATCCTACAAACTGACCCCAAATCACAGAAGGAAATACATTCAACTCACAAGAAGAAGTTTGGGGATCCCTGATCTATGCAGTGAAGATCTACAGAGCTCACTTTGAGGACTTGTGTCATGTAAACAAACCAACGCAGTAGAACAGCAGAACACCACGGACGGCTGTGGAGTGGAGCTGACAGCTGTGTGTCACCTGTGCTGCGTTATGACGACAGCAGCAGGATTCCTCCTGACGCCGTCGACACAGTCAGCGGTCCACGGCCAAACAAAGGGCGGGCACGTCACGCTTTTACCGCCTTCATCGTCGTTTCGACGGAGAGCGGCTCTCGTCTCAGGAAACGGGGATGTCTGCGCTTCCTCCGAGCCGCGTTAGCCGCGAGCTAGCTGGTAAACATCACCTGTGCTAGCCTGTTATTTCTGGACGGAACTTACGAGGTTGAGCGGGCTGTCCATGACCTCCATGGAGCCGGATCTGCGTGCGGGGTCTCTGCGTGAAACGTGTCTCTGTCCCGCGCGGACGGTCATTCGCACAGAGACTCCGCTAAATCCTCCTGGAGGGAAAAGTTACGCCGGAGAATTATCGTGAAGGAAGGCGAGAAGCCTTTATCGAAACTTCGTGACGTCACGCGGCGCATGCGCGTCTGCCATCCGGCAGTGGAGGTCAAGGATTCGGCTGTAACCGGAAAAGGTACAAAAAAATTTCAAAGTAAAATAACTTGACGCCGTAAATTTTTATTTTTTAGTATTTCTTTTTTATTTTTTAGCGTAGCATTGCTTTTACCCATCCATATTGAGTATTCAGACTTTAAGTAACAGTTGAATTGTATTAAAATTGTAATTTTAATAAAACAATTGGCCAAACTAGTGGAAAATAATAATGATGAGGCCTTATGGTTAAGTTTTAAAAACACCCTGGTTCTTCTATTTTTATTACCTCAATATTTATTTTCTTCTGGTTCAATCATGCTATATTAATATTAATGTTATTGCTAAGTATTTTTAATAGGATTTAATTTTTAGTTTAAGTTGCCTGCTTTTTAAAGTTTTTTAATTCAATGATACATCATTTAAAAAGTGCCAAATATATATAAAAAGTTGATTTAATGATCCTTTTGGTTTCAAGTAATCAGTGTAACAACTGTCATTACTGTGTTTACTTCAGACATTTTGGAAACATTTAATAACACATTTAATAAATTGCAATGTTGATCTACGAAATTTTAACATATATTTAATTTGGCCTGCATAACAAGAAGACAAAATTAATCTATTTATTATATTTGACAAGTTTCATAATCATACATCTAAATTTTCTTCATCACAACTTTTTTCCCCTGTACTAATTTAAGAATTAGAACCTTATTTGCTCGCCATCTCTAAAAGTGTAAACAGTAAACCATATGTATTTATGGAAGTTGTCTGTCTTTAAATATTTTTAAACTTATTTTAATGAATGTTCTGTAATGTGTGCTTTGTAATGTGTGTTTTGTGATGTATATGCCAGCCCCTGACATTCTCTTGTTCTACTTGTCCTGCTTTGCTGTTACAATAAAGTAAAAAAAAATTGAATTTTCTTTAGGTTTAAGATCAATTTTAAATTAGGGCTGGGAATTATAAAATTAACTAATTAATCGCACAATGGGAAAAAAAATGAATTGTGATTAATCGCAATTAACTTTTTTATGATACAATACTAGCCAACCAATTATTATCTTAACTTATTATCTGTGAATATTCACAGAATGAAATCACACGCAAAATGTTACATTTAGAGTATTTAATTTTAATTAAGGCTGTCAACCAACTAGAAATTAAAAATATAACAGATTAATAACACTCTTGTGTTGTGATTGATCACTAATAGTCACAATGTTTTACTAAGTACATTTTATGAAAATATGTGGCTTTTGAACAAAAACTGGTCAAAGAGAAATGTTTTCCTGTATTTTTTATGTATGAAATTGTCAATTTATCAAGTGTTTAGATTAGATTACAAATAGTTTATTTCAAACAATCAAGATAAATGGATTAGTGTTACAAAACAGAAGTTTACATCCATAAAGACATGTAAACACACTGGATAACAAGACAGTAAGAGATTGCCTTAAAGGGAGTGGGAGGAAGCGAACTTATATAATCCCACCCCGGCTTTTATCAATTATCTGGTTCAGAACTTAAGATCAGATATTTATATCTCTCCGACATAGATTCAGGTTTATTATGAATCATTAAGTAATATTTAAATCACAGCCATCTTCACGAGTAGATATATGACATATATTATTCATCTAGTAACTTATGTTTGTATATGCTGGACAATGAGCAAAATTCAGAAAAAATGTGTGGCGTATTTTTATTAGGAAAAAAAAAACATTAATATAAGTCAAGAATCAAACAACAACAAAACTATATGTATGCAGATTAATTTCCATTGGACGAGTCATTAATGTAAGGCAAGTTTCTTTTTATTTTTTTAATAAATAAATCAAGTAACACAAATGAAAAATGTGTGCCGATTATTTTCATTAGAAAAAGGAAAAAAATGTACAGAACCCAGTAAGATGAGCAGAACTATGAACACTTTTCTCAGCAGTTTTACTCCAACAAAAAAAGATGTTGACATAGTCACATTAATTAATATTAACGAGTTAATTTGAGTGGATAATGTATTAATTCACAGTCCTATTTTAAATAGTTTTTTTAATCCAGAGAAGCATTAAAAATCATTATAGGTTGGGTGATTTTTTAGATATAATATTTCCATTTTTTTTATATTTGTCTTGTGTTTTTTTTAAGAATTCTCCAGTAAAGCCTGAAGCTGTCATCACCAGCTGTGATCTGTCTGGAGCTTCCAGCGGAAACGCTGCTGCTCTCTTTGACTTGACTCTTTCTTCTTCTTGTTGTTTTTTTGCCACAGATGAGGAAGTGTTGAAGGGTTTTTCCTCCTCTCCCTCCTCGCCTGTTCTGTGCGCCTCCTCTGCAGCAGCGGTTCGCCTCCAGCAGCGGGATTTGAACCCGGATCTCCGTGGCTGCCGATGCTGGTGAAGAGGAGAGGCCCCGCGTGTCTGCTCGCGTCCAGCATGGCCTCGCTGGTTCTGGTCCTGGTGGTCCTGTACGGCTCAGTGGGCAGCCGGCTCGCCGCCAGCTCGGGCCTCCTCCGGCGGGACTACCAGCTGCTGGGCCGGCCGCTCTTCAAGCTGGACGTCAGCTGGCCCAAATCCCCGGAGCTCTTCAGCGGGGACGTGTTCGGGGTGGCGGTCAACCAGTTCTCTGGGGTGGTTTATGTTGCGCAGAGAGGTGAGGGTAAACGATATTCGATACGTATCGGAGAATCGATCGGGCAGTGGAACTAACAGCAGTAATAGATACTATCGAAAATTGATCCAGCATCTGCAGTATGTTTGAAAACCACAGATGTGAATAAAATTATGTTGGTGTAACCCGTCCACTCTCCTAGACTTGTTTACATTAAAGTGGGGTCATCTGGACCCCACAAGACAGAGCGCTGAACTCTATTTTTCAATGATTGTTGATCTTTACTGGTGTCCAATGACAGACATGAAGTCTTGTCCACCTTTGTCATGGAAGGACTAACACCTCAATGTGAGGGTGGGGTCATCTGGACCCCATAAGAGATCACGAGGGTTAGGGTATAAAAGAAGTAAATGATTGATTTCTGTCAAACTGCAGTGTCTCTTTCTGCTTTTTATCAACAGTTTTGGTCAAAAGATCATAAACTTGTAAAGATCACAATGTCTTGAGATTCCGGTTATTTCTACAACATATTTTTCTCTTATAGAGGTTGGAACAGATACTTTAGTGTTACAAATAACACCCATGAAGTTTGGATGTTTTAAGACTTTATTGTGGGTTAACTGAATATGTGACCTAATCTGATGGATCAAAAATATACATACATAAATGTTAATGTTTGGTTCCATGTCCCCTTTACCATTTTCAATTTAATTAGCGCTTTTGGAAGCCATCCACGTTCTGGCTGGCTTCTGGTTGAATCTCTGACTGCTGCTCTTGACAGAACTGGTGCAGTTCAGGTATTTGTTGGCTTTCTGACAGGTTTTTAATCTGCATCGTCCTCAAGTTCTCAATGGGGTTGAAGTCAGGATTTCAGGAAGACCATTCTGAAGTCATGGTTCTAGCCTGATTTCACCATTTCACTAACACGTTTGTTGTGTGTTTGGGCTCATTGGAACACAAAGACCCAACCTTCAGGATGATGATTTGAAGTTATCTGTAAGAATTCAAAGGTAATCCTCCTTCTTCATTAAACCTATTAACTCTCTGTAAAGCCCAATTTCCTCTGGCAGCAAAACAGACCCAAAACATAATACTACCATCACCGTGCTTGTCAGGTAGCTTGGTGTTCTTGGGGTTAAAAGCCTCATCTTTTCTCCTCCAAACATTGTTGAGCATTGTGGCCAAAGAGTTCCATTTTTGTTTTGTCTACCTCACAATTTCCCTTCAGAAGGTTTTATCTCTGTCCTCGTGATCAGCAAGAACTTCGAGCGAGTCTTCAGGTGCTGCTTTGGAGCGCAAGGTTCCTTCATGCACGGCAACATCTCAGTCCACAACACTCAACTGTGTTCCTTTAGCTTACAGTTCTTGACAGATCTGATTCTTGGGGGTTCTTAGTTGATGACCAGTTTTCTCCCAGCAGTAGGTGATCATATTACATTTTCTTCCTGATCATGGCAGTGACAGAGCATTCCTTGCACTTTGTACTTACAAACAGTTGTTTGCACTGCTGCAAACAACTGTTGAAAAGGCTCCAAGTGACTTAGCTGACTTGTCAGATCTGTACTGAGCTCCTTTGACTTTCCCGTTGTAGCATTTGTGGGTGTGTGATTCCAATTAGCCCTGTTTAAATGGCCTCAGATAAGCCACCAGTTGAAGTCACTCATAATTACTCTCAAGAAGTTAAGAGTTCATATTATGGAGCTCATTTTTTTGAAAAAACAAGTCACAGAATTTGTGCATTCATGTTCTGTATGTGTACTTTTGATCCAGGAATGCAGGCTTCTTTTGCAGGATAAATGTGAATGAATGTAATTTCCTCTTCACAGACTAACTTCTTGAAGGCCATCTGATTGTTTCTAGTCCACAGCAGGCTCAGCCAGCCCCACCATGGGGTGCAGGTGGTGGATGGGAGGGGGGGAAGTCTGGGTGTGCTGAGATTCTGGGGTGTCATGACCCTCCAAGCCCCTAAATTGCTTGGAAAACCATAATAATGTCGTCATACCTTGAAACATTCTGGATTGAGCAGGGGAGTGCAGACTGCATGACTTGTCTTCATCTGTCATGTCTGCTCCTCATCATCTCTTCCTGCATGTTTGGTTTCTTGCCTTCCAGGTACCAATGTGCCCAAAGTGTTGGTGTTCACCACAGACGGAGACTTCCTCATGTCCTGGAACACGTCCACCATTGAAATGCCTCATGGGATCTTCTTGGCGGATGCTGCGTCTTCAAATCCGTCCGTGTGGATCACAGATGTGGGGAATGGTCCCTATGGCCACACCGTCAAGCAGTACTCGCCGTCAGGGAAGCTTCTGCAGGTGACTAGAGCCTGTTTCCGTGTTTGCTGTGTTCACGCCGGGTATGTCACCTGTGTTCAGGAATGCACTAAATGTGCATTTAGCCTCTGGTGTTCACTCTGGACTGTTGTTACCCAATACTTACGCATGTCTGCCACTTACAGCTAGCGCTCCAGACTTTTTCTTTCACAGCTCTATTCCGATACCCGAAAGACTCCAGCTCTGCACAAACCATAGTTAATTAATTACTCCTTCATGATCAATTTTCAAAATGTACTACTTACTTCAATGAGCTGTATGCATGACCTACTCCACATTCAGTAAATGACCACTCAGTCATTTCTGGTTGGATCAGTGAGCTACTGTTTATGTGGAAATAGTGGAGTATTTGGACTTTAAAAGATGTTAAAAGAGCTACCAAGAGTTACTATAAATGATATTAGGCACATTGTTAGTTTTCCTAACAAAATACTTTAAAATAAAAACACAAAAAGGATTTCAATTGTATTTGTCATCCTACATGATGTTATTTTCATGTATTTACCAGCAACCAGATCTGATCCTGTTAGCTGTCATGCGACATAACTAATATACAATGTTATAAAATAAACCAATACCGGGGAAAGTACACACAGATTTGCTAAGTCCACACAGATAGATCGCCACAACCTGAAGCCAGTAAGCGGTCTCATTTGAACCACAGCTCTGTGCATACGGTCCATTGAAAGAGACACCGCCCATTCATCATTACCAAATCTGAGTCCCTGATTGGTTAAAGTTTCAACTTTCAACACATGTTCAATGTTTTGTACATAGAGCCTGAAAACGGTCGTAGAACTTGAAGAACGCACATTCTGACTCTTCACATGTGAACGCAGCTTCAGAGTTCATGTTGCTGAAGGTCTTCTCGTGTCCGTCAGGTACTCGGCACCCCGGGGAAAGCGGGCTCTGGTTTGGACCCTCTGCAGTTCGATCAGCCGGCTGAGATCTTCGTCCATGAATCTGGAGAGATGTACATCGTGGACGGCGACGGCGGGATGAACAACCGCCTCATCAAGCTGTCCAGAGAGCTGCAGGTGCTGTGGCTGCATGCAGAGAAAGGTCCGGGCCTGGCCCAGTTCTACATCCCGCACAGTGTGACGGTGGACGGCGCTCAGAGAGTCTGGGTGGCTGACAGGGGCAACAAAAGGATCCAGGTCTTTAACTCTGTCACTGGTGACTGGCTGGGCTCCTGGGGGAGCTGCTTCACCGAAGACGCCCCCTACTCCGTCCGCTTGACCCCAGACAAGAAGTACTTTGTGGTTGTTCAGCTCAACACCAGCCAGATTTCCCTGCTGGACGCGCCGCCGGTGGGCCTGATCGGCCAGTGCAGGGTGGTCAGTGTGATCCAGCTGGCTGAAGATGTGAAGCCACACCTGGTGGACCTGGACCTGAAGACTGGCGCTCTGTATGTGGCTGAGATTGGAGCGCAGCAGGCTCAGAAGTTCACCCCTTTCAGCCTCGGCACCTTAAACTGAAGAGGTCAGAACTGTCCAGACTAAACCCAACCAAGCATGTCAGTACATCCAGTCAACCAGGTGAGGGAGAATCTGTTTGTGGTGTTTCAGCTTCTAAACGTCAGCGCTGTGATGCGCAGCGGTCCATGAAAACATGACGCGTCATCCAGGAGCAGAAACCACATCCAGCCCGTTCTCTTCATGGACCCACAGACCCATTGTCGCTTACAGCAGAACCAGTGACAGGACACAACCTTCTGGTGGGATGACAGAAGGTTGAGTCACGTCTGTGTCTGTTTTTGTTTGCATTAGGACAAACGTGCACGTGAGCAGGGAGTTCAGGATGAACCAATCACCCACAAACACAACTGCACTCATGACAGTCAGATCCTCCTAGATACGGGACGGTAGAGTGGGTTTGATGGAGACTGGAGCTGTGCAGCAGCGCTTCAAGCTTGACCCTCTGCAGGCGTTGGTGCTGACCCCTGCTGACGGTAGCGTTCTTGGCTCATGAGTCCGTTGTTGGTTTTTCATGGACTGAACACGTCCCAACGCTCGCTGGTTGAAGATGAAACTCTCCTCCTCTGATTGTCTTCTCTTTGCAGACTTAACTTCCTCTCTGTGTGGTCAATGTCTGCATTTGGACTTGACAATAACTTTTCCTCCGGTTGTGTCACCATGCTGTAAAGCTCAGTTCCAGTTTCCATCCAGACTCGGATTTGAAGGACATTTGAGGACTTTCAGCTCCAGAGCAGAAATCCAAACAGACTTTGAATGTGAATCTTGTTTGAACTTTGTGAATCATCAGGGAAACGCCGCATAAATGTGAATGTGATGATACTGGAATCTTCATGAGGTTTATGATTAATGTTGTCATTTTTGTAATTCTGATGCATGAAATTAAAGGATGCAGAGAAGCTGAAATGAAGTCAGTGTGAACTCCAGTTTCTGAGACCGCAGAACCAAAAGCACGGAGAACGGATCAGGAGAGGCGGTGAAGCAGTCCCGCTCCTGTTCTGGTTCTGGTAGGACAAGTGTTGGAGTGTACGACGGGGTTTAGGTGAGACAGGAAACGGTAAAACCAGCAGATCTCAAACTGTCAATGAAAATCAAGGTGATTGTTTGATGTCAGACGCTCCACTGCTTCCACACTTTGATTTCTGTAAACGTTTGAATGTTAATCGTCATGATGAGCTTTTAATCTCTAATAAAAGTTACAGATTTGAAAAAACAAACTGTGTGTTTGTGCACTAAAAAGTCCAGCAATGTTATTTAGAATTTATTTTCTGCAGAGCAAACGTGAGGAAACTGACCACAGCAGATGCAGTCTGCAACTGCTGCATTCACCTGCTCTGAATCATGGTCCATCATCCACTGGAGGGCGCTGTTACATCAATGCATTTGCCCTTTTAGCAAGTAAGAGCTTCACAGAGATGCAAGAGCTCTAACAACACTAACAACACTGCAAGAAATGATTCAAAGAAGAACGAAAATAAGAAGTGCAGCATGTTAAACAAAGAAAACATGAGAAGAGAAGATCAGAGTTCATCATAGGCAGCTGAAAGCCCTGTTTGGTTCTGACTCGGTTCTGATCAGTTTGTGAAGGAATCTGATAAATAGTTGTATCATATTGGTTTCCAGAGTAAAGACCTGAGAACAGGAATGATGAGGTCCATCGTTCAGCTGCAGGAGATGAAAACACAAACCAGCTTCTTTACTTCTGAATATCAGATCTTTTAGCTTCACTGTTCAAAAAAAGAAAAGCAGATTTATTTATTGTCCTAAATGTGAATTCTGAAACTCAGCTCTGAGTCTACACCGTGCAGGGGTCTGCAACCTTTGACAGTAAAAGAGACGTTTGGGCTCGTTTTCTGCTGATCTTTAGCCTTTAAGAAAATTACATTCATACTTTATTTCTTTTTTTTTTTTTTTTTTAAATAAATATGAATTATGTCTATTTTTTTGGCACAAACAAAAGCAAAAATATAAAAAGAACCTAGCATCTCTCAAAATGGATTTCTTTTTTTTCTTTTTTTTTTTAGTGTTTTATCTCAGTAGACACCAAATAAGCTAAAAAGAAAACATGTTTCTTAATTACTACAGAACCCACAGAAAAATCCAGATTTACCAAATGTGTTTGTAATCATTCGGAGCAGCAGCTCCACAGAGGTTTTTAAAAGCTAAGCGTTTTTTGAGTCACTTGTTTTTTGTTGTTTTTTTAGGTTTCTACCAAAACATCTTAACCAGGAGCGTTAGCAGCAGCTCAAAATTCATTTATGAGAATTTCTTATCTGTTTTATTTTTACAGGCCTTTAAAAACATTCCAGGTAAGCAGGAAAGTAGTCTTTCAAACTGAAAATACAGAATTCAAACATGTGCAAAAACTGATATTCAGCTGCAGGTTCCAAAGGGTCAAAACATCTGACCCTCAACATTTCTTATAATTGATCTGAATCTGCTTCAGCCTCACTCATAAATCTACCAAGTGTTGTTGATATTGTAGATGTTGATGGATGTCCAGAGGGTGAACGTTAGAGCTTTCTCTGCCTCTAGAGGGCGCTATGCTCGAGCAGTTTGCACTTCCTTTACTGCTACAAAAACTGATCCTAAATCCCATAAACACAGATCAGAGTTTATCAACTAAGACAGATCTAACCTTTAAACTTTGAACATTTCTCAGCTGCTTCATTATAAACCAAAGAGCATCACTTCTGATTCTCTGAGAAAATCACTCGTTCGTTTTGACTCATTAACAGGGTTTGAGTTTAATTCATGCAAACTTTTTTCAGTTTCAGAAACTGTCGGGCACACAAACACAAAGAAACAATCTGCTCAGCAGCCGCAGCAGAGACACAAACGCTTAACAAAATACTCATGATGATAACCACATGCTGCAAACGTGAAGATTTCAGACAGCGTCAAACCAGTTCAACCATGAAGAGGAACTATCACGAGGTTTTCAACTTCAAGGACGAGACGTGGATGCAGCCACAGCCGTCATCAGATCAGAGACTGAACGGTCTGGATGGAGCTCGTCTGTTCTCTGCACTTCACTCAGCAGCAGCCAAGGATCTGCAGACTGACCCTCCAGAGAGCCTCTGGCTCAGGATCCATCACCGGATCACCACGTCAAATCTAGGCTGCACGGCGGTGGTGCAGTGGTTAGCACTCTTGCCTCACAGCAATGAGGCCTCGGTTCAAATCCCAGGGGGGGGATCTGGAGTTTGCATGTTGCATGTCCCCGAGCATGCGTGGGTTTTCACCCGGGACTCCAGCTTCCTCCCACTATCCAAAAACATGCTTCATGGGTTCATTGGTGACTCTAGTTCAGGAGTGTCAAACTCAATCCCACAAGGGGCCAAAACACACCTGAGGTCACAGGACAAACATTAATGAACACTGAAACAACATTTTTGTAACTGTAACATAATTATAAATATACCTGTGATAATGCTAGCGTGAATGCTGTAAACTGAATTCAGCTGCTGAAGATGCTGAAATTAATAGCTAAAAACACTGAAATTGATAGCCAGTTAAAATATCAGCTAATTGTCAAATTTGCCTAAAAAAAAAACAACTTAGATGAGCCGAAAAAACTAGCATGTAGCTGAAATATTAGCTAAACTCCAAAGCAGCCTAAAAAATCTTAGTGTTTAAAGCATTAAAAACCAAGAAAAAAAAACTCATTTACAAATAATAAAAAAAGTGCATTGGTTATTTTAAACAAGAATTTACATTTAATAAGAGTTCTAAAATTGTTAAAACCAAAATCCAATAGTAACTATAAATGTTCCCAAACAACATCTGCATAAATGTCTAAAATCATCCAACCTTTTTTAAATTATTATTGGTTGAAATTTAAACTTTTGTTTTATTTTTTTCAGCAGAAGTTTCAGTTCTTTGACACTTATGTACAATAATCATCACATAAATCTGTCTGCTGAAGGTAATTGAAATATTTATTATTTATCAATGTATCTTTAAACTTAAATTTGTGATGTTTTATCACAAATATAATTAATAAATAGGAGGATGAAATGCAAATGATCTGAATGAGTTTGAAAGAACAAAGATGCAAATGTTTATTAATAGGCTGAAATGACAGATTATAGAGGAACATTTTCTAAATTGCAAACACAATTTAAAGTGTTGGGAATAAAACTTCATAATTTTCAAATGAAAATGCATAATATTTGCTTTGAAAAACGTACAAACATTTTTTTGTGCTTGCAAACTTTTTTTTAAATTTTTGCTCAGATATTGAAGTGAATTAAATGAAAGTAGAGGGAAACAGAAGCGGGATGCTCAGTGATGAGCGTCTTAAAGATCTCGAAGGGAAAACCACAGAAAACTGGAGTCTATGTGGAAAAAGAAAAAGAAAACAGTTGTTGTTTTTTTTTTAGTAAAACTCCAAAGTGCAGCATAAATGTAAAGTGACGACTCATTGTTAAATCCCTGGTTTCCTGCCCGGTTCTCTTTGTGGCCTCCCTCCTGGAAGTGTGTGGGAGTGCTGTGTGGGCTCTCCCCATACAGGGGACTCCAAAGAGCAGCCTACACAGCCAGGGTCCCGCCTGTCCCCCAGCCAGCGCCTCCAGCTGCAGTCTGTCAGCAAAACAGCCAGCGGGGCAGAAAGCATAGACGGCAGGACAAGAGAGCGCCAACAGCAGGACAAAGGCCGCCGGGAGGAACCTGTGACACGAGAAAGTGTGAAGAAGACGAGGATGCAGGGCGAGTGTGAGCGGAATAACGTCCCGCCCACGCTCGCATTCCTCTGCATTATGGGAAGGCGACAGTGGAGACCCTCAGCGGTACCTGTGTGGGGGAGGGAGTCAGAAGAACCGGACCTTCTGGTGAACCGAGGACAGAACCTGTTTGCTGAAGATCAGACAAACAAATGGGTTTAGTGTTCATGGAGCGTTCAGGAGGAAGAATACGGAGCTGATCTGAGAGGATCAAAACTGTTTTCAGACACTTCCTCATTCCTCAAAGGTTCATCAGAAATCATGATGTTCACACTCAGATCTGAGGAGGTCCAGGACGCAGCAGAGCCGCTGGTTTGACTGAAACATACAACTGTTGAACATTTGTTGTATGAACAGAACAGTTCCTTTAGAACATGTGTCAAAGTCCAGGCCTGGGGGCCGGATCCGGCCCTCTGGGTGATTCTATCCGGCCCTCCAGATCATTTTATTTTATTGTTATTAATGTTATCTTGCACTTATTTCTAACTTGTATAATTTTGACAAAATATATTTTTATGGAGAGTAAAATATTGAAAGTTATTTAAGGTTTAAGTTGATTTATTCTGGAATAATATTAATGCCTTTTTATTATTCATAATTATGTTAAAAAGCTACAGTTTTAAAGTTTTAAAAATGGGCTTTTGCAAGTTTTTTTTTTTTACTATTTTGGTATTTACTAAGATTTTTTAGGTTTCTTTAGAAGCAAATTGCTTAAGTTAATTTAGGTTTTTGTTTTTTTCAGCTATCAATTTCAGCATCTTCAGCCGCCAAATTCAGCTTTCAGCATTCACAGGTAATGCTATATATCTAGTTACGGTTTTGTAGTTTTAAAAATGTAGTTTTAGAGTGTTCAGTGTTTATCCTGTCCGGTCTAAGGTGTGTTTTGGATTTTGGCCCCTCATGTGTTTGAGTTTGACACCTGTAACATGTTTAATCCAGAACCAGCAGATCCTCCCTGGATTCCCCCAGACCCTGCAGACTTTTCTCATCTCCTGACTGAACACATAAAAAGTTTCTGTTTTCCACATCTGAAGTATTTTCCCCGCTGTAAGTCACGTTTTTTGTATAGATTGGCCAGGGGTGTAGCATGTAAAATGCGACTAATACTCCAATGCGTTTTTTAATCCTTTAACATCTGAGCCTTCACTGGTGACGCTTAAACACAAAATCTTTACCATACTGTAAGTTTTCAACTGTTAAACGGTTAAAACTTACGGTAAATCAAAGAACATAAACACTGGAGCTCTGATGTTACAGGGTTAAGAAAACAGACAAAAGTTCTGTCACTTTGAACATAAAGTTGTTTCCAATTTGTCTGATCCACTAAAATCTGAGATTTTCCTGTTCTGATCCTCGGCCTGTGTGGATCTGGATCTGGGGATCACTGGGAGATTTTTGAAATCCACGCAGACAAACAGGTGAACCAATTGATGAATCAGTGAATAAAAGATGACAGGACGGGATGGAGGGATGCAGCAGGAGTGGAGGACGAGTGGATGAACATTAACCACAACAGAGTGTAATACCACGCTGGTGTCATTTCCTGTGCTGGAGTGGCCTCTCAGCACAGGAAATGACAGGAGAGAGGAGCGGAGAAGAGGGCCTGTGGAGTGGAGCCGCGGACTCTTCTGACCGACAATGGCGACCTGGCTCCTCCTCTGGATGATGGCAGGACTCTGTTCCCCTCTCACGTGTGGTTTTGAAATGCTTTAAAGAAGGCTCAGACTCTGCGAGTGAAGAGGAGCTGAAAGCCTTTGGTTTCACGGTTGCCGTCTTCATCTGCATTTGTTTGTCTTTGTCCATGAATCCTCACAGCTGCAGCTTTGCATCCAAACCAGAGGCTGCATGAGTCTCTCAGACTTTTGTTGTCCTCCAGCAGAACCGGGTCCATCCACACTGTTCAGCCAGATCAGGAGATAAACAAGACAAACGTTTGTTAACACTATGAAAGAACATTTTTAAGACTTTAAAACCATAACTTTTTAACAGAATTACGAACGAGATATATAACATTACTTACGGTAATGTGAGTGTGAATTCTGAATTTGGACACTGAAGATGATGAAATTGATGGCTAAAAACACTGAAGCTGGTAGCTGAAAATGATGAAGCTGATAGTTGAAAACGATGAAGCTGATAGTTGAAAACGCCAAAGCTAAAAGCTGAAATCATTGAAGCTAATAGTTGAAAACACTGAAGCTGATAGCTGAAAATGCTAAAGCTAATAGCTGAAATCGCTGAAGCTATAGCTGAAAATGCTGAAGCTGATAGCTAAAAAAGATCAAGCTAATAGTTGAAAACACTAAAGCTAAAAGCTGAAATCCCTAAAGCTAATAGCTGAAAACGCTGAGGCTGAAAGCCATTAGCTGGTTAAATGCTAAATTAACCCAAAAAACAACAAAAAAAGAATTTAGGTTAGGCAAAACAGCTAGCATGTAGCTGAAAAAAAGTCTAAATTTTAAAAAAGCCTAAAAAAGTGAAAAAGGCCTAAATTATCCAAAACAGCTAGCGTGTAGCTGAAATATTAGCTAAACTTCAAAATATCATAAAAAACTACAAAAAAGCTTAAATTATCCAAAATGAGCGTGTAAATATTAGCATAATTCCAAATCAACCTATATAAACACATGAAAAGAAAAATCTAAGGAACTCATCACAATTAGCATGTAGCTGAAATATTATCTAAACTCTAAAATATCCTACAAAATCTTAGTTAATACAAAAATAGTCCAAAAAGCTAGCAGAATGCCAACTTTTAAAACTTTAAAACTGTAACTTTTTAACATAATTTTGAATAATAAAAAGGGAATATTATTCCAGAATAAATCAACTTAAACCTTAAATAACTTTCAATATTTTACTCTCCATAAAAATATATTTTGTCAAAATTATACGAGTTAGAAATAAGTACAAGATAACATTAATAACAATAAAATAAAATAATCTGGAGGGCCGGATAGAATTACTCGGAGGGCCGGATCTGACTTTGACACGTGAAGTAGATTATGTCAGGAGTGTGTCTTTTTCTGTGTTGCGACAACATTTTGAAAAACAAAAAAAAAAATGTAATTTAAAAATTAAATGATTTCAAATTAGAAAACAGTTCCCGGAGAAGCAGTTGGTGTGACAAAAAATAAAAAAATAAAGTGTCAACATCAACAGTAAACAACAATTTAACCATTCATTAAAGGGGCCACACCATGACTTTCTTAATCCTTTAGGTGTGAACTATATCCATATATATGATCATATATTACCTTTGGAACACTAAAAAACAATAAAACAACTCGATTCCTGAAGCTCCGCCTGCCGCTGCATCTGGGTGGCGCCCATTTCATGATGTCATCCTAGAGCCGGCAGCGTGTCTGCGTTTCTCCCACTAAAATAAACATCTATTTTTCTCTCAAAGATGGATGCACATACCATATATCTCCCTGTAGCAGGCCCGGTTATTGTTACAGCTTCTACACAGATTTTCAGCGTAAACGTGGAAATTCCAACTTGAGAACAAACCAGAACCGTTGCGACTTCAGGAAGATCTACATCCACCTCCCTGAGAAGTCCAAGCAGAAACTGGATTCTCTTTTGTTTGGATGTGGACATGAATCCCCTCTACTTTCTTCTGGTTTCTGTGTAACTGGTGGTACATTTAACTTCTAGGAGATCTTTCAGCTTCTAGTTTGGGTTTTCCTGCTCAGAACTTTCAGAACCAAATTAATTTTCGGCCAGTTGGCTCATCTTGAGAAATCCTCATCAAATTTAAAACAAGCACTTTTAACATAGATCTACATTTTTGTTTCCAAAATAAAGACATCGTTAACATTTATTGAACTTTAAAAATAGCATAATTGAAACTGGACCAAAAATTTCAGTGAAATTTAACCCTTTAACTAAATCAAATGGGCGGGAACATTTAGACAACATGTTTTTAATAGTAGCGATTGTGTGTATTTACTCCCCGAGGTATGGAGCCTCAAAAGGGACATTTAAAAAAAAATGAATGAAGTGAAAAAACTGGAAATAGAAAAAAAAATTGAAGAGAAAAAAAAGTTTTTTTTCCTAAAAACTGAAGTAAAAAAAAAATCTAGTTACTGACTCATGTGCAGCAGGTAGTAACTGGTGCACACAAGTTAATATTTTTTTAGAATTTGTTTTTACTTCAATTTTTAGAAAAACATTTTTCTTCAGTTACTATCTGATGTGCTTGAGATACTAACCAGAACATTCTATTTTCCTAAAAATGTAATTGAAAAAACATTTCTGGATTGTAACTGATGTGTGCCAGTTACACTGTAAAAAGTAAGAACCCGCTCTACTCAATAAAATTGTGGCAACAAAGTGACAATTAATAATATTAAGTAAATTCAACAAGTCAAAAAAATAAACTAGTTTTTCTAAATGAATTGTTAATAATAATAATAATAATAATAATAATAATAATAATAATAGTAAACATAAGTAATATATACTAAGAATAAGAAAATGTCATCTGAAGTGTTTCAACACCGCGACCAAAGGAACAAAAAATCACTGATGTTGGTCTGGACTCTCAATTGGAGAAGAATACGAACAGCAATCCTCAAAAAAGCAGTATTAACTAACATGTTGTTGTAATTTAAGTTGGTTTAGCTAAAAATCTTCTTATAATAAGTATGTTTATTATTTCATTGTTAAACAATTATTTTAGTAAAAGCAATTATTCTTTGGACATGTTGAATTTACTTAATATTATTAATTGTCACTTTGTTGCCACAATTTTATTGAGTAGAGGGGGTTCTTACTATTTACAGTGTACAATCTGGTTCACACCAGTTAGTAACTAGATTTTTTTTAACTTCAATAAAAAAAAAAAAAAGATTTCCAGTTACTATCTGGTGCGCACTCATTCCTAATCAGATTTTTTTTCTTTTTTAATTGAGGTTAAAAAAATTCTGTATAGTAACTGATGTGCACTAGTTAGTTACTAGAAAAAAACTTTTATTTTAACTTCAATTTTTTCCTAATTCAATGTCTTTTTAGGGGCTCCGTACCAAGACAATAAGCAACAGAAAGAATACATTTTTTGGTTGTTTATTTATTCACTTTTTGGCAGTTGAAGAGTTATTTTTTTTGTCTTAAATCATTTTTTTTTCTAAGATTTTGGAGCAAAAGTATTTTCACTTTTAGTAATGTCCTTTTTCTCTTGTTCTTAATGAGAGAAAACATTCTTCACTGCGCTGATTTTGAGGTAAAAAAAAAAAAAAAGGTGTAGAGCACAGAGAAGCTTCTGGTAAAAATAATTTGAATGGTTAAAAATAAGGTTTGAAATCAGTTTACAGTGGAGGCCAGTGGTTTTAACTTTGTATTCATTCAATCTAATTTCATCTGTTAAAGTCTTAAGTTTCCTTTTCTTGTCCTAAATTTTTAAACTTCTAAACACAAGAGGAGAAGATCCTGTAAATATACCACAATATGCCACTCGAGTCATCTGAAGCTCGCTCTTCAAGCCGACACATTTAGTGAGTCGATCCGACGACTCTGACAACGCTGAGATGTGTGCGTTTGCAGCAGTTCCTGTCCACAGTTAAACATTAACAGGCCTTCCATCTGCAGGCTGCCGCTGTGAATAGCAGTGAATGTAGCCTCTGCTCTGCGCTGCATCCTGAAACCCTGCTGAGACGGACAGGAGCCTGCTGGACTCTCATCCACATGCAGCCATTCAACGGGATCCTCTGTCTTTGTTGCTGTGGACGGGACGAGACAACGCCGACGGCGCGTCAGACATAACGACCGGCTCTGAGGTTTTCTGCGCCGGCAGGAACTCAGTCAGCGGCCGGCAGAGACGAGGGAGAGGAGAGGACGCCGTGGCCAGTTCTGCTGAGCTTTGGAGAGCTCTTTGGAAAGAAAAACCTGTAGCCCAGTTTTACAAGTCAAGAAGATAACAAGTCATCTGCTGATTACCAGGTGAAGGGCACAGTGTCGATGAAACCTTCATATTTGTTAGAATGGCCATAACAAGTAATAAAGGTCATGTGATGAGAATCAAATGCACCTGAGCAGGTGTCCAGTCCACTGCACAGGTATGTAGAGGGCTCAAAATCTGAGAGTTCAAACTATGACAACGAAAGAGCCAGCAGGAACTCTTCATATCAGCTGTAAGGCACAGAGGGGGAGTAGTGATGGTTTGGGCCTGTTCTGCAGTGGATGGATTTTGCTGTCAGTGAATCTGGAATTTCAGTCCGTCTGGTTCTTTAGAACCAGAGATGAAGATGAAGCTTCCTCTTCAAACTCCATTTTTGCATTTGCTTTGTTTTTTTTACACATATTTAATTTTATTATCTTGAAAGAAATGCAAGAAATCTGGAAAAGTTCAGCTGCACTATTCAGTAGTAAGTGTTTCTCTCTGAGTCACACAAGTTTGAGATAAAGATGTTCTGGATCCATTCCAGTATAGATTGTTCAGAATTAACTAATATCTACAATGAATCGAATCAGCAATAAAACAATTCTTTTGTCAACTAATCGGGTTATGCGCAAACTGGATGTAAAACACAAATCTTAACCATCATTAGCTTTAAACTAACTACAAATAAAGACAATGTAGTTGATATTAAACTTTGAATGACTCCTGCAGCCTCTGTCCTTCATTCATCGCTGGTATTAAAACACGATTAAACTAGAAAAGCTGCGATAATGCTAGTGAGAAGGCTTTATTGCTGAAAATGGTGACACAATTTTCCTGCTGTAAGGATTTGCAGAAAATGCAAAAGCTATTTGCAAAGTGTTAGATTTGCTAAAAAAAACCCTGGACATTTCATAACTAAGAAAGAGAGCTGAAGTTGACCTACATTTCTGAAAATTTGGTAGTAAAATTTCTTGAAATTCCCTAATACATGCAAATTTAGCAAACATATTAGTGTGTTGTTTAAATATGAACTAAACTCTAAATTATCCAATAAAACCTCAGTAGATGCTGAATTAACCAAAAACGTTAACATGTTGCTAAAATTTTAGGTAAACTCCAAATGTTTTGAAAATTACTATAAATATGAAAACATATTCCATGAAAATATTAAAGGTTTGTTGTTAATCTACTTAAAATGTTGAAATTTTAAGACTTTTCATTATTTTCCTGTGGGGCATATTTGATTAATATTTCAAAAACTACAAAGTTTATGAAAGCAAAAATACAAGCAGGAATGTCCTGACCAAGCTGAACGTTTTGATATCAAGATTTATGAAAAAACTGAAAGTGTGATTGAGTTTTTATGTGCTGAAAAAGGTATACAGAAAGTAGCAGGAGAATCACTATAGTGTGAATGATTAAGCAATCACACAATCTAATGAGATCAGCATCTGAAACAAGGAACTATTTTTCACTAAAGATACAGTTTTGATCTCACTGACTCAAATATAACAAAAAGTGCTTTTTTTGGTGCTGAACGTTCACAACTTTGTTCAACTTTACTACAGTCTGACTCCACAGAATATAAAGTAACGACTAATTGACTATTAAATTAGTCATCGATTATTTTAATAGTCGACTAATGGTGACAGCCCCAATCAGCAACTACAAACTATGATATGAGTTAAATCATCATTGAAATAACTGGTTCCACCCGTATTAATATCACTGGTTATGTCTCTAAGTCAGTGTTTCAAACAGGGATTGACATTTGCCTCTGACATAAAGACTTAAGGGAGTTTGTGGTTGATGTTCTGTGATCATTTCAGCCTTTTTCACTGTTTTCTCCTGGAAAGCTTTACCACCAAACTGTCTTATTTTTGTCCTGTCAGGATGCTCAACATCCAACATGTCTCCAACAGAACTGAAATGGATTAAGACAATGTAAGCTAATTTAAAAGTGTTATCAATCAGCAGTCATTTACCCCCTTCAATTAAGCAGTGGAGGATTACTTTCTGTTTATTTATTTCTTTTACTTAGTTAACCAGCAGGTGAGAAGACGAGAAATGGGCCCAAAGATGGAATAAGGAGTTCAGATGAAAAATGGGAGCAGTTTAGTGTCGTCCGTCTCGTTTCAGCTTGTAAAGAGCGACCTCGTTTTTCATTTGCTGCTGCTTTCTTTGTCGATTCTCAGGAATTACAACCTTAGCTGCTCACTGGTGAGGAAAGTCTCTCTATTTCAGGCACAGTGAGGTTATCCATCTCGGGGTGTCTTTGTTTTTCTGACGGGACAAGACAGAAGCGACAACACGTCAGCCATAATGGCCATGTCTGGAGATTTTTTTCACCCCGAAGAGCACGGAGGAAGGAAGCAGCAGAGAATGGAGGAAGGAGGAAGGCCGGGACACGGGAAGAGTCGGGAATACCGCTGACCACAGACGGGCTGCAGCTTCATGCTTTCAGCTGAAGGAGCAAACAGGCTCAAAAACAAAAAAAGTGAGGCAGGTAAAGAGATGGAACGATAAAGGGTGGGAGAAGCCAGGACAAGGAGGAAGGATGACTACAGAGATGAAACATACTCAAACCCAAACTCTCCCTAAAACATCTGGAGGCTTTTGGTAAATGTCTTTCCTCCATTGAAATACCGATGGCGAGGAACCAATGACAGCAGGAGCTGATGCTTTATGGGATCCGGATGTGCCGCTGCTGCTTCCATCATTTTGAAATAACTTTAGATTTCACCAAAGGCCAGAGGGAAGGCTGTTACAGAGACACCAGCTATTGATCACTGATAAGTTATGAGCAGAGTGTATTGATCCTCCACCACATTTACCCACAGCAGTAAGATGAGCACGCCTCTGCCCTGACTATGAATATTTTAGGACGCAGTAAAGACATTTGGACTCAAAAAAACTCCTTCAAAACTCATAAGATGAAAAATCATAATAAACTCATCCTCTAGATGGCGTGTGATTTCAGAAACACATTCTAATCAGATGAAATAATCCCCTTTTCCTTAAATAAAAACTTTGAGAATGAAGGGAGTCAGAAGAAATGAATTCATTTTAACCTTAAATGTTTGTTTATGGTGCTCAAAGTTTACACAGATTCCCATCCATCCGTTCATACAGTAATGGGGCAGTAACCATGCTGCTAAACCAAAGCCATGAACACCTTAACATGAGGTTGTGTTAGCTAGTAAATTCAATTCAATTCAGCTCAATATCCTGATACAATCGTCTCAGAGGGCTTTATGTCACTGTACAAAAACAGAGACTCTGTCATCAAATAGAAACAGTAGCTGGTTAAGTTAACCTGGGATGTCTGCCCTTAGACCCTCCAGCTCAGTGAGGAAACACTCCTAAAAAAATGTAGGAAAAAACCTCAGAGATGTCCACAGGAAGGAGAGATCCTCCCCTGGGATGGACAGGAGATTTACCAGGACTGTTCAAGAAGAATTAGTTTACCTAACTGAGGATGTGAGACGTGCCAGAGGCGAGGTCCACGGCCAGGAACAGGAACAACGACGAGCCTCCTGGAACCTGAAATCTCCCCCCGGAGGGGAGTGGGAAAGAAGGAACAACATATGAATCCCACTGCACCAACAGAGGTATGAGGAACTAATGGAGAAATAATAATAAAGGATAGAAGAGAAGTAGATGAAAATAGAGGACAGAAAAGCTTTAACTTCAAATAGTATTAGGTTTTGTGCAGAATGTTACACATAGCTGGTGGTCATAATAGCAAATAATAGAGAATCTACATATTTTTAGCAAATCAAGCAAATGTTGGATAAATATGTTAATTATAATTATTATTCCCCCAAATTTCATTACAGTAGTGGAGCAGTAAGTTAAATATTCTCTGATTACTAGCTAACCTGGCAGAACGCTAACCTGTCCAAAGAGGAATGTTTTAAGGCTAACTTTGAAGGTAGAAACTGTGCTGGATCTCTAACATGAGCTGGGAGCTTATTCCAGAGAACAGGGGCTTGATGGATGAAGGTTCTACCTCCAACTGTACTTTTAGAGATTCTAGGAACTACAAGCAGTCCTGCATTTAGTGAACCAAGTGTTCTGATTGGTTGATCTTTAATCTAGGATGGGGCCACACCATTCAGAGCCTTCTAGGTTAACAGGAGGATTTAGAACTTGATCCTGGATTCAACTGGGAGTCAGTGGAGTGAAGCTAACACAGGAGTGATGTGTTCTCTTCTGCTAGTTCCTGCTAACAATCTGGCTGCTGCATTCTGAACAAGCTGAAAACTTTTTAAAGAACTTTTAGGGCAGGCTATTAGTAAAGAGTTACAGTAATCCAGTCTAGACGTAACAAATGCATGGATGAGTTTTTCAGCATCACTTTTAGATATCATATTTCTTTTTCTGAACATTCTATAGTCCCAGTTGGGGTTACGGGGTTGCTGGAGCCTGTCCAGCCACTGAAGGGTGAAGGTGGGGGTTCATCCTGAACAGTTCTCCAGTCCACCAGACACATTCACACCTAGAACCGATTAGGATGTTTTCAGACTGTAGGAGGAAACCAAAGAGCTTTAACCTTTTCGCTATGAAAAGTTACACCATCACTTTTCCTGGGTTATTTTTATCCGACATACCACACCAAGTAAAAAGTATTTCTCATAAAAAATAGATCAAAATATGACAACACATGATAAATTAGAGCAGTTTTCTTTCATTTTAAACTTTGGTTTATGTACCAAAATGGAAAATAAAAGCACAGTAAGATGCTAAAAACGTGCTCGAAAATAACTGAAAAATTAGAAATTTGAGAAGGAAAAGATTCTTAAAGAAAAAAAAAGATACTGGAGACTTAATCTTTGGTCCACTTGTTAAACAAAAAAACAAAAAAGGTCAGTAAGAACCGCCAGAACTTAGACACAGCAGATTTTTAAATTTTGGTGCACCTTAGGGTTTGGAAACTACAGTGAGGGTCTCTGATTTGATTTTTGGCATCTGGAATTATCGTGTCAACGGTTGAAAAGTTTCAGTAAATCAAAGAACATAAACACTGGAGCTCCGGTGTTGAAGGGTTAACCTCCACATCACTCAGAGAAAAGTTTTTCTATTTCTGCCTGAACGTATTTAGAGTCTAAATATTCATTTAGATGCATATTAAAGTTTGGTATTTGCAGCAAAAGGAGAGAGGAAGATTGAATAACAGCAAAACTAATATGGGAAATGGTTCCCGGAGTTTCCCCACATTCCTTTGTTCTGAGGAGAGGGATGGATTCGGCCATGTTGGGCTTTCATCATCCTCAGATGGCATCATCTGCAGTGTTCAATATGAGAATAAATACATCAGGATCAGCTCGGCGGCGCTGAGCTCTGCAGCAGAAACACAACACATCAGCAGAGACAGAGCCGTTCTTGATGATTTTGTAATAGAGTTTATTCTGCTCTCCTGTCATTAGTCAAATGATGACAAATCCATCGGATCTCCGCTGTGTGATGTTATATGAACTTCACTGGGGAAACTAGCTCCTCTTCCACCAAATGAGCCTGAAACTCGAACCCTCACATTCTCCTTTCTGCTTAATTGAAGCATCGAGAGGCAAATTAAACAATGGCTCTGTGTAATTAAATTCCTGCAATACCCTGTTGTGATAGTTTAAGCCTGTAATGGTGTTTCTGCCACACTTCTCCCTCCGTTCTCCACCAATTACAAGCCAGCGCGTAAGTGTAACGACAGCTGGATCAAGTTCTCCTTAATGCCAACACCGTGTTTTCCGTCTGTGCCCTGGTGGCTCGGAAATCAAATAAATGGGATAAACGTCTTGCCTTAATGGGCAGACGCAGGTGCGAGATGATTTGTTTATCCGGATTTGGCATGCAGGCGGAGACAGAAAGTTGCCACAGAAGGAGCCCATTGTGAGATGATCTTTAGCCATTTAAACTAGACTGAACTGACAAAAACAAGAGTTTACCTCTACAAGCTCAGACTCATGTATTTTAAACCTTATCCTTTCAGTTGGTAGCCTAAGTGACACAATGTAGCTTTATCTTTAATTAATGTCAATCACTAGGCAGCAACGCCAGGAAGAGGTGAAGCTCACAGGAAGGCCCGCAGCATCAGATCAGGAACCCCCGAGCCAAGGGCACACTCCCTTGGAACGAACCAAAACAATCTGCCAAAGTTGCGACAAGCTTGGAAACCAGCATTCCTCCCCTCTCCATGACCCTTTCCCAAGATGAAACACCTCGGTGACTCTCTTTCTTGGGCGCCCTGACTGTGCCGTAGAGGAGGGATCCCCAAACGTTTTCTCGTGAAAACAACGCCAAATAACTGTTTTCTTCTCGGATGTGGAGCCGGGGTCGGTTTGTACGCTAACAGTAGAAGTGTAAAAATCACAGCATTTATGCTTTTACAGAAAGACACACATAGCCACATTTTAAATAATGCATTTCTGTAATGAAAATGCATTATGTAAATAATACCGAAACATTTTAAAAACTAGATATATAGCATTACCTGTGATTATGCTAGCGTGAATGCTGTAAGATGAATGTGGCCGATGAAGATGCTAGTGTTAAAAGTTGAAGTTGCTTAAACTTATGATTAAAAATGCTAAAGCTAATAGCTGAAAACACTGATGTTGATAGCTAGCTGAAAAAATAGCCAAACTCCATTATAGCCAAAAAGCTGAAAAATCTAAATCAGCCAAAAAAGATAGCATGTAGCTGAAATATTAGCTAAATTCCAAAATAGTCCAAAAATTTGGGAAAAAGCCTAAATTAGCCAAAAATGCTAGCATGTAGCTAAAATATTAGCTAAACTAAAGCCTAGAAATCCTTAGTATCTACCAAAACAGTTGAAAAAGCTAGCATTAAAAGAGCAGAATATTTTATTAGCTAAAAGAGCTGAAGAGCTACAAAAACTTATGAAATAATAATAATAAAGAAATAAAGAAAGAGTGAATCACTGTTAAACTAATAAATATTCTCTCCTCTCTGCGCCTGGCACATTTTAGAACCCTTTGTGGCCAACAAGTTAAATCGTTTTCCCACTCCTGGTCTAAGTAAAGGGAGAAGACAGAATTGTACATCCTGTTTCATGAGGTACTTTACTTAATCTCAGTATCTGGCAGTGGGGTTCCTATGGTCACATGATCTTGTGTTGAGCCTTCTTAGCAATGTTACTGAGGCTTGTTACCCAGTCTGGGAGTCTGGAGATGAAGACATGTCCTCTCTAGCCTGTTGCCTGGCACCACCTTGTTAGTTGTGTTGTTTTATCGATCTGCAGATTGGAGAGTATCACTTATTTTGATGTCACAGTAACTGTATTTCCCACAGTCTCCCAGTAAAACCCGTCTTACTGAGGTTGCTTCCACGGTTCCCCATTTCTAGCTCTTGTTCATGAAGGTTTCGTACCAGCAGCCCATTTCTCATCATCACTTCTTGGTTCCCCAATGATTGGCGCGGAGCTTGATTGTCTGGGAAACACCTGACCTGGTGCGATTCTTTAAAGTGTTTTCTTCTCATCAAGAGAAGAGTGAGGAGTGGTGGGGTTTTGCCAAAGAACCCATGTTTGAAGTTCAGTCGAGCCGGGATGCAAACCTGGGTCACCAAATAAAAAAATGAGAGGTCCTACCAATTCATCACAGGTAATTGTTGCAGCCTTGCTCAAAGGGAATGTCAGGACAGGTTCAGACTCATTACATGTTCTCCTCATGCATGTTCTCCTCATGCATGTTCTCCTCGTGCATGTTCTCCTCATTGCATGTTCTCCTCATGCATGTTCTCCTCATTACATGTTCTCCTCATGCATGTTCTCCTCATGCATGTTCTCCTCATGCATGTTCTCCTCATGCATGTTCTCCTCATTGCATGTTCTCCTCATGCATGTTCTCCTCATGCATGTTCTCCTCATGCATGTTCTCCTCATTACATGTTCTCCTCATTGATGTTCTCCTCATGCATGTTCTCCTCGTGCATGTTCTCCTCATGGATGTTCTCCTCGTGCATGTTCTCCTCATTACATGTTCTCCTCATGCATGTTCTCCTCATGGATGTTCTCCTCATGGATGTTCTCCTCGTGCATGTTCTCCTCATTACATGTTCTCCTCATGCATGTTCTCCTCATGGATGTTCTCCTCATGCATGTTCTCCTCATTACATGTTCTCCTCATGCATGTTCTCCTCATGGATGTTCTCCTCGTGCATGTTCTCCTCATTACATGTTCTCCTCATGCATGTTCTCCTCATGGATGTTCTCCTCATGCATGTTCTCCTCATGGATGTTCTCCTCATGCATGTTCTCCTCATGCATGTTCTCCTCATGCATGTTCTCCTCATGGATGTTCTCCTCATGCATGTTCTCCTCATGCATGTTCTCCTCATGGATGTTCTCCTCGTGCATGTGTGGGTGTTCTGTGGTTTCCTCCAACAGTCCAGAGATGTGATTCATAGATTAATCAATGATTCTACATGTGAGAATGTGATTCTGAGTGTGTGTCCCTGACACAGACAGGTGACCCATCCAGGGCGTACACTACCTTTTCCTAACAGAAGCTGGGATAGGCTCCAGCAACCCAGTGAGAACTGAAGGAGCTCGAGGAAGTTCTAAAGATGTACAGATTGTTTATTTGTTTGGAGATTCATCTATTTTCTTGAATCCTGTTGTTCAGGGTTGCTGGAGCCTATCTTAGCGACACTCAGGTGACTACGGGGTTCATTCTGTAAAGCTCACCAGTCCATCGTAGAGCTATGATACTTTATAATAATTAATTATTACAATAGCAACACCAGCTATACAAATGCAGACTCCCTTTGAGAGTCTGTGGGGACGTTAATGGAGGTTTGAAGAAACTTGAGGAGCAGGCACAGTCATGTGACCTCTACCCAAGTGAAAAATTAACACATAGTGTTTGTTTAATTATTAAATGGGTTGTCAGACAACTCGTCATAAACATCAAGAAGAGTAGTCAGCAAAAAAAGAAAAAAATTATGATGAACATCAGAAACTTTCACTCCTGATTTGCTGTTTACACTCAATTGAACTAATATTTACAACATTAAAAGTTAGAAAATGTTTAATCAACTAAATTAATTTATTAACAATGACAGGATAATTCTTTATGCCTTTTAAATACTCAAAATATTAATTTATATCAGTTTTACTAAAGTTTCTATTAACAGAAAATGTTAAAATTCTAGCTGGTAAAGTTTTCTTTTAGAGAATAAGAAAATATAAATTCTGATATTCACAAATGTAAATAAGGACAGAAGTCTGCCGCGCTCTCCTCCCGTCCCTCTTTTCTTCTGCTTGTTTTACTGGAGTCTGTTCTCCTGAATGCCATTCAATTATGAGTGATATTATCAGCCTGGAGGTTGGGGCCTTGTCTAATTCACTCCCACTCTGTTGTCACAACATTAAGACCCCCCAACCCTCCCGCATCTCTTCTGTTGTCTGAACGGCACACACTGGCCATCTGATAATAATGCTTGATTATCCTGTCTACCCCTCCTCCTCCTCCTCAGCTCCTCCTCTCCCCACAACTCATCCCCAGCTAAATGAAGGCGGGGAGTGGAGGAGCTTCTCCTACGCCGCTTTAACGGCATTAAAGTGCCGGGGCAGGTACGGTTTCCTATCAATTTTATCCAGAAGAAACACGAGACTCGCAAGCATCATTAGTGAGCAGTTAGAATTTAATCACTCATGACAGAGCTGTGTGTGTGTGTGCGTTCACAGCATAGTGGTTATTAAAAGTGAACTTTCGGGACTCGCTCTTCATGCGTTCCTGCATGCGCGGCCGGGTTTTTGCCATTTGCGTGTAACACAATCAGCACTAATTGTAGGTGAACTTGTTTGGAGCAGGTCAGAGGTCGCACATTTATCACAGTGACATGTCAGAAACACGAGGTGGGCGGGGGGACGAAGCGCAGCAGGTAATAAAGAGAGAATAAGCGTGATGATGAAAAATGAGCCATAGATTGAGATGAAGAGGGAAAAAGGGGAAAAGCAAACAGGAAAGCAGAGAACAAAACTAAAACAATAGGGGTTGCAAGTTCAATTACAGATCAATTAGGAATTTCTTTAATCCTGTAATACCTGAGGCGTGACCGGTGACGCTAAAACACAAAATCTTTAATGTACTGTAAGTTTTTAACTGTTTACACAGGGGTGTCAAACTCAATCAAAATCCAAAACACACCTGATGTCGCAGGCGGAACAGGATAAACATTTATTAACACTTCAAAACTACATTTTTAAAACCGTAACTTTTTACCAAAATTATGAAGTAGATATAAAGCATTATTGCAGGTAATGCTAGTGTGAATGCTGTAAGCTGAAATTGTTAGCTGAAGATGCTAGTAATGATAGCTAAAGATGCTGAAACTGATAGCTGAAATCACTGAAGCTAACAGCTGAAAATACTGATAGCTAGCAAAAATATTTGCTAAATGCAAAATTAGCTTAAAAACTAAAAAACTGAAAAAAGCATGTTAGTCAAAACAGCTAGCATGTAGCTAAAGTATTAGCTAATTAACTTATTAACTTAAACCTTAAAGGGGCCTACTACAGTAGTTTTAAATGCATTTTAATGTTCATTCCTCACTATAAAGAGCCCCAGAGTGGTATTTTGATCCGTTCATGCATTTAAGAGTAATCCTCTAAAAACCTGCGCTGTCTGCAGCAGCCCCTCCCATACCCACGAAAACGAGTGGTTGGAAACGTGCTGATGGAACAGTGCTCCCCATAGCTGATGGCCAATGACTGAGATCTTTAGTCATGTGGTTTTGTTTACAAAGTTTAGTCACGCTGTGGAGGCTCAGTGAGGCTCATTGACGGTCTATGGGCGTGACCGAGAAGGAGCCAAAGGCGGAGCCTCATAGATCGAGTCGTTTTACTTCCGTGTATTAAAATGGTCCACAAAACTGACTCATATTTCATAAATAATTTGTTTTTAGTGTTATAAAAGTAATATATGATCATATATCTGGATGTAGTTTACTCTGAAAGGCTGAAGAAAATCATGATAGGACCCTTTAAATACATTTTAATATTTTAAGGGTAGAAAACAAAAAAAAAACAGACAAAGGCTGACGGAGAGAAAATGAGAGAGAATGATATGAATGTAGAAGATATGGAGATGAGAAAAAGACTGAACATGAACGAGAGAAAGTGAGATGGAGAGGAGAAAGGCTTGGTTTGTAACAAGAAGAAAGCCTCTTCATGCATGACGCATGCATGTTAAAACAGAAAATCCTTCAATCCCTCCTAAATGTGTGTGTTTCCCTGCGTGTTGAAGTGGGCCGCCTGCAGTTGGGATGATGATGCTGTCATTTTGTACTTTTAGTTCCTGCAGTTCTGACTCTGCAGCTCCATTAGGTCGCTCACATGTTGGCTTATTTGCATTAAATGCTTTAAGCTAGTGTCTGCAGGTTCATCCTGAACTGTTGAAGCAGTCCAGGTGGACCAACAGAGTCACGGATCTGTGACTCAGCCGTTTAACCCATAAGAACTCATGGGGACATCGGTGTAACACATTCCAAAATCCAAAACACACCTTAGGTTACGGGCCGAACAGGATAAAAATGTATTAAACTCTTTAAAACTACATTTTTAAAACTTTAAAACTGTAACTTTTTTATATAATTATGAGCTAGATATATAACATCACCTGTGATAATGTTAGTGTTTTTGGCCGCTGAAGATGCTGAAATTGATAGCTAAAACGCTGAAGCTAATAGCTAAAACCCCCTGAAGTTGCAAGCTGAAAACAGTGGAGCTGATAGCTTGTTAAAACATTAGCTAAATGCCAAATTAGCCTAAAAAAACAAAACAAAACAAAAAAAAGTTAGGTAAGCCAAAACAGCTAGCATGTAGCTGAAAGAATAGCTAAATGTCAAAATAACTGAAAAACTGAAAAAAGCCTAAATTGGCCAAAACACCAAGCATGTAGCTGAAATATTAGATAAACTCCAAAATACCATAAAAAATATTAGTAAATGTTAAAACAGTCTAAAAAGCTAGCAGAATACCAATTTTTAAAACTTTAAAACTGTGGGACCACTGTGATGTATATATATATATATATATACATATTATATACATATATATATAGTATATAGTTTACTGTTTGTTTTGGTTTGTAGACTGTTTTGCATTCCATTCTTCAGATTTTATTTCAATTTAAAGAAGTTCTTATTTTAAGAAAATAATTTCCATTAAGTTAAATATATTGTTCTAATTCTGTTTTCATGATTATCAAGTAATTAAAAAAAGGGAAACTTACAAACAAAACATTCATGGCAATCAAGCAATTGAGATTTTGAGGTTCATGTCATATCCATCAAATTTATGAAAAATATCGATGTTGGTATCAATATCTGCGATATTGACTGGTATCACATTGATACCCAAATGCTCAGTTTTGCCTTGCTCTACTGAATTTCACTGCCACCACGATGGGCTGACATTTGCAGAACCTTAAAGATTTCATGCAACTGCCCAATTTTCTTAAAATTGTTGGCGTGGTCATGAATGTAGACGGTGGCTGTCGTGCAGAGATGACATCATTATACAATCGGGCGACAGCTGGATGCCTGCAGGACTGTGGCAGCCAGATCCCAAGCTGGCAGCAGCTCTGATTGTACGATAAGTAAATAAATAAAAAGCGGGTCATTCTGCACCACTCGTCTTTTGCAACTCTGATTTTGAACACACATTATAATCTTGTCTTTTTACTAGTTTACTAGTAGGAGACCCTCCCATCATTCAGTTATGGGGTTGACCTCCAAATGTGTCCAGCCATCCACTGACCGATGTCAAACAATCATCCAGCTGCTGGAAAACTTTAACCTTTTCCCTTTGACACCTGAGGCGTCGCCGGTGACGCTACAACACAAAACCCTTAACATACTCAACATATCAACCGTTAACACGATCATTCCAGCAGATTCTGAAGCAGAAAAGCGGTTCGAAGTGGCTCGTAAAAATTGAAATTTGGGAGCAGCTAAGTAGCATTTTGAATAGCGTAGTCTAACACACAAAGACACGCCTCAGTTTAAACTCCCACAATGCACCTTGCCCACTACTTCTCTTGCACAAAGTTGACACTGCAGTAATGAAATTAAAGGTTTTGGATTCCCCAACATGGATCCATGATGATTTTGCTGTACAGTTCGTCTGTGTTTCATTTCCATCAGCTGCTTTGGAGGTTAATGCTAATGCTAATATAACTATTCACTTCACTATAGACATGAGTTTTAAAGTCATGAAAGCAGCTCTGAACAGAAGCTTTAGACCAGGGTGTCCAAATTCAGGCCTCCTCCTGCTGGTTCTCCAGAAATCCTGCCTTATCTGCTAGAGCAGGGGTCACCAACCTTTTTGTAACCGAGGGCTACTTCATGGGTACTGAGTCATACGAAGGGCTACCAAATTGAAATAATAAATTTGCTTAGTTTGCCTTTAGTTATACATTAGTAATAATGAATAATGATACTCCTCTATGTGAAGACACTGATTTCTCATCGTAATTATCAATAACGACAACAAGCCAGGAAACAAATATGAATATTCAAAACTTGATTAATCTCAACAAATCTTGTCACATTTTGAGGTAATGACCAAATGCAATGTTTTTAACAAAATTACAACTGCTACGTGTTATGAACACACTTTTGAATTGAACAAATTTCAATACTATAATTTAACTTTGCCATGGCACTGCCATGTTACCACATACGTCTGTATCTGTTTCTTTGTTAGTGGGAAGACTGACATTGCATGCTGTTCACCAGTTTAGTGTAATCTGGTGTGTAGCTTGATACTGCAACTGTGAGCGAGTCTTTCAGATGTGCATCAGTGAGGTGTGTTCTGTGTTTGCACTTGATGAAGTTCATGTCAGAAAATGCTGATTCACAGAGATAGGTTGAACCAAACAGGCTGGCAGTCTTCATAGCTGCTGTGCATACTCCTCTGTACTTCTCTGAGTCAACAAGGCACCAAAAGTTTGGTGCACCCGGTGGGCTTTGAGGTGGAGGTCATTTTGCAGTTTCAATCTCCACCTGTCCAGCATCCAAGTCAAACGTTGAACTTAGTTGCTCAGAAAAGCATGTCGTGTCCACATTCATGAAAGGGTTGGATATGAATGCCACACATGGCTGGAGCTGATCAATGTCACAAAACCTATTCTCAAACTCTTGCTCAAGTCTGTTGATGACATCACAGTATTTTTCTGCCACTCTGTCAAATGCCTGGGATGCAGAATCATTGTCTTTCAGCACCGACTGCATGGAGGAAAGTGCAGCACTTTTTTCTCTGTATATCCACCAGGTTCCAGGTCACCTAAGCTTATCTACAGTTCATGTATAATGTAAGGAAGCCAAAAACGCCCTGCCCAACATCCTTTTTCTTAAATCTTTTTCTTCAGAAAAAACGAGATATTAAATCTTTATAAGGAAAAAACGAGAAAACTGTTTTTTTTTTAGTAGTTAACAACAAAAACAGCATAAGAACACTTCAAACAAGTTGTTCTTTAACTGTTTTTTTTTATTAGTGGATCTACGCTCCTCAAACTCTTTAATTTAGTCTCATTCACCCGTCCATTTATTCTCCTTAAACCTCCGCACAGATTGATTGACGGCAGACAAGAATCCGCGCGTGGTGCGTTCACTGAGCTTTGGAAATAAACCAACCCAAACAGCCGCTCAACGCAGTCCGCTACAAACTTTGTCATTTTTTATACAATCTGCAGCAAAACAAATCCGTTCTTCAGAGAAAACGTCGACACTGTTTCATCAGTCGATTATATACGGATCAGTGGACGGTGTTCTACTACGTTTTCTCTGATAAAATGCTTCGTTTTGCTGCCGATATCCGAGGCTCTGTGAACGCACCATACGGAAACTCAGCAGCCCTGGTTCTGTCTCCGTTAAGCAGGAATTTTGAAAAAACACGGTGTCGCAATGACACGGTTTTATTAAATGCGACAAAAACACAAACCAACTCCAGCGATAAGTCATTAAAACACGGCCATGTGTGTGCTTTTTTTATTTGATTCACTAACAAAGGGAGCATTTGGGTGACGTCACAGGAGTGTGGTGCGCGCTTGCAGCGCTGACTCGCTCAGTCCCAGGTGCAGGTGTCAGAAGTCTGTTCAGTGGTATTTAAAAGAATGTTCATAACAAGTAAGCAGCTGGAACATTTTTCTTAATTTTTTTAATAAACTGTGTTTCCATTAAAGAAAATTAATAATCAAAAACCCAATTCACGAAATGTCAGCGTTAATGTGAAAGCAGCCGGGTTTGGAGGAAATAAGCGGAGGGGGCTGGTTCACTCGGGCATTTGAAGAGCGCAGCTCCACTAATAAGTAAAAGAACTGACCAAAAACAACTTTTGTGGAGTGTCTTCTTCTATTGTTTATGTCGTTAACCACAAAATCAAGAATCTCAACACAGGTAAAATCTCAGTGTCTCCATGCGGGAAAACGAGAAGGGGACGCGGCGTTATTGATTATCTCGTTTTAACGAGAAAACGATTAAATTAAAAGTGGGATAGGCCGTTTTTGGCTTCAGCAATAATAAACATATATGTTAAGATGTAATTTTCTTTGTGAAGGCAAGTGTGAGTTCAAAAAAATACATCACAATAAAATTAAAATTTTGAGCAGCTCACGGGTTGTGCTATTTTTAGAAGAGACCAGCGGGCGACTCATGAGGTGCTCGCGGGCGACCTGGCGCCCGCGGGCGCCGTGTTGGTGACCCCTGTGCTAGAGATTACCTGGACCAGGTGTGTTTAACCAATGAGGAGCTTCCATTGCAGGTTGGTTGGAAAACATGTAGGACACCGGCCCTCGAGGACTGGATTTTGACGCCGCTGCTTTAGACCAGGGCTGCTCATTCCTGGTCCTCAAGATCTACCAACCTGCCTGTTTTCCAGCTCTCCATGTACTGTTTGCTGCTGATTACCTGGACCAGGTGTGTTCTTTCAATCAGATTGTGGAGACATCTGACTGAGCCAATCAACAGCTGGCAGGGCTTGGAGATCTGGAAAACAGTCAGGGTGGTAGATCTCGAGGACCAGGAATGAGCAGCCCTGCTTTAGACATAAAAAAACCAAACAGCTGTAGCATAGCCCTGTGCCATTCTAGAGGAGTTTGGGTTTTTCCTTGACTGTTCTTGTTCTGTCCTCACACTCAGTGTGAAACCGTCTCTCTGCAGTCTCCTTTTCTGCTACTTTTGTAAATTCTAAAGGCAGCTTTTATTAATACAACATGGTCCACATCTTAACAAAAAAGAAAAAAACGACAGGCTAAGAAGAGACTATCAGAAATACTTCTATAGATCTTTTAATTTGGCATCTACTGAGGTTTTTATTCTAATTTGAAGTTTAGCCAATATTTAAGCAACATGTTTACATTTTTGGCAAATTTGTCATCTACTGAGATTTTTATGAGCTAAATTAGAGTTTAGCTTCTGTTTTAGCAACATGCTAAAATTTTTGACTAAATTACTTTACTGAGGAATTTTAGGCTAAGTAAGAAGTAATTGCAAGAAGGCCAAAATTCCACAGACTTGTATTGAGAAATACTGTATTTTGTTCTTACTCTGATACATTCTGCTTAACTTCTCCTTATCATGCTAATCTTTTTAAATATATGTTTTCTTTATTGTAAGTTATTTAAGTTATAAACTGATCAATCAGAGGCCTCAGTAAAGGCATGTGGAGCCTGCTGGCCCCGCCTCCAACATTTGATTGAAAACCGATCCACTTTCAGTGGGAGGGGTGTGGCACAAGCTGAAACAAGCTCACTCATGATTGACAGTAGTTCATCTTCTTATTAATGGTCTATGATCCACATTGACAAAAACCCTCCAGATGGGTTAAAGATACAGAGGCATCAGCTGCCCCACACAGGTCTAACCCCCCGATGCTGAAGCCCAAGTCAACCTGAAACGACTCATGCAGCCAAAGTTCTCTGAGCTCTCAGTTCAAATGATGACGTCATTTTGCATTTTGTATCATTTCCAATCAATAAATCCAGGCCTGACTTTCTGTAGATATTAGTTCAAATGTTCTGGGACTTTGCTTTGGCCAGTCTCCTGCTCTCTTTTCCTCTGGGGTTATTCTTGATACTGTAAGTCTGGACATGTATGACTGTGGTTAAAGTGAGATTTTTGTCTTAACGTCTTCATGTGGATCTGGAATGGTCTGCTGCTGCACACACAGTGAATGAAGGAATAACTTACATGTATAAATACAAAGCAGACGTTTTCTCACTTCTCAGCATCTCACTGCATCACAAACAGACGTCCAGTAATGCTAATGAGTGGAAGAAAAATTCCAGGCTTGGAGCACTTGCTGCTGAGGCAGTCAGTTTATTGTTAGACACACACTCATAGCTGAAGCTAGCAGATATGTGTAGGGGATTTCCTTTCCCACCCACCTGGCTGTGCCTGAGTGTGGTTGTTTGTGTGGTTGCTGCAGCAGTGAGCATCCACACTGCCGGGTCTTTTTCATTGACATTTAGAGCAGACCTACAAAAGAGAGGAGATGAATAAATACAGTCTGTGGGTGGAGAGTAAACACACATGTTCCGGGGCTGAATGTGTTTTTAGTGGAAAAAACAGAGTAGAGTGTACTAAGTGAATACATGACTGAAGCTATCAACCCTTACTGATCAAACTTTAATGTAACTCTTTCATAGGGATTCATTTATACTTTATTTGGTTTATAAAATGAAAATGATTTATAAAAAAAGCAACACAGAGATCAATGCTAAATAAAGGAAATTCATTTATATAAATCGCATTTCTGGACTGAAGGTCCAGAATACTTTTACAATACTTCTGTCTAACTGTGCCTTTAAGTGAAAATTTGACCTTCACTACAAATTCACAAAAATGTGTACACTCCTAGTACCTGGTGACAATTAGTTTTTGACATGATGAATCCTTTTCCACCCCCACCCAAAAAAAAGAAAGGGTGATACCACTTTGAGAAACACAGTTTTTAGCTAAAGTTTTTTGATTTTTAGGCTAATTTGGCATTTAGCTAATATTTTAGCTGCTATCAGCTTCTGGGTTTTCAGCTATCAGCATCTTCAGCTGGCAAATTCAGCTTACAGCATTCACACTAGCATTATCACAGCTGATGCTATATATCTAGTTCATAATTATGTTAAAAAGTTTTTTAAAAAGTCCAAAAAATGTAGTTTTAGAGTGTTCAACAAATGTTTATACTGTTCGTCCTGCGACCTAAGAAATTAAAAAATGACAGTATGTTAAACATTTTGTGTTTAAGCTTCACCGGTGATGCCTCAGGTGTTAAAGGGTTAAGTTGCATTCGAGGACGGCTCAGAGAAATGTGTTCAACCTCTGTAAGTACTCCTGAGTCTCAGCTGTGCAGATATGTTATCACACAGGTCTGGTTGAGGGCCCCTGTTCTCTACAAACACACATTTCTTCAGACTCTATGTTTTTAATAATATCAGGAAATACAGATCACAGAGTTATTCTTATTTTTTCAATTCGACCAACACTTCAAGTGTTTTTTTTTTTTTGTCCATTTTGAAACCTTTCCTGAATATGCAGGACTTTAGAAAGCTCTCACTTTTGTCTTCAACTCTTGAAGAACTGTTTGAACAGAACATTCGTGGTTGTCAGCGTAACACCGTTTGACCTGAAATCACTTGTAAGATTGACCTACAGTTCCTCCTTCGTAGCTCGGCTTCAAACAGAGTGGAAGTGGTGCTGTAAAGGATGTATATGGAGTGCGGGTTTTTCTGTTTCTTTGAAGTTTGGCAACTGTTGCAAAAGACATGAGTTTATTTTTACCACTTTGATAATGTTTGCCTCAGAGAGAAGCAGAAAGTGCCTCCTTTGCAAACTCAAAAGGAAAAACCGACAGAAAGTTTCACAGCTTTGAGTGATGTGATGAAGACTAGTGAAGAAGTCCGATTTGAAAAGGAAAAAAATCTCGATTCGTGAGCTTGCTTTCTTCTGATTTGCCGTCTTTTTGTTACCTCATGGCTCCTAAAAACACCTGTAGTCTGAACATTAAATAGATCCCAGAAAGTGAGTGAAGTGAATATGAAGGCATATCCACTAACTAAAATAATCTTTCATTATCAGTTTCTTATTAGCATGTGAGTGCAATAGTGTCTTTCTGCATTCTTGTTTTTGATCATTTATCTTCATAGAGTTTGGAGATATGGATGCAATAAGTCCTCCGTGAAGCTCCTTCACATGCTCGTCTGCTGCTCTTTGTCACTTATTTAATCTCAAACCTGACTGATTGTTGAAATCTGCATCCAATAAGACCTAATAACATCACTTTGATTTCTTTCATTCATATCATTTCACTTGGCTGCAGTTGAATTTGATTTGTCATTTTATCAATTGGGACTTATTGATTTATGCTGAGCTCCCCCACATCTGCTGGGATGCGATGGATGGTCAATAGCTGGTGGCTGAGCTCGCATTACCGAGGATTTTGAGGCACTAACAAACCGTCTGCGTGGGTTCAAGCCAATTTCAGCAAACCCGTCAGGGTTTTGCCTCTGGGAGGCCGATGGAGATCAGAGTTGAGCTCAGTTTGTTCACCTTTGACCTCTAAGATCAACCAATCATTAGTAAATGTCACCTATGCATGAAATATGATCAGACGAGGACCCACAAATAGTTTGCTCTTTCAAAGGAAAGCTTCCATAAATTCTTGTTTATCTGAAAGCAGAATAAAGAAAATACAAGAGGATGGAACGAAGCTCCGCCTTCTTTAAAACACTGCTCAGAGGAGATCCTTTAACTCTGGCTTCTTTTTCCATTTCTGCCTCACACAGCAACCATTACAACTGGAAACTTGTTCATCTGTACCAGAAGCTGACTGAGTTTTTCAGAGTAAAAGCAGCAGCTCAAAAGAGGCCTCGTGGTTACCAGAGGAAATGTTCGATGAAACAGGTCATAGAGAAGAAAACGAAGAGGGCAGAAGCCTGGTGATGCCGACGAATTGGTGGTAGATAAACAAGATTAGAGATCTGTCAGAAAAAGTTCAGAAGGAGGTTTTCCTTCACGACAGATAAATCTGTTTAATGTTTCTGTCAGAGAAACAGAAACTCTTGATACTCTGGAGACTTCACTTATGACCTTTCTGAAGGAGCTTTGTGATGTAACTGTATCAGTTCTGACTGTCATCGTTTATCTGAATAATCTCTGTGTATTAAAATGTTAGAATATTAGAGAGTTAATGAGTGACGCGGGAGGAACATCGTGGTTCATCTCACCTCAACTTCCTCAGAAGGAGCTGAAGTGGTCACTGGGACACCCTTCGACCATGACTGACTCAGAGGGTTACCATGACTCCCATCATCCCACCAGTTTAAGAGATCGTCCCATGACAGCTGAGTAATGAAAACATGACAGAGAGGCGGGTCAAAAGGTCATGATGTCAACGGATGACCCCAACAACTTAAAGAAAAACGGGTTTGGACAGAAGATGAAGCAGAAGAGGAAGCAGAGAATGAAGCAGAGGATGAAGTAGATGATGAAGCAGAGGATGAAGCAGATGATGAAACAGAATGAAGCAGAAGATGAAGCAGAAGATGAAACAGAAGATGAAGCAGAGAATGAAACAGAGGATGAAGCGGAGGATGAAGCAGATGATGAAACAGAAGATGAAGCAGAGGATGAAGCAGAGGATGAAGCAGAGGATGAAGCAGAGGATGAAGCGGAGGATGAAGCAGATGATGAAGCAGAAGATGAAGCAGATGATGAAGCGGAGGATGAAGCAGATGATGAAGCGGAGGATGAAGCAGATGATGAAACAGAAGATGAAGCAGAGGATGAAGCAGAGGATGAAGCAGAGGATGAAGCAGAGGATGAAGCGGAGGATGAAGCAGATGATGAAGCAGAAGATGAAGCAGAGGATGAAACAGAGGATGAAGCAGAGGATGAAGCAGAGAATGAAACAGAGGATGAAGCAGAAGATGAAACAGAGGATGAAGCAGAAGATGAAGCAGAAGATGAAACAGAGGATGAAGCAGAGGATGAAACAGAGGATGAAGCAGAAGATGAAGCAGAAGATGAAACAGAGGATGAAGCAGAGGATGAAACAGAGGATGAAGCAGAGGATGAAACAGAGGATGAAGCAGAGGATGAAACAGAGGATGAAGCAGAAGATGAAGCAGAAGATGAAACAGAGGATGAAGCAGAGGATGAAGCAGAGGATGAAGCAGAGGATGAAACAGAGGATGAAGCAGAGAATGAAACAGAGGATGAAGCAGAAGATGAAACAGAGGATGAAGCAGAAGATGAAGCAGAAGATGAAACAGAGGATGAAGCAGAGGATGAAACAGAGGATGAAGCAGAGGATGAAACAGAGGATGAAGCAGAGGATGAAACAGAGGATGAAGCAGAAGATGAAGCAGAAGATGAAACAGAGGATGAAGCAGAGGATGAAGCAGAGGATGAAGCAGAGGATGAAACAGAGGATGAAGCAGGAGTAAATGAGCGGAGAACAAATTACAATGTTAGCAAATTTTGGCATTCACAGCATCACACATGAACTTTAGTGTGTTGTAGTTTCTTTTCATGGAACTGTGGCGTATTTGAATGAGACTTTTAATGAGTGTCTGGAGTCCCAATCATCACATGTTGAAATGGTTCTAAGTATCTGTTTGTTAAAGATTGTTCATCTTGAGTGAATTAACAAGACCTGAGATCAAACCTGATCCTTCAGGCCTCAAACCAGAAGGGCCAATCAAACAATTAAGTCCTCTCATTAGCTCTCTTCGCTCTGTTAATGGACTTCTTGAGGAGTCACTGCAATAACATGCTGATGAAATTATATGCTAATTCAGGAAAAGAGGGGAGGGGGCTGGATCTGACCCAACATACAGCAGGGACCAATATATCCTGTCAATGACCTGGTTAACATTTGTGTGAAATGAAGAAGAAAGGCCTTCGCCTGAAGCTGAGATGAAGAAACAGAGTTATAGACCGGCAGCGGCTCCTAAATGAATACGGTAACACCACGAGTCAGGGAAAACCACAGGTTGATGCTGGAATAGAAATCAACATCGTTATGCAAAATTTCATAGGCGGTCGGCTGAACAATTTAAAGGCTGGATGTTTGTGCACCACATGTACTGAAAGGTTTTGTTACCTTACAATAAAACACCACCAAAAATTCAACATCCGGGTCATTCAGGTGTGTCCTCCCCAGTAGGGGGTGTTGTTGAGAGAAAGGAAGCCTTTCGGGCAGGTTTGCACTGATTAGACACATTACATCTGTTAAAAGATTTCAAATGAAAAGCTGTAAATGTGCAGTCTGCTGGTTGGTAATTCTTGTCTTTACTTGACAGGTCTGAAAAACAGAGAGTACAAGTTCATAGAAACTCTTCATTTAATTGTCAAATGTTTTCTCACTTCAGTGAGAAAAGAATGTGGACATGGTAAGTATGACTGACAGGCCTTGATGTCAATTGAATTGTAATTTGTAATTCATCACATTAAGAATGAAGGATTAGAAGGACATTTTCTGTACATTAAAAGATGTTGGGATCTGTAAATCACAAGATCAGAATACAGCTCCACTTTCTGAGCTCCAGGCTGACTCATTCCTAATTTGTTGATTTTTTTTCTAACCCAGACGTTCTATTGTTCACTTTGAAGTGCTGGAGACCATTAGCACTTTAAAATGTCTGAATATCTTTCTTTTTTCTGTAATTAATTATCTAAGATTTTTTTGGTGTTGTTTATTTTCAGATCTGTGATTTTTTTCCATCATAAGAACTCCACACACTTAAACCATCATCGTCTGTGCTCATGCACAAAAATAAAAAAGAAGACATCTTGTATTTGTTTAAAGCAGGAGTGTCAAACTCAATCACACGGGGGCCAACATCCAAAACACACCTTAGGTTGCAGGTTGAACAGGATAAACATTTATTAAACACTCTTAAACTGCATTTTTAAAACTTTAAAACCATAACTTTTTAACATAATTATGAACTAGATATATAGTATTACCTGTAATAATGCTAGTGTGAATGCTGTAAGCTGAATGTGGCAGCTGAAGATGCTGAAATTAATAGCTAAAAACACTGAGGCTGATAGCTGTAGTTAAAATATTCACCAAATGCCAAAATTATCTAAAAATTACTGTAAGACAAAAAAATCTTAGTTTAGCCAAAAAAGCTAGCATGTAGCTGAAATATTAGCTAAACTCCAAAACAGCCAAAAAAATCTTAATAAATTGGCTTTCTGCTAGAAATACTTTAAAACTGTAACTTTTTAAAATAATTATGAATAATAAAAAGTAGGAATATTATTCCAGAATAAATCAACTTAAACTTTAAAATACTTCAATATTTTATTCTCCATAAAAATAGATAGAATAACCTGGAGGGCCGGATCTGGCCCCCGGGTCTTGACTTTGACACTTGTAGTAAATGAAATTATTGTTTGGTTGATCATGAAGGTTTTCTAAAATTGATAGAATGAATTGTATAAATGTATATTTGTATTTTTTCAATTCTTATATTTGTATTTTTAGATTCTTATGCTTATTTTGTATTTTTGTACTTTTAAATTCTTATATTTGTATTTTTCAAATTCTTATTTTATTTTCATTTTGTGTTTGAAACAAAGAACAATTAAAAAAAAAAAGAAAAATAAGTAATCCTGCTGGATCACAACTGGGTTTGTGAAATGCAACCAGGTTTATTTTAGTCAACGCTTTGCTTTTTTTAGCTTAATGAGAAAAATAACGCTGGAATTGAAACACACACATTTATTCGGTGTTGTTTGCTAATGACCGGCCGCTGCCTGCTTGACACCTGGGTCATTCGTCTTCCCGACACCCTCCCACACACAAACACACACACAGAAGAGCAGCGTGTCTTCTAAAATAACAGCCCACAGTTGGTGTCACATCTCAGTCCAGTGTGAAATTTAAAGTTAATGAAGATGATCAGATTTGATTCTGGTGTCAATAAAATCACACATGTTTAATAATGCTTGGATTTTCCCTCCGATTAACTGGCTTGTAAATTTCATGACCAGAGTATGTGAGAGCTGCTCGTGTTAGTCTGTGTGTAACTGCATGTGTGTGGGTACATGTGCATGTAAATGGTGTATACTTAAATAGAGCTTCCCTAACTGGATTTAAAGACCTACTCCAACGAAGACGGTGTTTTAAACATGTTCTTACAGCATTGTTCGGATGATGGAGAATTTAAAATTGCATTTCTGAGGATTCCTTGAAAGTGCTGTGAATCAGGAACAAATGAAAAAGGCTTTTGGAAAAAGCTTGTAGTTGTTATGTACAGATCCCTGTTCCATTCTGATGCATCCACTTGTAGACAAACGTCTTTGTTTTCTTCGTCTGAGCAGAATCTGGATCTGAACGTTACGGCTGGATAGATCTGATATTGATCACCATTTTGGTTTTACCGGTGATGTTAGCTTCGGGTTATACGGGGCTGTAAGCTAGGGGCAGATAAAGTAACTAGAATGCATTAAACCTGCATAATTAAGGTGTTCAAGAAGGTTTGCGGACTCCCATGATGCTGCGGGTCTGTGATCAAACCATTGAGTTGTTGGGAGGGGGCATTTAAAAAATCATAAAAGAGAACGAGTGAAGACATACAGCTGCCGTTTGCTAAACCCCTTCCTCATCAGTTAGCCCTTCCATGGTTGTTAATGATCTGAATGGACAGGAATATGATGAATCTGATTAAAGCACATATTGACAAATAGATTAACTTCCCATGTCTAGAATATATAGAGGCAACAGACTAGCAGAGGTGAGTTTTCTGGACTCTATTTGGCCCTTGTGTCATTTTGTGACTGCTGGTAGTAAATTAAATAACGATTAGCTGAGAGCATTTGTTAGCCGCTCTGACATCTGACCAGCTCCTGGGAGGTGCTGGAAGACGAATGGAGCGCACCACAAGAAACAAGTCAACAGGTGAAGATAAACGGACTTTAATGATGCTATTTGCTTAATGTCTTTGCTGTTTTCTTTCCGGGTTCTCTTTCAGAAAAAAAGCTAAACTGTGTCAGTGAAAAATCTCAGAGGTTCATTTTAATCGTGTGAAGCAAACATCAAACTCTCAGACTTTCATCAGAAGCTCAGAGAATTGTTAATTTAATTAGATTAAAATTCCTGCTATGAAGAAAAAAAACAACATTGGCATTTAATAAAAACCAATCATTTTTAAATGAAGTTCTGCCACATTCTGCAGAGAAACGGGACTTCAGAACAAATAGATTATAAAGATGTTTTTTGTTTAAGAACATGTAAACCAGGAAAGTCAAACTCAATCACACAAGGGGCCAAAATTCAAAACACACTTTAGGTCACGGGACGAAAAAGGAAAAACATTTATTGAACACTCTAAAAATACATTTTTAAAACTTTGAAAACATTTTTTAACATAATTATGAACTAGCTATATAGCATTACCTATGATAATGCTAGAGTGAATGCTGGGAGCTGAATTTGGACGCTGAAGAGGCTAGTGCTGATAGCTGAAAACACTGAAGTTGATGATTGAAAACCCTGAAGCTGATATCCAGCTAAAATGTTGGCTAAATTACAAATTATCCTAAAAAAATACAGAAAAAAAAACCCATGTAGCTTTAATAGCTAAACTTCAAAATATCCTAAAATACACTGCTCAGTAATATTAAAGGAGCACTTTAAAGAAACACATTAGATACATCAGATTTCATTATGAAGTTGGATATTTATACAAATAACAACAGGCCAGTGTCCAAATTAGCCAAAACAGCTAGCATGTAGCTGAAATATTAGTTAACTTCCAAAGTAGCCTAAAAAATCTTATTAAATGCCAAAATAGCCCAAAAAGCTAGCAGAATGCCAATTTTAACATTTTAAAACTGTAACTTTTGAATATAATTATGAATAATAAAAAGGCATAAATATTATTCCAGAATAAATCAACTTAAACCTTAAATAACTTTTAATATTTTATTCTCCATAAAAATATATTTGGTCAAAATTATACAAGTTAGAAATAAGCGTAAAATAACATCGGGTCATTAATAACAATAAAATAAAATGATCTGGAGGACGGATAGAATTACCCGGAGGGCCGGATCCGGGCCATGTGATTAAACGTTTCCAAAGGATGATTTTACATTTTCTGTTCAGTGGAACCACTGACATCCAGAAGCATAAACTGGGAACGCATCTGGAATCTATTCGGTGACTGGGAGGATGGAGAGAGACGGAGAAAGCTCCTGCAGTCCTCTAACTGGACCTCTCCTGATGTGGACACAGAAACCTGGTTGAAGGGAAATAACAAAACAAAAAAAATTAAAAAACAACATAATTTTCATAGAAATGTCCTCAGTATCTCAGGATTTCTACCTCCAGGAAAATGTTCTAAAACAAATCATTGATTTAAAACAGGAAACTAATAAACCAGAGCTTTTCTGATGAGCTCACAGACACCGCAGTCACCTCTTTAGCTTTGGTGTCATAGTTAACTTTTTCAGGGGGTGGAGGAAATTATGGCATTTCCTCCACCCCCTGAAAAAGTGAAGATGAAACAGAGAGGGCTGATATTCAGTGAGTGAGTCAGACCAGGTGTGAAGAGAACTTTCAGGTTCTGTGTGTGGGACGCCTTCAGGTAACCTGTGCTCCAGGAGCTGAGCAGCTCTAACATGTCAGAGTCAAGCCTCACTCCCCATTTCCACAGGAATTTTAACCAAATTTGATTTTT